>JAWZYT010002008.1:0-17500 GCA_034508575.1 Petrolisthes manimaculis
TATATATTATGATGATATTCATTTTTTTTTTCTTCTAATGTCTGACTCTGTAATATATTATTATGATGATGTTAAACATTTCGTGTATTGCCGACTACTATACGTCTCAAATCATCGTTCTGTTTATTGTGTTGTTGTTGTTGTTGCTGTTGTTGTTGCTGTTGTTGTTGTTGTTGTTGTTGTTATTATTACTACAATTTTCTCATTCGTCATGGCTCAGTGGTAAGAGCTTCCATACCCAACATCATAACCCATGGTTGTGAGGGTTCGAATACTTTTCACGTCACGTTCTATCTATACTGTCGTTTCGGCTTACCAATCAATTAACCTTATATGATACGAATACTACTCATGCTAATCACCCTTATTACATTTCTATTATCTGACCCTTCGTGTTTGATAAAGCGGTCTAAAGTCAAATGGTATGGTGAGTATATGTGAGTGTTTGTGTGCATGTTTAAGGGACCCTGTGATGTAGTCCTAAAATTGGAGGTAATGAGTTCTTCAAAAATTGCCACGAAACACACACATCTATAATCATTATGGAAGACGTGTAGTTTCGTGGTATAGTATGCAGGAGGAATCACAAGCCTCCAATTCTCATATACACAATCACAGGGACCTTAAGTTAAGTACGACAGCATGTATTACAACCTGTGTTTACCGTGCAAGAGAAGGGGGACAGGTTAGTTAGTAGCGGTGGTTGTTATAGTAGATTGTGTAATGATATCCTTGGCAAGCTGTGTGTCCGCTCGGGCTGAAAGTTGAGGTAAACACACACAAAAAATGAAGTTGGTGAAAAATGTAGAGGCATATATTTTTTTCTCCCACTAATTCTCGACCGATCGATTGTCCCCCTTCCAGCCGTCCAGTCCCTTTTCCTGCTCTCTCTCTCTCTCTCTCTCTCTCTCTCTCTCTCTCTCTCTCTCTCTCTCTCTCTCTCTCTCTCTCTCTCCATCTCCTCTCTCTCTCTCTCTCTCTCTCTCTCTCCTCTCTCTCTCTCTCTTTCTGTCTCTCTCTCTCTCTCTCTCTCTGTCTCTCGTGTGTGTGTATCGGATTTTTAAGTCCTGCCATTTTATGAGGCAAGAATATACTTCATTTCGTTTACGTTTAAGATACAAACACACACACATTCTCTCTCTCTCTCTCTCTCTCTCTCTCTCTCTCTCTCTCTCTCTCTCTCTCTCTCTCTCTCTCCAAGGTACACAAAACAACAACAACCACTTGCTATACATAACCCATCCCAGTTCACTCAGACACAACCAACCAACCATCCCACCCACCCAACCAACCAACCACCCAACCAACCAACCACCCGACGGAAAAATATGGCATATAACATGAAAATTCCATTACAGACCTTAGTGAAGTGAGGCGAGGCGAGCCCTATGTGTTGCTGGAGGAGATACGGGTGAAATATGGTACAGTCGGTCTCACAAATTCCCTTCAGGTTTTTAGGCCACGAGGGGCGGGGTAAGCGACGGTGTTCTTGTTATAGAAGGGGATGAACTTTTTTTTTTTTTTTTTTTTTTTTTTTTTACTAGTACGCTATTTTATTTTTATTCTATTTTTTATCCCATTACTGATGATTATCTTTAAATGGTGACAGGTGTGGAGTGCTGGATTTTTTTTTTTTTTTTTTTTTGTGATATTTTTTTTTCGGATCCATCACTCCAAACTGTACCGCGAAGGAGAATCACAACTTATAAACTGATGTGTGTACTCGTTTGTTTACTGACATTTTTTTTTAATTGTTTGGAGGAATCAACAGTCCTTCAGTAGTCCTCAAATTAAGGGGTATATCCTCAAACTACTGTATATATGCCAGGAAATAGACCACCTGAATGTTTCTAATAGGGGATCTGTTTGGAGGCATAGTTTGGAGTAGTCAGTGGCCCCTTGCAGTTTACGAAGAAGACAACCTTACCTTAAGAAAATTGTAGGTAAATGAGTCCTTCTCATATTACCACGAAACATAGACACCTATATGGAAGGAGTTTGTTTCGTGGCATAGTCAGGAGAAATCAGAAGCCTCCATTTTCATACACGATAACAGGGTTCTTAAGGAATATTATGTTTCATACTGTATGGTATTGTACGACTTGTTCCAGGCAGATCTCCCAAAGCGGCCAAGATACTCATTTAGATGTTTAGATTCGGAAGAGCGAAGCAGAACCAAATCTATATCACTCATTAATATGCATTCGAAATAGATAAAAGAAATGTTAAATAAATACTATAAATGTCTGTTTTTTGTTGCTCACTGTAAATGGATAAAAAAAAGTTAAATAAATACCAATGTGTGTTTTTCGTTGCTCACTGTAAATAGATAAAAGAAATGTGAAGTAAAGCGAAGTGTGTGTTTTTCACAGCTCACTGTAAATGTCCCACTGTGCAAGGACCAGCAGCAGCAGCCCCTCGCACTGGCTTATATATAATATTCCATAATATTGAGTATGTGTTTTAAAGCAGGTCCATATCTATAACTGTTAATTAAGGGCACACAGTTACCAAGAGCACATAATATATATATGGAGAGAGAGAGAGAGTGGCGGTAAATGAAAGGAAAGTAGGACTGGAGTTAATATTTTGTTTGGTCAGCATAGAATGGAGGAGAAAGGAGGGAAAGTAGGACGGGTGCATGGTAAGTAAATGTTTTGGTTTGGTTAGCAAAGAGTGGAGGAGAAAGGAAGGTAAAGTAGGACGGGTGGTAAGTAGGTAATGTTTTGGTTTAGTCGGGAGACACATGCAGTTTCCCAGACCACATAATATAGAGTAGAGTCGCGGAGAAAGAAAGTAAAGTAGGACGGGTGGTAGGTAGGTAATGTTTTGGTTTAGTCGGGACACACATGTATAGATAAAGTAGAGGAGAGAGGAGGTAAAATAGTACGGATGGTAGGTAGGTAATGTTTGGTTTGGTCACGGCACACAGTTTCCCGAGAGCAAACATATATGGAGGGAAAGTAGGACGGGTGGTTGGTAATGTTTTGGTTTGGTCAGTAGTGTGTGTGTGTGTATGTGTGTGGTTGGCTGGAGGGAGCGTTCCATATTTTACGGTTGGTCCCTGGCTTAAACTTTAGTCTGCTCACCCCAGGGACCAGAGGCCATTAGGGGCAGGGAAGGGTTGGTTTTGGGAGGAAGTGTGGGAAATGAGCTGTGTATATAATAGGGGAAGGTGTATTATGAAGGGGCGAATATGAGGTTTTATGTGTGTGTGTGTGGAGAGAGAGAGAGAGAGAGAGAGAGGAAGGTGTATTATGAATGGGGGAATGATATAATGAGGTTTTATGCGTGTGTGGAGAGAGAGAGAGAGAGAGAGAGAGAGAGAGAGAGAGAGAGAGAGGAAGAGAGAGGAAGGTGTATTATGAAGAGGGGAATATGAGGTTTTATGAGTGTGTTGTGGAGAGAGAGAGAGAGAGAGAGAGAGAGAGAGAGAGAGAGAGAGAGAGAGAGAGAGAGAGAGAGAGAGAGAGAGAGAGAGAGAGAGAGAGAGAAAGAAGAGAGAAACACATAACATTTGCATAATACTTTACCATACAAAACAAATAGAATAGACTACGTATAGATATAACTACCTTACCCCTGGAATAAGCTTCACATTTCACAAGGTCAAAATTGGTTAACCCTGCAGTTCATTGATACCGTATATATACTAAATTTCTGCTCCCTTCGTTCGTGTTCCGGAAATATAGAACACAGAACCGGAATCGAGTTTTTAAAAGCCACACTGACCTAATAATTCTAGAACAGATAATTATTCTTTCATCGTTGTTTTCCTTATAATAATAATAATAATATTAATAATAATAATAATGATAATAATAATAATAATAATAATAATAATAATAATAATAATGATAAAAATAATAATATAATAATAATAATAATAATAATAATAATAATAATAATAATAATAATAATAATAATAATAATAATAATAAAAGGAACAAATTATCTAGAAGTCGATACTAATTTTTTTTTTTTTTTGCTGAATCTCGAAAATTGCAATCAAGCAGAAGTGACAATGTGTCATACACTGCACTATTCTTGTCAACATTTAAAGTTAGATAGGATAGGCCTGTACAGTTTGCGATATGTGTACCAAGTCTAATGAGAGATGCATCTTTGACGTGGCTCAAAAATTACCCTCTAGTCTAGGCCCTCTAAGTACCTGCTTCACCGAGACCTGCAGTGTTCATGGACTCGAGAAATATGCAGGTTTTCTACACTTAATAATCTCGAGCCTATGAACATCGCGTGCCTCGGTGAACCAAGTGAGGCGACAGGACTTTTGCCGTCGACTGTACAATATTGGTAAATCTGGAGCAACTGATTCCTCTAAACCATTGTCACCAACATGCTACTATTATCCTCGTTCCTCTGGTACTGTTTCCTGGCATACACTGGAGGAATCAAGACTCTCTTATGTACAGTCGCTTACCTCAATCCATAGCCCACTTGAGTCGAAGCCCGAGTTCTGAAGCAGGCGGTTTCTGGATGACAGCCCACCCAAGCCATCATGAGTCCACACACATTTCGAACCATGCAATGAAGGCCTTGGGTGGGCTGTCGTCCAGAAACCGCCTGCTTCAGAACTCGGGCTTCGACGCAAGTGCATGATTGTGTTGTGCGACTGTACAGCCATAATCAAATATCCACCGATACTTTCTTTCCATCGTAGTAAATATTTTGGTAATAAATAACAACACGTGTATGATTTTGCAGCACCTCATAATAGTAATAATGGAGAGGGTTGGAGTTGACATAAGGTGTTGTTTGTACGATTATATTTTGATATGATACTGGTTTATTTGCACGGTAGATGGAAAGTGTCGGTGGCTATTGGATTGTGTCTGCATGTACCAAAAGTGTAGCCCACTTTCCCCTTAAATTAAAAGAGGTATATAGGCCTAGTAGTAAATTAGGAGTGCCTGAACTGTATATAATTATGTAGTCTTTTCTGTGTTAAGTCTCGAGTGTGTTCGAATCATATACATCCCTCGCTCGGTAAGTGTTTCTCCTTCAAGTGTTGTAATAACCGAGCTTTTAACCTTTGCTGCGTGGAGTGGCATGAAGCAGAAATGAGTGCTTGTCCAAGGCCTGTGGTTTCGAAGGAGGAAGTATACAAGAGAAGAGAATATAAAGTTGTTAATTACGAAAACGAGGGCGAAAGAGAATTTAAAGCAAAGTGGGGTGTGTGTGTGTGTGTGTGTGTTTATTTTTTTTTTTTTTTAGCTGGTGAACAATATCCGAGGCAAGATTGGCTATGCCGTAAAAATGAAAACATGGGAAGCTGTTCTCCCTCTCCCTGTTTGGCGCCTCTTGCAAATCAACGAAGTAATTTAATTTAGGCTATTAAACTTGGCAACTAAAAGGACGTAAGGGGGGAGTAAAATGGAGAGTGAGAGAGCCGAGAAGAAAGGGAGAGGGAATTTATGGTGAACGAGTATTTGAAATTACAACTATAAGATAAAATATGGTATGGTGATGCCGGTGAATGTAAAAATGTAAGTTGGGAAAGAGAGAGAGAGAATAGGTCAATAAAATACAGTATGATGAAGGGAAAAATGGATGTATGTATGTATAACCCAGTGGAGGTGAGAAATGTAATAGCATAATAGCAATCTCTCTCTCTCTCTCTTTCTTATGGACAAAAACAAAAATATTATTATCTGTCTGTGTGTCTTGGTGATTGAATTGCTCTTAATTAAGGGAGGTGCGGGAGTATGGGACAGACTTGGGGGGGGGGGGGAATAGGGTGACAGGCTTGGGGTGGGTAGAAAGCCTGTCCCCTATTCCGGCACACCCCTAACCCAACCCAACCTAACCCACCCCCCTACCCTGAGCCTGTCCCCCATACTCCCACACCCCCCCATCCCTGTCCCCAACTCCCGCACCCCCATAACCCCCCCACTAAGTCTGTCCCCCTACTCCCGCACCCCCGAACCCCCCCCCCCCTAGCCTGTCCCCTTATTCCCGCACCCCCTTAATTCCTCCAATCTATGCCAGGAAACAACTGAACCATAATGATGAATAAATAAATATAATGATGTCCTTCCTGTTGCTTGGAATAGTTTGGAGGAATCATTTGCTCCTATTTTACCAACACTGTAATAACCCCGTAATCAATACAGTAAATCAGTGTGCATGGATAAATATACACTAACATGGATTTATTTCATACTCTGAGATCATATTCACGAATGCATCCTGAAAGCCATGAGTAAAAATGTATGCGAGGGGTGGAGAAGGACTGGTAATATAAAAGAGAGTAAAAAGACAAGATGAGAGAGAGAGAGAGAGATGTGGGAGAGTGGGATGAAGAGAAGTGATCCACAGAGAGAGAGAGAGAGAGAGAGAGAGAGAGAGAGAGAGAGAGAGAGAGAGAGGGTGGGTGGTAAGATGGAGAAATGATGCAGAGAGAGAGAGAGAGAGAGAGAGAGAGAGAGAGAGAGAGAGAGAGAAGATGAGGGAGAGTGGTAAGAAGAGAAATGATGCAGAGAGAGAGACACTAAGGAAGGAGGGAAGGAGTGATCCCTTGGTTGAGTCGAGGGTACTCCACTCCACTCCACTCCGCTCCACTCCTCGTTCGTGACTCTTGCATGGTGGGCTTCTGTCTGTAACCTATCATTCTGTCCCTCAATTTTTTTTTCGCGTATTTATGAATCAGGACATCATGTACACGTCTCATCAGTGCCTGTGTGTGTGTGTGTGTATTTGTGTGTGTGTTGGTTTTGCAATTTCCTCCTATCTTCCTAGAACTCGAATATTTACCATCCAACTACGAGAGCAATAAGACACACACACACACACACACACACACACACACACACACACACACACACACACACACACACACACACACCTTCACAGTCATCATATTATACATCTCAGTCAAATGTTGAGTACACAGTGGGGAAAATGTCATCTCATAACCTGCCTTATTGGGGTTGGAGGAGAGGTAGAAGGTAAACAGAAAGAACAACAAATAATATGAGAGATAAATTTATAACTCAATGAGACTAAATTTAACACGAAGGAATAATAATAATAATGATAATAATAATAATAATAATAATAATAATAATAATGATAATAATAATGATAATAATAATAATGATAATAATAATGATAATAATAATAATAATAATAATATGCACAATAGGTGTAATAAGGCATGAAATTCTGACTTACAGCAGCATCTCAAGAGCAACTAAGCCCTCGTTTTTTTTTTCTTGGTAAACCCTGCCTGAAAGGATGACGACGAACATTCCCAGAAATTCTCTTCATTATATGTTGTTCCTGGGAGCGAGTGAATTCCTACCTACCTTATCCCAGTTGAATATTTCACCTAATCCAATATTGCGTCACAGGATGTACAGTACAGTCACCATCAAATAACCACCGACACTAAAAAAGTCTTATCTTCCATCGTGTCAATAAATCAGTATCATATAAAAATATAATCATGCATACAACATCTTACATCAACTCAATCTCCTCAATTATTATTATTATTATTAGGAGGTGGTGTAAAATCATACACGTGTTGTTCTTTATTTACTTATAGATATTTACCACGATGGAAGGAGAGTGTGGGTGGATACTTACTTGATTGTGGCTGTACAGTAGCGACACATATATTATAGTCCTTAACCATGTAGACTTCCCCTTATATAGCCTAGTGAAGGACTATGTGCTGTGACTATTACATTACATTACACCACCATGTATGTAACTGAGATGAATTATTGTAGCTTAGAGAATGATAGATGATTATGGACCGCGACCTTCTCTCGAACCCTGTCGATACATGCACGCCTTATCGGCTTTCCAATAATCTGAGGACTTGTGTACACTCGTGATACATAATTTCTGACCAGAGTGTTAGGAACAGAAAGCTTCGAATCGTTAGTATTGCTCATTTCCCCACCCAGTACACCTATAGAGGCTGAGTACGAATGCAGGGTATGTGTGTGTGGTGCCTGTCGTTCGTCTCTGGTCAGGAATTACCTATCACAAGTGTACATACATAAAGAACTCTGGGTAAGTGTATTAAACAATTATATATATGCCAATAATTGCTGATAAGTAGATAGATACACTATTCATTTATCGACTACACCATCAGCATTATGTAGGACAGATGACCAAAAAGAATTATTATGCTATTTCGAGGAGAGGAAATATTATACTGTATAAATTATAAAGTATCCTTCATTTCCTTTGATTATTGGCTGCATGTATATATAGTCGGCAGCAACGAACTATATAATTGTCCTGATAACCCAATGAACTGTATATATACCTTCCTATTAATGCTGTTCCTTCCCCCTTCAACCCTTGACATAAATAAAAAAAGTAGCACAACACCGTGGGGAACTCATGTAAGCAGATTTGATATTTCGCTTCATCCCCTGTCTGCATGGCTGGTTGAAGGTTGCTGATATGTGTGTATAAATGTTGTAATAATAATAACAATAATAATAATAATAATAATAACAACAGTAACAATAGTAATGATAATAATAATAATAATAATAACAACTGCAACAATAGTAATGATAATAATAATAATAATAATAATAATAATAATAATAATAATAATAATAATAATAATAATAAAGAATAATATGAATAATATATAATAATAATAATAGTAATAATAATAATAACCGACACTTGACATACGGTATCTATTCAGGAGTGTCATCTGGGTTGCCTGAAAATAACCTAAGGATCAAGATCGTAATATAAAGGTGAGTGTATTCAGACTCTGACAGCTCACACCTACTATACATGAATGAACTCACACCATCTATAAATATTAACACCATCCAACACCCTGGCTTTCATATGTAGATTGGCATATTTTTTGGGATTGAAGCTCCAAGTGACTCAAAAACCGTGCTTTTATATCTGTTTATATCCTTGGATACGCAGTTATCACGTCTGAATCGTGTCTAAAAATGATTAAATGCAAATATTATTCTCATTATATTTATCGATAACGAGATGGCATTATGTCTGGCACATCAAAGGCAAACTTTATAAGCACAAGGTGGAATGAGACTGGTGCCCTTGCTATGTATATTATAACCTATGAGTAATTGTGGACCAAATAACATCAACAACAACAACAACAACAACAGTGATGCAGTTAGCACATAATATTATATTGTCATCATAAGTGATTATTAGTAGCATTCAAACTACAATAAATTCTCCCAGTTGATCTTCTTTATACAGTGCTGTAAGATATATATACATACAGTGCATGTCGCGCAAAACATTACGACGTGGACTGTATGTATACCGTATGTATGTTAATCGGATCTTTAGGTGAGAAAGAGACTCTTGCCGTTATCTTTGTACAATAATTACGTGACATTACATTCACTCAGCACTTGTATATCTAACAACGACCAGCCTGTAGCTAACACCATGACAGAATGTACAGAAGGCAGCATAAGTTCGCTTCATTTCCACCTACGTATGTATTAGTTACTGTAGAGTGATGTTGTAATACAATTTAATTATACAGATGACAGATATAGTTCTCATATGGTAAATTACGTATGTCGTTGGAATAAAAAATGGGTTCAAAATGTAAATATCTGGTCATATTAGCATTATTAATTAAGTAAATGAGATGGACGCGAATTTATGCTGCCGACTGTACACGGTATCATTACTTTTGTCTTCCACTTAATTAATCCCACCATTACATTACGATAACTGGACTGAGACAAAAATACCGTATAAATGCTTCGATAGATCATCCTTATATAGAAGCTTAGAATAATGTTTATATCAAAACTAAATAAATGAATATATAAATGAATAAAATAGCAGCCAGCCCTTGATCGTAACAAGACCTGTACACATCCTGTATGTTTAAAATTATATACATAGAGATTACACATAAGTAATATCATAGGAATACATACACACGAATAATATATTACACTATGTTTAGAAATACATAAACTCGAGCACAGTATCTCAGTGTAGCAGCATATGTAGCATTCGTTGGACACTTAAGAATTATCCAAACAAAAGTAAAATCACAGATGTGTAGGAATACATCACAACTTTAAAACAAGATGAGACCTTTTAAGCCAACCTGGCATCGCTTACATCAACCTGCCCCAAGAGAATAAACAGTAAATCCTGCTGAAGTTGCTTTTGCCTGAAAACGCAAAACAAGATACCATTAATTTCCTCTCTGCTTTTGGTTAGGTTTGTATTAGTTAGATAGATAGATAGATATAGATAGATAGATAGTCAAGTACATACCTGCTTTTTATATTACTGCATAACATTAAAGAACACTACAGTCGGTCTTTAAGGATCCTGTGATCGTGTATGAAAATTGGAGGCTTCTGATTCCCTCTGACCAGACCACGAAACAAGCTCCTTCTATAATATAGGTGTGTGTGTTTCGTGGCAATATTTGAAGGACTCATTTACCTCCAATTTATTTTCTGACTACATCACAGGGTCTCTTACAACTTTCATAAAGAAGGAGTCTAATCTGAGGTTATTTACGAATGTCGATGGTGAAAGGAAAGAATAACAACAACAACAATGGTATAATCGGATTCAGGGAGGGTGTGTGTGAGGCGGGTCTGGCAAAAGTTGTCTGAGTGGCCAGAAGTAAGTGTGCAAAGTCAAGCAGGGAAGAGCAGTAGCTTGAAGATTCATGCGTCATTAGAAAGTCATGAAGGCCAGAGAGCGTTACAAAGTTCGTGCCTTCTGCTGCTGCTGATGCTGCTGATACTCTTTTCCATCTCAGAGAAGATAAATATATTCTCTGAGTCGGTAAATTAATGATATTCTTTAGGTCTGTTTGACAAAAGATAATATCCATCAGCCCACGGTATGCAGCATTTTATATCCACATGTTATTCTTCTCATATATACATACAAATGGAATGAGAGACAGACATGTTTCGTAACTTGTATTCCTTTATCCATCATATTTTATTTTAATCTTTTTTGATTAGGGAGTATGATGGAATTTAAGAGATATTTCAGGGAGCCGTCGTCAACTTAATTAAGTAACTGTATTAGAGGAAAGTGAAATGTCAGAGAGAGATTTTTCCTTCGCTTAATTGGTTTTTGCTTTTGCAACTAATGATGATAATAATAATGATGATGATGATGATAGTGAAAATAATAATGATGATGATGATAGTGAAAAATATAATGAAGGTGATACTGATAATTATAATAAAGCCCAAAGGGAACTAAAAATGAACAGAAGTGCAATTCGTCAAGGCGACCTGCAATATACCTTAACACTGAGGCGGGCACTCAGTCAGCTCACCCTCGACATTTGACCTTTTAATTAATATTTTGGCTAGTGTTTCACGCCGGGATAATAACCGCCCTACCTTGACCTTTGAGGCAGAAGCTCAACACCAGACAAAGAAGCAAAGCACCAGACAAAGAAGCTCAATACCAGACAAAGAAGCACAACACCAGACAAAGAAGCACAACACCAGACAAAGAAGCACAACACCAGACAAAGAAGCACAACACCAGACAAAGACAACCACAGTTAGTTTAGTTTCAGAATTACAGGGAGTCATTCATGAATTCTTCACATTTTCTTTTCTGTTCTCTTAATTGTTATTGATGTAATAATGATCACGATGATTAATAAAGTTGATAATAATAATAGTAATAATATTATAAAAAATAATAATAGAATTAATATAATAATAATAATAATAATAATAATAATAATAATAATAATAATAATAATAATAATAATAATAATAATAAAAATTAATAATAATAATAATAACAATAATAGCAAAATACATAAGTAAAACAAAATAATAATAATAATAATGGTGGTGATGATGATGATAATAATAATAATAGTTATGAAAATTAAAATATATATGAGACACATTATAGCATAATTATTATTTCAGACATTAAAATATCTCCCAACTTATATTCTGTACTGTACAATACGTATTCAATCGCTTAGTAATTAATTTGGACAATGTTCTACGAGTGCACTGTACATCCATTTACATTAATTAACTAATCCCATGTGAGGAAAATGGGTAAAGAGTAGAACACTTTTATTATAAATATTTATTACTACATCTTCACATTTTTACAGTTACAATTGGAAACACACACACACACACACACCCCTACCTTACCATCAAACAGTAACTACCCGACTCATGGCAAGGTACACAGTTGGTAAACGGGTTGTGTTTGGAAGGGGGAAGTTCTCAGTTGGAAATTTTGGAGCAACTGAATCCTCCAAACTATTCCAATTCCAAGCAACAGAACACCATTATTATTGTAGCTCTTCAGGTCCTGTTGTTTCATAGCATACTTTGGAGGAATCAAGGCACTCCAATGTACAGTCGGAGGCAAAAGTCCTGTCGCCTCACCTGCTTCACCGAGACGCGCAGTGTTCATGGACTCGAGAAATACGCATGTTTTCTACACCTAATAATCTCGAGTCTATGAACATCGCGTGCCTCGGTGAAGCAAGTGAGGCGACCAGACTTTTGCCGACGACTGTACCAAAAGAAGAATTCCCACCTTAAGAGTAGATTTTCTTGTTGTTGTTTTGGATTGCTAACAACTGGGCCGGTATTCACAAAATGTCTTAAAGAGTTTGGACTTGTTATAGTATGTTTACATTTCTGAACCTCACCATAGTGTTTCAAGATCATTTCGAAGCAGTCATTGGTTTTGTTACTCTATTTCAATGAGATGTTATTATGATTTAGAAGCAGTGTCGGGTCCTAAGGGGTCGACTCCACATTTCGTTCGTTGTGGTTTGTTGACACGCAAATGAAAGAATGTTGTTAGCCGTTTAAATTACTTATCGGTGAATTATTTAATGAATTTGGTGAGTAAACTATGCAGTGATCAACATAATCTAACTGTTTGATAGTTTTTGTGAATGTGGAAATTCACCTTTTGGAAAATAATGAAGCCTTACCAGTGTGGTTGGTTGGGAAGCTAACAAACCAATACCACTGTGGAATAGACCCCTACTCCTTGTCATGAATAAACAAACGCTTACGAACAAATTTTTTAGGTAAGAGTGAACTTTGCTTTTGTGAATACGGGCCCAGTGATTCTTCCAAACTATATATGCCAGGAAACAGAGACGACCTCAGTGTTACATATGAGGTGTATGTTTCTTGGTATAGTTTGGATGAATTGGTAGCCGTTCCGTTCACCAACAAGAGAATCTCTGTTTATGACCTTTAATTAAGGGAATATTCCAGTGTTGGTAATTCTGGGGTAACTAATTTCTCCAAAGTATTCCAAGTAACAGGTCACTAATGTATATGTTAATATGGTCCTGTTTCCTGGCAGACTTTAGAAGAATCGAGTCGATCTAATGTACAAAAGTGTATTATTACCCCCTTAATTTAATGCAAGTAAGACCTTCTGTCTCCACAACACTAGACAGACAACAGTTGCCTAATAGTTAAGGCCTTGACTCACTTAACATTCTTTCCTTCGTCTTTTTACTCACGAGTATGTTGTCCTTCGAAGCTGTAAAAACACTTGGTGCTAATTGAGCGCTGCCTTGGAGAGCAATACCTGGAAAAAAGATCCTTGCAAAGTGTGACCGTTTCAGACACAAAGTTGGCTCCTTCACGAGGGATTTTACGACGTCTCAGTAATAATGTATTTGTTGATAGTGAACATAAGAAGTCGACTGTAATTGAGCAAACATTTGTAAATATTGTGTTATATTTTATCATTAACGCATTAGTTTTCTGACTTTACAACTTAAAAGCCGGGGTGTTGTCGTCCAAGCCGAGAGACTGTATCGAGTTGCGTCATTAATCTGTCATTGATGGTGGTAGTAAAATTTAATGAATGAACAGAAATGGATGAAATTATCAGACGCGGAGAAATGAGGCAGGGCCAGATTAGGAAATAACCCAGGTACGTACAACCACAGTCAAATATCCACCCACACTTTCCTTCCATCCTAGTAAATATCTATCTTAATAAAGTACAACACGTGTATGATTTTGCAGCACCTCATAATAATAATTGAGGGGGTCGAGTTGACGTAAGGTGTTGTATGATTATAATTATATTGATATGATACTGATTTATTTGCACGGTGGAAGGAAGGTGTCGGTGGTTATTTGATTGTGGCTGGAAATTGTGTTTATTTAACCAGTGATTGGAGTTTACTTAACTTATTTTCAAATTACTCTTTAAAAAAATCAAGACTTATGTTAGCAAAAGGAAAATCAAGAAAACGTTACTGTATAATAACTTGGCATTTTGTGACTTTCAGTATAATTACAATGGAGTCATATTTTCTTGGCAGTACACAGGTAACATAGCAAATGATAACTTGACTCCCTACAAGCCATACAACCACCAAGATCAAGTTCATCACCTCGTAACATAACAACAACAACAACACAGTCATTTTTGTGCTGACGTTTCAACCTTCACCCACTTTCTGTAAAACTCTTTAATATGGAATTAAAATATTTATACTTCCAACAGTTTTTACATACTTTTCATGTGTCTGTGTGTATTGTATCATGCTACACAGACATGGTTAGTACTGTGATACATCTCTAAATTTGTATTTACATTTTCTATAACATAAGAATTTAGGAAACTGCAGAAGACCTGTTTGTTGGTCCAGTTCATGGCAGTTACTGATTCACATCCATCCCTTTGAGACTTTGAGTCCATGTATCTGTTTACCATTATTTAGTTCTATATTAATAATGTTTGAACTTTCTAAGGTTTTCATTTTCATTTTGTAATTATTATTTTTGTTTAGTTCTTTATTTGATCTTTAATTGCATGTTGTTGCTACTCAAATGTTAGTCTGAGTCAGGTTCACATCATTTGTACTGTGTCTTCCCCTTACTAACTAGTACCGTAAAGCCCATAACTATTATCTCTGATTATATTACTCGTACATGTTTTACCGGTATATCCCAAATACTACACAATGACACACCACTCCACAAAACTAAGCAGCCGAGCTGATGAGGTCTCTCATCAAATTTCACTTTTCTGTATTTATATTTAATTAATCCTCTTATTTTCTTGCGTAATAAAATCAATCACCGTTTGTTTCATCATACACTGGTCCAATACAATTATTATAACCAGGTAGAGTTCCAACATGAGCCGTACACTTTCAGAATCATATCACTCCGTCAGATCACCATCATCACTCATCTTTGTGGTTAGGAGTGATAGCAAAGAATACAGTCACATACATTCATCTGACGCGTGTTCGAGTAAACTCTTTTCCACATGTATATATTTTCTGAGTTCGATACTACCCATTTATTAATAAACGAACACATTGACACAAACTCATACAATACAGCTATACATTTCTCAGTATCTGACGAGTTTCGATATTGACGCCTGCAGAAAGTCCCTTATATACTGCCTGTGTTTTGTTACATCATTAAACAGACAAAAAAAAAGAAAAAAAAATCAGGCAGCTGGGCCACAGTCCTCACTGGTGTATGGCGAGGTAAGGTACAGTACTTTATAACTGCCAGAATACCTGTAGCAGTAACAAGGCAGGTAGTCGCACCATGCATGCGTTGTAGTAAGTGGTTATAGGATGGGAAGTGGTGGTAGGTGGATCATTCACCTGACCACCACCATAAGGAAGAGAACGAGGGGTAGAAGTGATAGAGTCTGCCTACACCGGGTAATGCTATTGGAGTCTATCCTCTGCACTGCGGCTGTCTTGTCACCTGTTTAGGAGAAAAGAGTCGATTCACTTTTAGTTACACAGTTATAGATATAGATTTTCACTTGCTTACATATAATTGATAATCACCTCACCTATCCTTATCTAGCCGGGAGACGAGATATAAATATATTTTTTCCCCGGATAAATAATAAGGGTTTTTTTCCCATGACACACAGCCACTCACTCACTACCAGTATATATAATATTTTTTATAAACTAATATTTATAAGTTATCAAATACTGCAACATATTTACCACCTCATGCCAACCTTGATACTATAACTAAATTTCGAGATTGTACTAGATTAGCTCATGAGAAACTTGTTGTTACCAAAACAGTTTACAGGTCATTTTTGTCATTAGATATATTATTTTTCAAATGTCAGCAAACACACTCACCATACATTACACATTTTCTCACACACAAAAGTTTAAAAAAAATGAAAAATCGCGTAAGAGAAGATGCTGTTTATCAAAGATTATATAGTTTAACTAATTTGTTGATTACTACAACCAGACAGAGATGAGATGATGAACTAAATATTATAAGACTGAAGACAGCGTAGCGTACATACCTTGTGTGACAAAGACCCTGGTAGTGGCAGGTTTGGTGTTGCGGGCACTGCAGGTATAGTTGCCAGAGTGGTAGTCGCTGGCTCGGTCCACATGCAAGGAACTCACTGCTCTCCCCGCCACCTTCATGCTCACTTTCACCTCAGGACGATTGTGGGCGTAGTTCAGTAATTGTCCATTGTGGTGCCAGAGAACATGTTGAGGCGGTGATGGGCTCTGTGATAGAGAAAGGAATTGTGACACAAGTCTCTTGATACATAGTCATACGTTTAAAGTCTACCTCAGTCTATCTTCCATGCAGGATGACAAGAGGTGTTAGTAAGTCATAACTTACCTGGTTAATGACACAGGTGAGGGTGATGGGTGAGCCATGGTTAACGTGATAGTGACCTCGGCCTGTGATATGAGCCTCAGGAGTAACCACTTCCAAGTTAACAAAGAGGGAGATGATCCCTGTTCCAGTAGACACGTGACACTCGTACATTCCCTCGTCTTTCACCTCCACAGACTTGATGTGGAGGGTCCAATCCTGAGACCCTGCCACATGAAGCACTGAGAACCGACGGTCTAGTGTGTACAACACGTCTGCTGACGTCAACACATGCCAGTCTCGCCGTCGAATCCAAGAGATCTGAGTGACATCAAAATACATCTTTAGGGAACATGATTAATATGACAAAAAAAAAGATACGGCAGTAATTGCATTATGTATATACATACAGTAGTTATTAGCGTTAAGAAATCATACGTTTGCTATGGCTATGAAATACGTCCCTGTGATAGCCGACATGGCCTTTAGAGACACAGTAGGCATCAACTGGCATTACCTGACGGTCTCCCAGGTGACCAACACGGCAGGGTAGGAATGCTGGTCCTCCCAGCTGTGCCGTCACGTTCTGTACAGTGTTGTTGATGGCGGAAGACTGATGTGGTGTGCCAGGATAGGTGAGTGACCAACGGGACCCTGTGCCACCCATGCTGTCACCTGCCATCCACCGGGACCCAGAGCCAACGTGGAATCCGCTTGTCACACCGGCAGGTTCTTTGGTTACCAAGTTTCTGTTAAATTATTGTATTTTTCTGTTAGTCCAACTACATTAGTGTTTGTATGTGTAACAGATAGTGAGTTAACTAGGAAATATAGTGAAGCATTATACCCAACTA
>JAWZYT010002008.1:22500-35000 GCA_034508575.1 Petrolisthes manimaculis
GTATAGACAACTTGGTAGTTTATGGAATGTATCGTGACTGACACTACCACCACACCACCGCTGTTACTATTACCATTCACTATACCGACGTCACTATCACCATCACCACACTGGGACCAACATCATTATTACCAAAACTAACACACTCCATTACCATCACCATACAACCATCACCACCATCACCATCACCAATACCACATTGGGACCATCATCATTACCACAACTATCACACTCCATCACCATCACCATTACAACACCTCCGTCACCATCACCACCACCACCACCACTATCACAATTCTTTCACCCCACCACAATTCCTCTCCTTCCTTCTCTACCACATTGTCACCATCATCATCACCACCATCACAATCCCTTCACCCCACCACAACCCCCTCTCCTCTCCTTCCTTCTTTCCTTCCCTACCATCTTGACAGCAACCATCACCACACCACACTGGCAGGGGGCCAACATCGACCCACACCGGATTACATAAGGTTACAACACCAATACTCAGGTATACAGTTGACCTGCTGAGACTCTTCAATCTCTTGACGCTGCTATGATCCTCTTTACACCCACCCAACCCTCACTTCCTTCCTTACCAGACAATAAGACCCTGGAGGTGGCCAATTGTTCTCTCTTTGTGTGTGGGGGGGAGTGTGGTTCTGTGTGTGTGTGTGTCTGGGGGGGGTTATGTGTGTGTGTAAGTGTGGTTGTGTGTGTGTGTGTGTGTGTGTGTGTGTGTGTGTGTGTGTGTGTGTGTGTGTGTGTGTGTGTGATCTCTTCTGGTCCCTGTGTGTGAAGCTCTAATTAGGAAGCTCTAATTAAGAGGCTTTTTAAAACTCTACAACACTATTATGATGACAACAAAGGACTTCCACTGCCAGGTGTGTCAAGAACTGCTCATTATTCATTGTATTTTTATTGTACTTTTGTATTTGTGAGGCTAAGGTGTTTGTGTGTGTGTGTCTGGGGGGGGGGGTTATGTGTGTGTGTGTGTAAAGGACTAATAACATCTTCAGACTGTACCAAGACCGTCACACGAATTTACATCACCAAACATAAATATCATAAATAAAATAACAATAAAAAGTTACAAGAACCCAACGTGATCTTCATAAAACATTGAAATAAGTCTGGATGTGAAGGAAGTAGTTGAGGCTTGGAAAATATAGACAGTATATACAGACCGAATACATTCCTACAGCGATTATAACTTTTTTTGAGCGCCATGAAAAGTTTGAGTTTATTTTCAGTGTTGCAAAATTGCACTTTGGTGGTTTAGAGTTCCCTGGTGCGGATAATAAAATGAAACCGTTTAAAAGTATCGTCTGTAAGGGTGGAAAGATTTTTTTTTCATTCGTTTTTTGCTGAACCGTTGAATGTTGATTTTTATCTTAATTCCTTGGACTGGGTATCACTGCCTTATTTTGTTTATTTATATTTTTATACCGCCCCGAAGGGAGGGTGTATTGTTTTCGGTGCCGGATATTTATTTATCTGTTCGTGTGTTTGTTTATGGTCTAGCGTCCACAGGTTTAGCCGTATGATGTTCATTTTTTTCTATTGATAGATATTCCTCATAAAACAAAATGATTAACTTTTGGGCAAAATCGGTCGAAGGTCAAGGTCACAAAAAAATAAAGATAGCAAAGGGCGAGTGCTCGCTGGCATCTTTAAGGGGCAGTGTTGCCATCGAATGATGTCTTGTTATTCCTTGGACTTGGTATCACTGCCTTATTTTGTTTATTTATATTTTTATTCCTTGGACTTGGTATCATTGCCTTATTATGTTTTATTAGTTTGTTTTTATTATTATTTTGTTTTAAATCGGTCATTGGCCCATTTTTATTTTTAACTTGGTGTATCTCGTTGCTGTTCTGATCAATATAGTCTCCATCTTATCTCTTACATAATATCCTTCCTATGTATTTTTATCATTCGGCTGGTAATTATTTAGTTGAGTTTCTGACAGTTTAAGTTTACTACCAACATTATCAAAGATCAAAATTTATAATATCTCGGAAAACAACAAAAATCTGCATATTATATTATAGTATATGTATATTTTTATGCTGTAAATACAGTTTATTCCTAAATATTTTGTATCTTGAGGCAGGTAGTGTTGAATATAGTATAATCTATTTGTGCATAGTCTATAATACAGTGTAATCTATTTGCTACATTCTTGTGTATATTAACAGTGAGGGAATTCCTGCTCATGACTGACACATCCATCTTGCTTGTACTTAGGCTTGAGGGGAGAGCTTTGGATATGTTCAGATTCCCTTGCCTTTATATATACTGGCCTGGCTGGCTGGCTGGCTGGCTGGTCGTGCTGGGCTCAGGGGCTCCTCAGATATACAATCCAAGCGGAATTTCAGCGCCACTAAATTCACTTCTAAATCCATTTACCACGAGCCTGGTGGGGAATCTTGACGAGAAGGATGTGTCGTGTTCAGCCAGTCAGTCCCCATAGCTATATAACACGTGGGGGAGGAGTCACGACGGACACCACAACCACCAGCAAGGAAGGAAGGAAGGAAGGAAGGAGATGGACATTAAAAAATAAAATAAGGGGGAAAATTTTATGTTGGTAAATCTCGAGCAACTGAATTATCTAAACTATTACAAACAAACAGAACATGCACCATTATATTTTTTGTTCATCTGGTCCTGTTTGCTGGCATACTTTGGAGGAATCAAGGCACTCCAATGTAACAAAAGTGAATTACCCTCTTAACTCCACCGATTTCTTGACAAGGACGACAAACTAAAACCAAGTCAGTACAGTATATACCTCAGAGGAAGCTCGGATCAGGTTTTGTTTGTTCATGTATTGTTCGTTTGTCTAATAGAAAAACTTAGACTGAAATATAACCTTACATACATACATACATACATATAATACATATACATATATATACATACATACATACATACACATACATACATATACATATATGCATACATACATAATATATATATACTTAAATATAATACACACATACATACATACATAGACATACATACATAGGCCTACATACATATATATAAATACATACATGCATATACATAGACATACGTACATAAATACATACATAGATACATGATTACAATACGAAATACTTCCCACATCCTCACTCTCTATTTCAACCCATGTCTAACAAAAGGTGGTGGCCATTTTGTATTCACTAAATGTCACTGAACACATCACTGCTCGGAAGACTAACAATGAAAATTTCAACGTGGTTTTATTGCGTACCCGTCCCACATGTCCTTCCCCCCAGTGTTATTCTTTCTGAGTCGTGACAGTACATGTATTTCATTCCACCTCGACTTAGGATCTCGATTTTTTATTCAATTTTTATATCTATTATTATTTTTTTGCTTTGTTATTTATTTGGTATAATTTTTTCTATATTTATTATTATTTTATCTTTTTTTTTTTGAGGGAGGTAGAGGCGATTACCTATAAGCACTTTACATCCATCAAAATCATTCTAGAATAATGATTTTTCGTATGTATGAAAAATGGATGCCTCTGACCGTAGACTTTCACGATGTTGTAGACAGACTGACATATTACAATAAAGGTAATATATATAGTACATCAGAGAAAGGTTAGTTCCGGGTGTTCTATGTTCATGTATTGTTCATGTGTTGGATGGAAAAGATTTACATTGAAAAATAACCATATATACATACATTCTGTACATACATATATACAAAGAGAGAGGGGGACAATAGGCTGTGGAAAGAAAAGGGAGATAAAATACAGAGAAAGAGAGAGAGAGAGAGAGAGGTGGGGGGCGAGTGTGACAGCGAAAGGGAGAGAATGTGTGAAAAAGAAGAAGGAATGAAGGGAGGGAGGGAGAGGTGCATGTGGAAAGGTGTGTTGTTGTTGTACAGTTGGACACATGAATGGATGGTACAGCCCAAGTGAAAGATGGTCTATTTCTCCCAATATCAAGTTCCTTAATTAGTGCCAAATAGGAGACATCAGGGGCAGAAGTCTGTATTGAGGAGGGTAATAAAAAGCAGGTACCTGATTACTCAAATTGTTACTCAAATGGGATAAGTATCTTTCACCTGGGCTGTACCATCCATTCATGTGTCCAACTGTACATACCAGTGAGAGGAGGTAAGACTGGGAAATGGGAAGGCAGAGAAAGGATGTAAAAAACTAATAATAGAAAAGTGAAGCAGCAGGGAGAACATGACACGGGGGCCACTGAGAAAACAAGAGTCACTATATACCCAAGATACGTAAATAAAAAAATTACATAAAATAAAAAAAAGCGCGTCTCACTAACTAACATCTCTTGCACACACACACACACACACACACACACACACACACACACACACAGGCTATATGGTTTTTAGTCTATCTTGCTTTTTATGCAGCCTGAAAACTGAGGCCTACGCTCGTGGATTTTAACACACCGTAACCATAGTCACAGGGGACAGTGTGTGTTGATGAAGTAAAGAACGTGTTGGCAAGGAAACAAAGATTGACACGCCATACCTCACTCCTTCTCTTCCTTCTCCTTATCACTCCTTGTCCTCCTCCTCCCCCTTTTCCTCCTTCTCCTCCTCCTCTCCCTTTTCCTCCTTCTCCTCCTCCTTCTTCTTCTCCTTCTCCTCACTCCTTGTACTTCTCCTCCTCTCCCTTTTCCTCCTCCTCCATCTCCCCACTCCTTGTACTTCTCATTCTCTCCCTTTTCCTCCTCCTCCATCTCCCCACTCCTTGTACTTCTCATTCTCTCCCTTTTTCTCCTCATTCTCTTTATTCTCCTTCTCCCCCTCCTCCTCCCTCCTCCTCCTTCTCCTTTCCCTCTTCCTGCTCCCTCAACTTCCTCCACCTCCTCTCCCTTTTTCTTCTCCTATTCCTTCTCCTCATCCTATTCCTCATCTTTCTCCTCCCTCTTTCCCTCCTCCTTTTTTTTTCTTCTTCTCCCCCCTTCCACTCCCTTAACTTCCTCTTCCTCCTCCTCCTCCTCCTCCTCGTCCTTTCCCAGCTGTGTGGTGAGGACAGTATTTTATCCAGTTGGTCACTTAGCTAAATTATGTGGGCTGTCATCATCCGGTGGGAGGATGATTATGGAGGACATTCAACAGCAGATAATGAGAAGAAAATGAGGTAGTGTCCACCATATATAATCTCCCCTCAGTTGCCCGTAACTGATGAACTTTCAAGTACCGTATTCTATTAATTAATTATATTATATATATATATATATATTCTGCATAAATTGTCAATATTATGGCGTACTTTAATTGTTTTGATATATTATATGACGGTACGAGATGCTTCTGTAGTCATCAATTATTGATTTTAAAAAAGATACTACAAAGTATATATATATAATTTGTGTGTACATGAGCATATAATTATGACTGTAGCTGCTGTCATTGCAACTCTTTCATTAGATCCCAACATACTTTAAGTTGAAGAGGATTGAAAAAGAAAATATAATATTATTATTACGGTTCACTCGAAACTAAGACTAATAAACCGCGATCATTGACAGAATAAATTAAATGTTTAAACAGTATCGTTTTCTGTGGAATTCTTTTCTCTCAAACGTAACCTTCAGAGTTCCAATTTAAATAATATAAATCTTGTCTATTTTTTCTAAACGGTGAGTGAGAAGCTACGTAGTTATATAATATACAGACAATACAATGCCTCCTTCTCTGTAGCTCATCCTCAAACTCAAACTTTCTGTCAATATTGTATTCTTTTAGCTGAGGGGATGTGGGTGTGGGAGTGAAAGCACGTGTGAGAGACTGGGGCTGGTCTGTTACCACAAAGCACACTGGTATGTATGTACAAGCCAAATAAGTGTGTGAAGGGAGGAGTGTTTGTGTGTGTGTTTGTGTGTGTGCATAGGCTATAGACTTTGTATATACGAATGCGTGAAGAGTGAGGATAGAATGTGTGTGTGTGTGTATGTGTGTGTGTGTGTGTACATAGACTATAAACTTAGTGTATTATGAGTGAGGACAGGTACGTGTGTGTGTAGGCTAAAGGCTTTGTATATATATAAATGAGTGAGGACAGGTGTGTGTGTGTGTGTGTGTGTGTGCAGGCTACATGCATTGTATATATATATATAAATGAGTGAGGACAGGTGTGTGCGTGAGTGCAAAGCGAGAAGTGTGCTAGTGTGGGCAGCAGGAATTGGATCACACTGCCAGTATAATGTGAGACAGAGAACAGGTGCAGCTCCACTGTAAACTGAACCGTGTTTCTGTGATGGTGTCGGTATCTGTGGGTGGTGGCAGGTGTTGTTGGGTTTGGTCGTCCTCTCACACATCTGTAATTTTTCTCTCTCTCTTTACAATGGGTGATAAATCTTTCAGTTAAGGAAAAATAACGGCGAACGAAATAAAGCAGCAAATGATACCCATTTCTTTCAATTTATTCCAGCGAGAGTAATTGATTGCACAAAGGCCACAGTTGACCCCTGCTCACAATCCCACCGCTTACACGACCCGAACAAGGGACGTGGACACCGCAGAAACTCCCTTATTCGACCACCAGTAGAAAACTATAAAAAGACAACTAACTACCTGCGAGCAGAAGCTATTGCTAATAACAATAACTGTCCGACATCATAAGAGACAACAACAGTAAAATGAAACAGCACACCTTGAAAGCCACACCTGCAGACCACCTTATATAGTGAGTGTAAA
This sequence comes from Petrolisthes manimaculis, assembly GCA_034508575.1. Classification (NCBI taxonomy): domain Eukaryota; kingdom Metazoa; phylum Arthropoda; class Malacostraca; order Decapoda; family Porcellanidae; genus Petrolisthes; species Petrolisthes manimaculis. The sequence goes on from JAWZYT010002008.1 coordinate 29,206, forward strand.
GCCCAGCAGTGCAGCCCAGTGCAGGTGGTCGCTTTGGATGTGGACTCGTTACCCTCGTCCCTGGAGGGGGGAGCCAACCTATTGCACTAGTGGCTTTGCTCTGTTTGTCTGCCTGTGTGTGTGTGTGTGTCTGCCTGTGTGTGTGTGTGTGTGTGTGTGGCTGTCTGTTAACCCTCCTCAAAATACCAGTTTGTAACTTTCACGCCAGAACTGGTCTAACAAAAAAAAAAGTAGTCTGATATAATATCCATGAGTTTTAAAAAGTTCTTCTCCATTTTAAAGAAGAAGCCGAAAAACACATTTAGTTCTCTATCTTCACGGATGATGAAAAGCTGAAAAAAAGAGAGAGAGTCGCTGGAGTTTGTGATAGCAATTTCAATTTTAATTGTCTCTGTTTGCGTTGTTATTTGTGTCTAGGTGTTGGTTTCTGTGAGGGTTTTTGTGTGTGTTTGTGTTGTATAAATTTTCCACAACGAACGAAGGTGAGTGATGTTTTTAATGATGTATATAATATTACCTAAATATATGTCCTTCAGTTCAGTAAATCTTTAATCAATCAATAATCTAGATATATGTTTTGTGTAGATATCAATATATAATATAAATATTTATGTGTCGGATAGAAAACATGATAACCTTCAGAACAAAATCATTTTCCTACATCTATACATCAGCGTCTGGATCCGAGAATAATTTAAAGAGACATTTTATCATCGAGAGAAAAGGCGAGAAAGTGCACACATTTTATCAGTCAGTGTCTTTGGGCGACTGGTGGTGGGAATGCTATTAGATTTCGGGGATGAATAATATTGGTCACGCTCCAGAGGTCAGCCACCGGGTTTTTTACTTGGTGTCTCCAGATCCGGACAAATTTTAAAGGTATTTTTCATTCCTTTGGTGCGACGACCCAAGGGAAGGGTGGAGGGTGGAATTCTGCTGAGGGACTTCTTGTTGACATAAGCTGTGGGATGAGTTTGTTTTGTACTGATGTGTGTGTGTGTGTGTGTGTGTGTGTGTGTGTGTGTGTGTGTGTGTGTGTGTGTGTTATTTTGCATATGTGCCTTTATGTGTATGTGTGTGTGTGAGAGAGAGACAGAGAGAGATTGAGATTGAGATTTATTCTATGTATGTACGTGTGTGTGTGTGAGATTGAGCTTGTGTATGTGTGTCTGTTGTGTGTTGTGTGTGCGTGTGTGTGTGAGAGAGAGAGAGAGAAAGAAACAGAGGGAGAGGGAGAGAGAGATTGAGATTGATTCTATGTACAGTATGTGTAGGTGTGTGTGTGTGTGAGTATGAGCTCTGTGTGTATGTCTAGCCTACTTGTGTATGTATGATTTTGTTTGTACGCATGTGTATGAGTAACAGAACAGAAGGGGAAGATGGGAATGAAGGTTAGGATACAAGGGTGAGAGGAGAGCAATAATATTCCTTCATATAAAACACTACATTATCCCCGAGGCATCATAACTTATAATAATATCATTTCAGACATAACCATAAGTGGGTAATAATTCTGCCCTTCCTGTTGTTGCTTTACACATTAAAAAAAAAAAAAAAACTATCTTGCTATAAATTCCAGTGCACACTTAACTATTAAAATGTTTAAAAGTAAAGGTCTGGTTTTGACATTATATTATATTGTATTAGTCATTTATTTTGATCTCCAGTCGAAATTTTAGAATGACGATACAAAATGTGGAACCTAACCTAATTTTACACTCGTCCATTATCCATTATGGTCACTACCATAAACACGGACGACCCATACAGTTGTTGTAATTAGGTTTCTTGTCACAACCAACCTCTAACTCTTTCTCTACTCTATTCTACTCTACTCTACTCTACTCTACTCTACTCTACTCTACTCTACTCTACTCTACTCTACTCTACTCTACTCTACTCTACTCTACTCTACTCTACTCTACTCTACTCTACTCTACTCTACTCTACTCTATTCTACTCTACCCTACCCAGCTCTATTCTACTCTACTCTATCCATCTCTATTCTACTATCCTCTCCTCTCCTCTCCTCTCCTCTCCTCTCCTCTCCTCTCCTCTCCTCTCCTCTCCTCTCCTCTCCTCTCCTCTACTTTACTCAATTATCCATACAGTCTGTACAAGTTTGTCCCAACCTCTAACTCTACTTTCCTCTACTCTACTCTACCCAATTAACTCTACTCGTGTCCTTCTTCAACTCCTCCAGTGAGTGACGACAGGTGTAGCACAGGTGTCACTGAGCGTCAATTAATTAGTAAAATACAATACTGAATTAAATATAACTTAATTACATTGCACAGACAGCTTAGCTTAGCCATCTTCCTGTAAACACGACACCATATCTTACATGAAATTTATATATTGCAATTCAATTTTCTTGGTTGATTTAATATTTCTACTTTTTTTTTTTCTACGTGCCTGTTGTACTCGTATTTCAACTTTTCACATAATGTAGATATATTCCACCTCTCATATATATATATATATATATATATATATATATATATATATATATATATATATATATATATATATATATATATCTTTAATTAATGTTATTATGCTCCATCGCTGATATAAAAAAACTCTTTCATCACTAAGTTTCCAAGAGAATAAGCAATTTGTAAATGAGCCATGGTTCAGTGGATCCATCATTGTTGTGTGGCCACGGATGTCAGTCGAATGAAGATCGTATTCAACACATGACTGACTTGGGTTCTCATAATGTGTCAGATAAACAGTGGAGGATATGGACTTTGGTATTGGATTGGCAGGATGGATTCCGACCCCAATAATTATATACTCATTCTGAGACATTATAACCACAACAGAAGATGGATACGTACTCACTTATAATTATTAGGTTGTTACTAATTCTGAGTCATTACCGCAACAACAGAAGATGGAGCCTCACTTATAATAATTATCAGGTTGTGGTTTGGACGAGTTCTTGTGTATGTTTCGTCGTCGTTTGTGTAGTTATGTTATACACAAGACGCATATTATTCATCGGGAAAATCGGGAAACACTTTTATGCCTTACACTGTATAAATTATTTTATACGCTTGCCATCTGGAACGTGGTGATATCTTTTCTAATTGGTGTGCATTAATTTTGTGCGATTATATAACTGTGTGTGTGTGTGTGTGTGTGTGTGTGTGTGTGTGTGTGTGTGTGTGTGTGTGTGTGTGTGTGTGTGTGTGTGTGTGTGTGTGTGTGTGTGTGTGTGTGTGTTTAGCTTACGGAGCGTACTGTATAGTAATTCGTGGTCGTAAGGTTTCCCGTGTGGAGTGAAGACCGTAAACATACAAGTTTCATCTGACGTTGTTGACTTATTCCTACAACAGACAGGAAACTTTTCATCATAATTCCAACTCTTATTAATCTTGGTGTATCTTGAGGGAATAACTTCTTCCTTGACCCAGGCGACACTCTTCCTTCTCTATGAGCAGAATGTCAAGGTAGAGGACAGTGCAGTTTTCATTACTAACATCTGGTTTGTACTCAAAATGGTAAATACTCCTTGATATAACTTTTTCAGCAGTCTGTATCACTTTGGGTCTAGTGTTATTCAGTATAAATATAACATGATATAAGACAATAAATATATGGAGTCATTGTGTCTCTTCCTTTGTTGGTTTAGTGTTCTTCATTCCGTACAACATACAGTACAGTAAGGTTGGTGTTCATTACCTCAACACAAACCCAAGGCGGTCCCTGGCCATTTTATTACTGGTGGCAGATCAATATGGTGCACTGTGTTGAGGGGTGCACGGCAGCCTGCGCCGGGCTAGGCTACTGCAAGGGCTTTGTTGTAAACAGTACTGCAGTGTAATAGTTTTCAGCCAGATTTACTTTCTTAGTGAAGTAGATTATTATTATCACCTGTATTACTAAAGTTATTTTGTACATTTTATAAGTCACTTGTATTTGGCTACCAAAGTTATTTCGTACATTATATAAGTCCGATACCCAACACACAATATGTCTATACGGAACCATTAAGAACTCTCCCACAACCGGTTAAAAGCCTTATCATTTTTCAAGTCACTCACGTGAGGGTAAAGATATCATCTTTCTTACATTTATCCTTTCCCACAGAAATGGTAAACAAAGCTCCTCAATTTTTATTTCCAGTTTTATTTTCAGTTCTTTATGGATAATTTTTATTAACGAAATTATAGAGTGACTTGACATTAACAAAAGTAACATTCACCCAAACATATTATGATCTTTATGACCTATATTTCTTTCTTTCTTTTTTATACAGTAGTACTTTTAAATTTTATTATTTTTTAAGCTTTATGACCAAATTGATATTATAATCAGGCACAGTTTCATTTTTACAATAAATATCAAAAAGATGTGTTGATTTAGCCACATAGATAATAATACAACTAGAGTAATTACATATATAAACAAGAACGTTCGGCGACTGCATACCTCCCTCCAAAACAAAGAAAATTGGAGTTAAATGAGTCCTTCAAATTATGCCACAAAATACCACCTATATGGAAGGAATTTGTTTCCTGGCATGGTCAGGAGGAATCAGAAGTCTCCAGTTCTTATACACGATCACAGGGTTCCAAAAGGTAGTGAATAGTGAAAGTCTACGATCGTGCCACTATTATTTCACCCTAATTATTATTATTATTATTATTATTATTATTATTATTATTATTATTATTCAAGTTGTAATATCCACCAACATATCACCCTTTTTCTTAAAATAATTATCATTAATTACCACATCCAGATACAGATCCGAATTTCTCCTTATATCTAAATGAATTTCATAATAATTCACGCTCTTTTTTTTTTTTTTTTTTTTTTTGCGTAATACGGCTAACAACAAACAATAAAAAAGGCAGACCTACATATTGAACCATAAACATAGCCTCTCGTGATAAGTAAATATTCTTCATCCAAAAATATTCCTATTAGTTTTTCATCGAAATTTAGAAAAAAGAAAATTATCGATTTTAGATTCTTCCGAAATCACCAGTGTTCAAATTTTGAGTCGTACTTGAATGATGCTAAGTTAATAAAGATTGTTTTGCAGATATCACTAATGTTAAACTTGACCTCATAACCTCATAAGAGAGGTCCAAAATTATGTCCAAATTCGTTCGAGCTGCCTAGACACATTGCATTTGAAGGAGCTTATGGGGAGATTCTTTTGATGGTGAATTACAAGGTCTGCGATTCCTCCATACTATGCCAGGGATTATAGGCAAACCGTTTACTACCATTGAGGGCGTCAGTTTTCCAGCATAGTTAGGAGAATTCAGTAGCCTTCCAATTTGCCAACAAGAAAATCTCCCCATAAGTATTAGGACTAAGATTTTCTCCATTGTACTGTACATGATTGTGATTCGAGTCAACGACGTCTAGTATTAAACGGAGGAAATATACGGAACATTCTGCTTCACGTTACTGAATGGTGCCGTTAACATTCCCAGTGACTTTCCCTTTATTCTTCCACTTTGCCATCACGAATATTTTGGGTAGTCATTATCCTCAAGAAATGTAGGGACGTTAATACTGACTTACTCACTCCTTTATACTACGCACAGACACACACACACACACACATATATATATAAAGAGAGAGAGAGAGAGAGAAAGAGAGAGAGAGAAAAAAATAGACAGTCAGAGTGATAGATAGATAGATTGATGTGTGCGTATATAAATAATTCATTTCTCCAATACTTCATAGTTTATACATTTGGTTTCCAGGTAAATCACTCTTGGTGGTTGATGTAATATGAATGTGTACTGACAACGCCATCCCTTGT
>JAWZYT010002008.1:40000-42500 GCA_034508575.1 Petrolisthes manimaculis
CTATTCCAGGCAACAGGATACCATTATTTTTCTTCATGTGGGTCTTTGGAGGAATCAAGGCACTCCAATCTATCAAAAGTATGACATCCCTTTAAGGTGTATTCCTTTTTTGGTACACTGGAGTGCCTCGATTCCTCCAAGTATGCCAGGAAACAGGACAGAGGGGGCAAAGATAATGGTGTTCTGTTGCTCGGAATAGTCTGGAGTTTCAGTTGCTCCAGAATTATCAACTTCCTCCTTTAATTCCACCATCTTATGAAACATCAGAGGTAAAAGTAAAATTGCTCCATTTCATCTGAGAAAAGGAGTGAGGTCATAACACTTTCCTGGTTGTCTGATTCCCCACTTCCAGTCTGATGAACCCAATTACCATAGTAATCTCTAACTATCATCTCCTCCCGAGTTCCAATGGAAATGGAAATGTGCAAACTCCTCAAACAGAGACCCTGGCCTGGTATCTCTTGACTATATTGACCAGATTACAGTGACATAGTACAGTATTATTATTCAGTGTTAGAGACTACTAAGGAATTAATTACCACACCATGTATATATATAGCCTATGATGTATAATTATATAACCCTATGTTGTACTGTACATGTTTTTGTTTTGTCATCATAATAGTAGGGTGTTTCCAAGTCTGTGATTTTTGCTGGGGTTGTAAACATATGGATAGTGTGAATGTATAGATAGATAAATACATAGGTTGATAGATAATTTTGTAGAAAGAGAGAGAGAGAAAGATGAAGGAGAGAGAGAAGAGGAGAAATTATGCAGAGAGAGAGAGAGAGAGAGAGAGAGAGAGAGAGAGAGAGAGAGAGAGAGAGAGAGAGAGAGAGAGAGAGGGAGATTATTCTGAAGTGGTAAAAATGTAAGTAAATTGGACCAGAGCAAGGCAGTATATCTTGTTGATAGTTTCCAGCCTGGCACTACTCCTCCCCACCACACTGTTTACTCTTACACTACGTACAATGTCCACCCTCACACTCCAACCAACCAACCATGGAGGTGAGACGCGACAACACCACCACAACACCAGACAACAAGTAATTCATTCACTCCAGCTTTACCACTATTCTAGGCAAGACATTCAGTCTCTCCAGCTTTACTACTACCTACTCCAGACAAGACATTCATTCTCTCCAGATTTACTACTACCTACTCCAGAAAAGACATTCATTCTCTCCAGATTTACTACTACTACTCTAGCAAGTCATTCATTCTCTCCAGCTTTACTACTACTCCAGACAAAAAGTTATTCATTCTCTTTAGCTTAACGTTAACTTGTCAGGTGAGGTACGAGAACATGACCACAATAATAGACTACGTCATTCATTCACTCCAGCCTTATGTTAACTTGTAGACAGAGCCAAGAAATGCTCATGTGTTTCTTTCTGGATGCTTATTACGTTAGTCAAGAGCCCCTTATAGTACGGTACGGTACATATTTTAGTACGACACTTTATTTCTTTATGTGATGTAGAAAAAACTGAAATGCGACACACGTGTACCAGTACGTACAGGCAAATATTCAGTGATACAGTATGCAGTCCCATCAAAGGATCTGATGAAATAAATTTCTGAAATAAAAATCAGGTTCAGTTTTTTAAAATGTCAGACCCACCTGTTTCTGTAAATGCATTCGGTGTGTAAAACAGGAAGGGGTGAAGGGTAGGGAGATATAGTACAGGGGGCAAGGGTAGGAGGCATGGCATGGCAGGGAGGGCAGGGGAGAGGATGGGTATCAGGAGTGAAGGAGAACTATGTGGAAGAAAGTCAGTAGTCAGAAGTGGCAGGAAAGGAGAAGTGTTAGACTCAGAAGTGGCAGGGAGAGTGAATTACTGGAGTCAGAAGTGGCAGGGAGAGTGAGTTATTGGAGTCAGGAGTGGCAGGGAAGGCAAGGTAGAGGAATTAAAAAAGACAGAGGTGAACACTGAGAAGGATAAGAGAGTTGCCCCAAGTGTACATAACAATACAGGCAGTTCAGACCCTTTGACAAGAAAGTTTTTGGTTTAAACTCTGGGAAAAATACTCTCTCTCTTAAATACTGTATACACATGTCTTTGAACTTTCACTTTCCTCCAAATATACGTAATCAAAACATTTGTCCTGCCACTGAGTATAACACATGTAACTAGAACGTCAGTCATAAACCCACAGGTTGAAATGATAAGATAGACAACAACAATCAGAGAGAGAGAGAGAGAGAGAGAGAGAGAGAGAGAGAGAGAGAGAGAGAGAGAGAAGTTCCCAAGAGTCTGGATGAAGTGTTTGACTGCATACCGTTAGTCCATCGCCTTTACTTTGAAGTCTCAGGCACGACAACAACAAGAATAGTAAGATTCTTTTAAAACTCTCTTCCATAGTGTCCTTACATACATGTACAGGTGGGGAATAAAGTATCTGGACACCGATGACGGCTTCTGGTACCAATGTCAGTGATAAACACGTTAGAAAATAATATAAATAGACAAAATTTATTGATTAGTACATAAGGAT
>JAWZYT010002008.1:47500-60000 GCA_034508575.1 Petrolisthes manimaculis
ACTTACCGTCACACTGGAGCAGTACAATTTTAATAGATGTTATGATAGACTTTGATTCATATATATATATATATATTGTGGTTGTAGCATACACAGGTTCGAATGTGGTATAAATGAAAAGTTTGGGGATCAGAATACAAATGCAGGACTATATTTCTGTTGACATTCTTTTTTTATTATTATTATTTTTTACGTATGTACCTTAATACCAGCTTTAACACTCGGGGGAACGTTGCCACTAAAAGGCCATGAAGTTAGGTTACATAAATGGATATTGATGGCAGATAAAAGTAATGAATTCGTTCATTTAATAACCGTATAATTATACAGAATTATAATCATGACAATATTATCAACATACAATTTATATTCGTCTATGACTCTCTCTAATGTAAAGTATGTACGTTTTCTATTTATCTGCATGATATACTGATGACAAATAATAGTTTTTTTAAATACACAAGCTGAATCTCGTAGGCCTTTAATTAAGGTAGAAATTCTTTTTTGTTACATTGGAGTGCCTTGATTCCTCCAAAGTATGCTTGGAAACAGAACCAGATGGACAAATATAATGGTGTCCTGTTGCTTGAAATAGTTTGGAGGATTCAGTTGCTCCAGATTTACCAACACAAAATTTCCCCCTTAATTAAGGGCCCTATGATAGACTGACTAGACTTTGTGACTTCTGAATCCTCCTGACTCTGCCAAGAAACAACCTTGTTTAATATAGATGGTGTTTCGTGGCAATGCTTGAAGGACTTTTCACTAACTTTCAATTTTCTGACTACATCATCAAGGGGTCCTTAAGGTGAGATGTTTACTCGTGTTATGTCATTTAGGTTCAATGATACTTTTTTTTTTTTTACCTGGAATGTACTCTGGACAGCACACAGGTAAACAAATTATCAACTCATGTGTACCCAAGTGAAAAGTGTGAGTGAGTAGAGATGAAAGCATAGCAAGGTGTGGAGGGAGACTCGACGAATATTTTCCCGGGAATTGCCGCCGCCTTAAACTTACGTGTTGGTCCATGTCATTACAGTGTTGACTCGCTTTATGGGAGTCACTTTACTTACTCTGCTTTGGTTACGTACACTACTTTACTTACTCTACTCTGGTTTGGTTACTAACACTTACTTTACTTACTCTACTCTGGTTTGGTTACTAACACTTACTTTACTTACTCTACTCTGGTTTGGTTACTTACACTCACTTTACTTACTCTGCTGGTTTGATTACTTACACTCGCTTTATGTGAGTCACTTTACTTACTCTGGTGGTTTGGTTACTTACACTTACTTTACTTACTCTGCTGGTTTGGGTATTAACACTGTACTAATTACAAGTTCTGTCTGGGTTACGCTTGATACTCCACTTGGGTTACTTATTCCACCTGGCTTACTCTACTCCACCTGGCTTACTTTACTCCACATGGGTTGCTTTAGTCCACCTGGCTTGATTTACTCCACCTGGCTTACTTTACTCCACATGGGTTACTGTACTCCACCTGGGTTACCTATATATTCTTATGGGTTACCTGAATTACTAAATGTTACTCTCCATGTGTTACCCTCTGCCGTCCTCACCCCAGGGACAGGGTACTTCCAACTCCCCCAGGCCACCCAGTTACTGCCCTCTCAAACTCTCAAAGGGCTTCACAACTTATCGCGTTCCTCCTTCACTTTTTATTTTATTTTGGGTTGGTTGGTGGTGAATACAGTGAGGGTGGTGGTGTGTGGTGTGTGGTGGTGTTGTGGTGTTGTGATAATGATAGTTAAAGGAGTAGTTGTAGTAGTAGTAGTAGTGGTGGCAGTGGTTTAGGGTCTTATAATTAACAACAAAGATATACACAATTGGTCACAATGCCTCACGTCCTTCCAACCTCTATAGATCAATGCTGTTATTTCCCTTCTCTCTTTTCTGCTTCTGTATTATCTACCAACGTTTCATATCCTTCTTCTTCAGTTCCCATCCACTGCATCCTTCTCTGTCTTTCTAAACTTCCAAAAGGATTTCACTATTCCATCCCTTCTCATCTGTTACCTTCCCCTCGACTTTCCCCTCTTCACTGGTTCTCTCCACCCCTTTGCTTACTGTATTTAATCCTGGTGACGACATTCATTCTGACTATATGGCTAAATCTTTATGGTCATTGGTCATACATTTACTGGTTGATTTACGACAAGTGTATTTTACGGAACTGTGTGTGTTTAGAATATTGAACAATGGATTTTATTATAATGAGTCAATTCGTGCAACACTATTCAGAAATTTATAACAAGACTTCATATGTTCATCACCTTTCATTATTTCACTATTTCGAGTATTAATATATATATATACATATATATATTTTACTGGTGAAAGCTTTTGGAGTTAGAAAATGACCGTACAGAAAATTCACAAGACGCCAAACAAATCACAAGTAAAATAATATCCTCTACTAGTCCTGCATGACACACAAGGCTACGACCCAGCAACACACACACACACATCTTCATTAGCTCACTTTGCTCGGTTTGATATATAGGCTGCAAGGAGACCAGGGACCGGATACTCAAAAGCATTTACGACCTCCTCCTCCTCCTCCTCCTCCTCCTCCTCCTCCTAACTGGTGAGGGTGAGCATATCTCTCCTCCCTGTGAAGTACTGTAAGTCGTAACTCACACCACCCAGGCTTACTCAAAACATTTCGGGCTCCTTGTAATGACGTCACAAATTGTATCTGGGACTGCACCGGGTATCATAACTTTGGTCTGCCTGAGAACTCTCATATGGAAACACACACACACACACACACTCACGACCCTGCAGAAAATATGCTTGGTATTTAACAGAGGTATAAAAAAGGGATTTAAATGGGGTATTAATGATGATGATGATGATGATGATAATTTGGATTAAAAAAACCATGGAATATTATAAACTAGTATTAATCATATAATCAAGAACTAAACATATGTATGTACTGCACAGTCTGGGTGAGTGGTGGAGAAATGTAGTGGTGTTATAAATCATATATACGTCATGGGAAGTAAGCATGGGTTATGGAAAGTATGTGTAAGTGTGGGGTAAGTTTGAATAAGGAGGGAAGTCATGCAGCACGAATGAATGGCACAGAGAGTGATGTGAGGTATGACAGAGTGGCATGATATGTATGTATGTATGTATTTACGACCCTGGGATGCCAACAGGATTGATAATATACTTGATTAGAGATGTACAGCATATGGGTGGGTTGTCTATAGTAGGTGTTAGGTAGGAATGACGATGTTTATGAATGGTAAGTAAGCTTCTGTGGCCACGAGATAATATGACCTGTAGTGATTGCGAGACGTATATAAATAGAATAGATGGTACAAGTATGTGGTCAGAAATGTTTGTGAGAGTTTTAATATGCTTCAGTGTGGGGAAAAGTAAAATATACATAGAGGTATATGTTTTGGGTAATGTGAGGTACCGGTATGTACGAATTATAAATGAGATTGTTTTGAATAAGTGCTGTGATGTTATTTACAGTTTCATAAGTTTTAATCTGTTTGAAGGTTGCAAGAGTGGTGTGTCTTCACCTTACTTGAGTGTTCCATTTTTACTCGAATTTAATTAAATAAAGGAGGCTTGAGTATTATCTGTTTTACACAGTAATTTCCTGTTTTCTCATAATTATAGCTCACGTATATACTGTTGGTAATAGATTTTAATTTAGAGTAATGCTACGTCCTTAAAGGTGAAGGAGTATTTAATAGCAGTAGTTTTTGCTGCTGTATCTTGAAAGTATAGTTGATGGTGACTACAGTGTTATCTTCCTGTGTGTTGAAACAAATACAGAAGACTATTGAAATAACGAGATTATATTATTGCCTCCAGCACTTCATTTCACACTCAGTTCCTTATTGAAGACCACCAGATGTTTTTACCAGGCTTATGTTGTTCATTACTTACTATATAAACTGAGTGATGCACTGATCCTATGTTAAATGACAAATGTTATATATTTATGTGACAGGATTATCTATCTAAAGTCTTCTGTACATAACGCCTCCACCATGGATGTCTCTCTACGTACAGTTAGTTTCAGAAGAAAAAATTATACATGATCCATACCTATCTTACTTCATAATTATTACATACAGCAGTCAGTCATGTTTGGGGAACGATATCTCTCTAGAAATGGCTAACTAGTAATTAAGGTAACTGTGCAATCTATTAGCAGGGAGAGTTGGTTCATTATTATATATCCAGAATCAATCATATGGAGGGAACGAAAGTATCTTTAGAAATTGTTAGAAAGTAATGAAGGCAGGTGTGTGATCCGTGCACTATAACAGGGAGGCAGGGAGAGGTGGAGTTTGATGTGTCTGGTATTGGAGACACACCTGCTGCCGAGTGCTTCCACCTTCATAATATACTAGAGCAGCCGATGGCACTCCTCCACAGCCGGTGTGTGTGTGTGTGTGTGCAGGGGACTTCATGTAGCGGTCCTGTTGGCCACGGGATCACTAATTATATCTTAGTGCGAATTTCACCTTCATACTCAGTCGATCTGTAAGGCATCCCACCCAATATTGTTATCTGTGTAGTGATAAATACACTGTATCTTTATGTATATGACTTTGATAACTGAACGATGTGCAGTAATTTATAGCTGTATTATACAGTTATAAAACACTCGTATTTGTTGAACTACATGCTGAATTTTGGAAGCTGAAGAATTTAATGATCTTATAGAAAGACTGAAAATATAGTTGGAGAGGGATCACACATAACTGTAGTTAAGTTAGTCCATAGTCTTGAATATTTTCTGGAGATGTCGATATTAGATTTTTTAATTAAATACATGAAAACTAAAGTTATTGTGTTAATGGCAGAAAATGTTTCAAACTTCCCCTGTACCATTCAACTCACGTCATATTTTTTTTAACCATGAGATAGTCCTTTCCGTCACTTCCTTTATGGAGTGTAAGTATAATTTAAGTACCGGTAATCTACGTATTAAGAATTCTTCGATTATGACAACAATAATTCCAATTTATGTACAGTCACTCATAAAATTTAATACCCCTCAGGCCAGTCACCTTCTTATACGTGTGATATCGGTTCTGGCAACAGTGTATGTGACGTCAGTGATGGCGCTTGAGATATGACGTTGATCTGCTCGACTCACTTTGAACTAAGGGTAGATGAGACGAAGCATGAGTTGAGGTTATGTTTCGAGCAAACCAGCCTTAATCCAAACACCAGACACACACCTCTGACGTCATGTACAATGTTACCAGAACCGCTATCACACGAGTTAAAAGGTGTCGTGCCTGGGGTGTCTTTACTTTTATGAGTGACTGTACACTCGCAATCCAGATCTTGTTGAAGTTTCGAACCATTTAACATACTAGGGAACCAGTTATACCACGCTCATCCTGTTTCATATTTGCTTAAGTTCGCTTAATACTCAATCAGGTTATTCAAAGCAAGTCTGGAGACATATTTTGGATTGCGAGTCTACAGTAAATCTTTTATTAACATTGATGAAGCAAAGGCGCAGACCAACTAAAGCTACAGGGAACTTGGAGGAAACTTAATTCTAGATAAGGTTTCCCACGTTCTAACCTCCAATCCTAAAGACCCCATTTCCACAGGATATATTCTCTTGGCCAGGCTTCATTCCTACCACATTCCCAGCCCATTATTCTTATTCCTCTGTTATTCACGGCCATTTGTTTATTTCCTCCTGACATTTTCTTTCTTTGAGTTCGAATGGAGTAAGTTTCCATTGCACTACACTCACACCATTGACGAAACGAGCATATCACACCGCCTAACCAAAACCAAAACAACTTTACACATGCCAGCCAACCAACCAACCAACAAGCTAACCTACCAACCAACCCATCCACCAACCAACCAACCATCCAACCATGAACCAACCAACCAGTAAAACTATTCGTTTGTGTTATCATATATACATGTACACATGAACATTGTGTCTGTCTGTCTCCCATAACCTAATTACAAGTCTCGAGTAACTTTAGACACAGGATATGCTTGTCCTGAGATTTTACGATAGTATTTTTTCTTCTTTTTCTCGCTGTCCCCGGCCACTTCAGACACCATTACTCTCCCTCGAGCCAAATAGTAAGTAGTAAGTCTGTGAGGTCCGAGTGTATAATCCCTGTCATAGTAGTAATTTGGTGATGGAGAGTCGCTGCTGGTGGTGGTGGTGGTGGGAGCTGGTGGGTCCTGGGGCGAATCGAAGAGAATGATAGCAATTTTGTGGGTAAATCAGGCGTTGATGGTGAGTTGGTACCTCCTCCTAATTCCAAGTCTTCTCCCCTCCTTCATCACTGTACTTTACTTATACCCTACCTCATCACTACACCTAACTACTTACCCTACCTCATCACTATACACCTTAATACTTACCCTACCTCATCACTATACACCTCACTACTTACCCTACCTCATCACTACACCTCACTTCAACATCACCACACCTCACCACACTTTACTCTCATCCCCACCTAACTTTACTTAAGGGCGTATATATATAGTACAGTGTTGGTAAATCTGGAGCAACTGATTCCTCCAAATTATTCATCCAAGCAACAGGATACTATTATATTTGTTTGTAAGGTTCTGTTTCCTGACATACTTTGGAGGAATCAAGGCTCTCTTATGTATGTATGTACCAAAAACATTAATATCACCACCATGCCTTATACTTACACTGTATGCATGGTTCATCTCACCATCATCACCATCACACCACAACACCACACCATCACCACCACACCACACCACAACATCACACCACACACCATCACACACCAGCACCACAACACAACACCACACCACACAACACCACCACAACACAACACAACACCACACCTCGTCCTTACCATCACCACGCCGCCTCACTATTATGGCTCCTCTTATAATCACCACACCTTTTAGTTTTTCCCCCATAATCTATACTCTTTTTTCCATCACCACCACCACCACCATCACACCTCATTTTCCTCCCCTCACCACCACCACCATCACACCTCATTTTCCTCCCCTCACCACCACCACTACCACCACCTCCATTATTACCACTACACATTTTTTCTTTCCACCACCACTACCATCCATTACCTATCCTAATTTTCTCTTTCACCACCATCGACACCATTACCACTCCACAACTCTCTTTCACCATCCCTACCACCACCATCACCACCACTCCTAATTCTCTCTTTCACCACCACCACCACCACCACTCCTAATTCTCTCTTTCACCACCACCACCACCACTCCTAATTCTATCTTTCACCACCATCCCCACCATCCCTACCATTATCACTCCACAATTATTTCACCATTCCCACCACCACCACGACTACCATTATCTCTCCTAATTTTCTCTTTCCACACCACCACCACCACCACCACCACTATCATTACCTTTCCTAATTTTCTCTTTCACCACCACCACCACCATCATTACCACTCCACATCTCTTTTTCACCATCCCCACCATTACCTCTCCTAATTTTCTCTTCCCACACGACCACGACCACCACCAAGCTTCCCTTCTTGTTCTCCCATCACAACACAACATAACAACCCGTCTCCCTCCCTCATCGCCACATTTTCTCCTTCCCCTGTTATCACACGTTATTCCTTTCCCCTCCTACTCCTCCATCCCATCCTATACTCTTCCCTTCTTTATCACTATATAATGTACACTCTACTCTACACTATTACCAACCGCACGGGGCTTGTTGTGTGTGTGTGTGTGTGTGTGTGTGTGTGTGTGTGTGTGTGTGTGTGTGTGTGTGTGTGTGTGTGTGTGTGTGTGTGTGTGTGTGTGTGTGTGTGTGTGTGTATGTGTGTGTGTGTGTGTGTATTTTGTTTTTGTTTTGTTTTTAGGGAGTATTCTAGATGAGCCTATATTCCACAGTGATGTATGGATGATGAAAACATATTGCACCATTACATTACCACGTTGCACACACACACACATAATAAGTCTTGCACCACAGTTCAAGTGATTACATTTACCAACAACTGCATAATGATATTTTTAGTCCTAGGGAGTACACACAACAACAAATACATACATACGCAGGGATACCAATATGAGAAGGCTATTATCAAAAATATTCATTCGTGGTTTCATTTTGTATCGCGCAGGAGGTGTAACCATAGTTTTTTTTTTTTTTTTTTTTTTTTTTTTTTACCTACCTACCTTTTTCATTCTCTTGATCCCTCTTTCCTTTTTTTACACTTTCTCTTTACACACAGTCTCTCCTTCTCTTCCCTCCCTCGCTTTCCCTTCCTTTACACCTTCACACTCTGTCCTTCCCTTCCCTCCTTCCTTGCCTCCCTCTCTCCACCATCATAGGCCAAAGATCCGTCCACACATTAAATCTTCCCCTCCCTTCACACGTTCACAGTCTCTCCCTCCTGCCACATGTTCCACGGCTTCTCTCTCCTCTCCCCCTTCCCATCCTCCCTCCACACACACACACACACACACAGGCCATCCTTCCATCCACACGTTTAATCTCTCCCTCCCTCTCTCCACACACATTCATTCCACACGTTTAATCTCTCCCTCCCTCTCTCCCTCCACACACATTCCTTCCACACGTATAATCTCTCCCTCTCTTCTCACGTCCACAGTCTCTCTCTCTCTCTCTCTCTCTCTCTCTCTCCACATGTTGGCATTCTCTCCTTCCCTCCACACATTCACTATTCCACCCTACCTTCCCTCCCTCACACTCTATACCTTCCCAGCGTCCCTTGTTTCCTTCACTGACCTTCCCTCAAGCCCTCCTCTTTAGTCTGTTACCTCTGCTCCTGACCTTCCTCTCTCTCTCTCTCTCTCTCTCTCTCTCTCTCTCTCTCTCTCTCTCTCTCTCTCTCTCTCTCTCTCTCTCTCTCTCTTCTGACTGTCTTTACTCATTTTCTCTTTCCCTACTCGTACCCTCTAGTTTCTTACCCTCGTTTCTCATTCTCCCCAATCCCTTCTGTCCTCCTCCTCTCTCCCCTCCTCCTCCTCCTCCTTTAAATATACATATAAATATTCAACCCACGAAGCCACTCCTATACAGTATAGCCAACTCTCCATTGCAATACATACACGAGCCAAACACTTATTATATATATCTTTATCATCCCTCTCTCCCACTCCACTCATCATCATCATCATCATCCACCACCACCACTCGGCTAACATCACACTCGAAGGCATGCATCACACTCGACACCCAATGTTTATTTTGTCCCCCCAGGAAGTGCCTCGGACGCCTCCAGTGAATTTACGATCTGGATTCACATTGGAGAGCCCCATGCAGCCGCCCGCCCGTAAATCTTTTCTCCCGCTACGATTAAACGCGCGCCACCCAAAAGTTCCTGACGCAAAAAGAGGGGAACACTGGGTACATTTGTTACTGTAATAGGGAAGGAATTGGCTCACTGCTTGTCCACGGATGACAAATCTTCTCATTTTCCACCTGCAACTCTCGAGGACTTTTGTTTTGCTTGTCTTCAAACTTTACACTAACTCGTATATAGAACCATTTTGAGTATTTTATGTTTGAGGGATGAGTACTAGTGTATATTGGTGTTATGGTACTGACCTTTGTGTGTGTGTATGGTTTTATACACACGTACAACATAATAACTGCATGGCTCTGGCACCCAACGATAAATTACAGGTATAATTGTATCATTGAGGTACATTAAGGGACCCTGTGATGTAGTCAGAAAATTAGAGATAAACGAGTCCTTCAAATATTGCCACGAAACACCACCTATATATGGAAGGGGCCCGTTTCGTGGCATGGTTAGGAGGAATCAGAAGCCTCCAATTTTCATACACGATTACAGGGTCCTTAATATTGTGACTGATTGAAGAGCAACGTAGTCTATATTTGGATGTATCTTGTATTCAGTTCCTGCCATCAAGTGAATTATAGACCCAATAGTCGGTTTACGAGTCCCTTTACCACTTATCCAGTAAATGTCAGATTTATTATGCTGTCGTAACATTATCAAAACTTCTATATTACCCTGTCTTGGAGACTGACGGGCGAATGATTACCTGCCAGGGATAAACTGTACACAAAATACCTTACTTTTGATGGTACCCATTTTTAATTATATCCATTCTTAGTAGAATATAATCATTCTGACTTGGTATCAAATTATGAGTTCAATTCAGATATAAAAGTAATAAAATAGCGCATGAAAGCTTCAGTGTAGATTTCTTTAAGATATTCTCTGTGTGACTAAACGTGTAGCCTCTGTTGGCTGGTGTGAGCGAGGCCAGCTATCTGTGATTGCCATTGTTTGTGCACTGCAGGCAGCCCATGCCAGAGTGGCCGCATACACCGTCCAGTCTCTCTCACACTTAATTCAGTAGGAATTCTCCAGGGTTGTTTGTTACTGCCACGCCTCACTGATATGCTCTACGGCTTCCATTAATGAAGGTCTTCGAAATAAGAGCGGCATATCAAGCAAATATGAAATTGACACATTTCATGTATTTCCTTTCCACTCATTTCAGTCATTAACACCTACAGTGAGTGTAGACTTATATTAAACGGGTAACTGAGTGTTAAATATGGGTTAAATCAATAAAAGTTGTAAACACAGGGAATTATCATACCCCAAGCAGTTGAAATAATCATTCCATATTTTCAGTATATAAGAAGTGAATGAAAACAATAAACTACATTTGTATCCTCATCCCCTAACGTGTATTATCTTCCGTGTCGAGGCGAAGATACAGTAACTGTTAAATCGAACATTACATATTTATCATCACAGGTGACAATATGTAACTGTTTCCAAGTTGGCGGTGATAGTAAGATAAGAGAAACGAGCCAAGTTATAGGAACTGAGTTATAGTTGACTCTATATTGGAGAAGCTTCCATATGATACCAGTGCAGCTTCCTATACGTATCACTTCAACACTCAGGTTTGTCATTCCAGTCACCTGATACAGTGGGGGTGCCGTTGGTGTAAAGGTTATCATGCTGGCCTAGCATACGAGAGATCCCTGAATTATTCCGGTGTGGGTGGAATTTTTGAACAACTTTCCCAGCTCCTTATGTCCGTGTTCACCTATAGCAGTAAGTAGATACCTGGCAACAAAAGCAATGATAACAACCTTGTAGACCTGGGGGAAGATGTGTTGATGTAACAACACTTGACTGACTGCCTTAATGACCTACTGTACAATACATACGAGTCGATAGGCATAAAACCCCAAAACCTTCTTTCATCCAGATACAGACTTATGAAAGGTTTCCACTGACAGACAAAATGGATCACAATATATTTCCATCACCACCATCACCACCAGCAGTACCATCAACCTCATCAGCACCATCATCACCAGCAGTACCATCCCCACCATCATCACCAGCAGTACCATCAACCTTATCCCCACCATCTTCACCAGCAGTACCATCACAGCCATCATCAGCAGTACCATCACCAGCAGTACCATTACCACCATCACCACCAACTCGACTGATATCCGTTTTCCAAGTATGAAGGAGCAGAGAGCCAAAATCTCTGAAGCAGAAAGGAAGGCATCAAGGCCATGGCACACCAACCGTATACCCTGAGTGTTAAGATGCCAGAAGACAGAGCAACAGAATTATTGTACTACCGTGTTCTGCAGCTTGTATACACCGACAGAGAGAGAGAGAGAGAGAGAGAGAGAGAGAGAGAGAGAGAGAGAGAGAGAGAGAGAGAGAGAGAGAGAACTGGCTGGTTGGCTGCGCGCGCTGGATAGTCGAGGCCAATAAACCTTGTCGTTAATCTGAAGCTGGCACTGAGTCGGCTCCGATGTCGACTGCTTCATCTCCGGTGGCACCAACTCTGCCAAGGCACCTCACTTGTTTGTTACCACCTCCTGCCTGCCGTCCTGGCCCTCCTTCCTCTCTGGCTGGTGTTAGGGTTCATGGTGTATATTTCTTTGGTGTTATTTAGCCTGATGTTGTTGTTGTTGTTGTCTTTATATTCAGTGTGTTTATGTATGTATGTATGTCCTGCCCTGCTTCCTGGTGTTATGGTTGGTTGGTGGCCGGTGCATGGTGTTGTTGGTGTCATGGTGTTAATCATATTCTCTACCTACGTGCAGGGCGCTCCCCCTCTTCTCTCCTCTCCTTGTTATCTGCATTATTTCTGCCTCACCTCCCTTCCCCTCCACTTGTCTGACCCCAAAGTGATCACACGTGTGGGCAGTGATGAGGGGCGTGGCGTGGCAAGGTGTGCTGTTGTGTAGCGTCCATTGGTCTGCTTTGTGCTGCCTGCCTGCCGTGTGAGCTGATGGGAGTTAGTTTATAGTTTGTTGTGATGGGATGTATGTGAACTGGGAATTATTTTTTTAGTGTGTTGTTGTGGGCTGATTATGTGCTGAGAGTTAGTTTCGTTTATCTTTGGTGGGTTGTATGTGAGCTGGGAGTTAGTTTAGTTTGTTGTCGTATGCTGTATGTGAACT
>JAWZYT010002008.1:65000-427500 GCA_034508575.1 Petrolisthes manimaculis
TATAGCTGCGCTGAAAGTTATTATATAATTCTGCACTATAAGTTTACCCTGTACACAAATTTGATTTAGTTGCTCTGGAAGTTCATTTGTTTCAGCAATATGTGTTAGAATAGATTAAAGGAGAAATAACAAAGCAATAGAACTTCCAGGCAGCAGCAAAGTTTCCAATGTTTGGCTCCAAGCAATTAATCATTCGTTGCCAACAGAATTTCTCTCAGCGTTTGCTACTCTGGATGGGCGAGGTAATAACAAATAAATATTCACTAGCCGTAGTTATGTATTGAACAACAACCAAGCTACCTGTATCAATTAAGGGATAAAATGCTTTTCTGGCAATAGGAAGGAATTATGCCATCAGGATCTTTGAAGTTATGTAAATTATTTGTACAAATACGTGGCCGGTGAAGCAGGACTGATCGGTAATGCTCATATCCATTTTACTTCATTTCATATTCCTGCTCTCATTCACTGCCACAGATTTCTCGGGAAGTTAATTAATTATTGAATATCAGGGCTGATAACACATTCACTGTATTATAATGCTGCTTAACAAAGTATACAAAGCCTTATTGTACCAATCCCGTTCAACTTTCCGGTGTAAGGGAATTATAAAAATGTGCCATACGAGAACCAATTTCACAAGATTATATTATAATATGAATTTTAAAGTATTATATATATATATATATATATATATATATATATATATATATATATATATATATATATATATATATATATATATATATATATATATATATATATATATATATATGAGAGGGAAATGGTATTACATTAGTTCTTAAGGTTCAAACAAAGTGTGTCAGACTGCCAAGCATAAAAGCAGACTGATAGACAGAGAGATAGAATGACAGAGAGACCGAAAGGGAGGGAGGGAGGGAGGGAGAAAGAAATGAGAACAAGGAGTGTGGGGGGGGATGAAAGGTCAAGGACGGAGGGGATAAAAGAGGGAACAGGTTAGGAGAATCGACAAAGACTTCCAAGAGGTTGGCGACTGAGTTACACAGAACCGGAGAAGAAAACTGAGAACTGAAAAACGCGAAATCGAGTTAGGGAATATATGTGGAGAGTGGAAGTGTAGCGAGGGAGTAGAATGGAAGAAGAGACACAAAAAGTAGAGTGTAGCTTCATCACCCCCGCACTTCATCACTCACAGACTCGGAAACCTAATCTGTTCAAAGTGACATACACGTTTGAACAGCAAGCATGATGATGTAAATATATAGAGTAGAGTAGACTGGGCTAGGTACAAATTGAGACACACAACAAAGACCCCACATGTGAGTTTGTGTCATTAGTGAGCTGTGTGTGTGTGTGTGTGTGTGTGTGTGTGTGTGTGTGTGTGTGTGTATGTGTGTGTGTGTGTGTGTGTGTGTGTGTGTGTGTGTGTGTGTGTGTGTGTGTGTGTGTGTGTAGTAATCTAATAATGGAATAGGCAGTACAGTGTTGGTAAATCTACAGCAACTGATTCCTTGAAACTACTCCAAGCAACAGGACACCATTATTTTTGTTTTTTGCTAATCTGGTATTGTTTCCTAGTATACTTTTTGTTAATCTGGTATTGTTTCCTAGTATACTTTTTGCTAATCTGGTATTGTTTCCTAGTATACTTTTTGTTAATCTGGTATTGTTTCCTAGTATACTTTTTGTTAATCTGGTACTGTTTCCTAGTATATTTTTTGTTAATCTGGTACTGTTTCCTAGTATACTTTTGCTAATCTGGTATTGTTTCCTAGTATATTTTTTGCTAATCTGGTATTGTTTCCTAGTATATTTTTTGCTAATCTGGTATTGTTTCCTAGTATATTTTTTGTTAATCTGGTACTGTTTCCTAGTATACTTTTTGCTAATCTGGTATTGTTTCCTAGTATATTTTTTGCTAATCTGGTATTGTTTCTAGGTATATTAATTGAGGCATCAAGGTGCTCTAATGAACCGAAAGTCTACTACTACTATCCATTAAACTGCGTTCCTTGGATTTACTACTGAAGTCATGTCGAATACAGAACTGCCACATAAACCAACAACAACTAATCCTATATATTATAGTGTATAAGGTAGTGGCCAGATATATAATTATAGTAGACGTAGTGACTCTCTTTATATCAGTTCATGAGATACAATGGTTATTTGTCCTGGTTTTCACGTATAGGAAGCAATGGGTGGTCAGAAACTCATTATATTGTCAGAAAACATGTACATACAGTCGTGGTCAATAATAATCATCCACATGTGGGTATCTCAAACAATTTACTGTCTAATTATTTCACGTTCACATATGATGTAATAGTTTTAAGCAGTGCATAGCTGCTTGTATTAAATTAAAATATGGTACTTAACCTATTTATTCGAAAGTTTATCAGCTAAGGAACAGAGGGAAGCTGTCAAAATCTTACGTGAGTTCCACAACTATGGATGACTATATTTGACCACGACTGTACCTTACCTTGAGTAATGGATGAGGAAGCATTGAGAGCCGGTTATTGCTTCTCTTCAGCTCGTTAAACGAAACAACTTCCCTCGTTCATTGACTCAGAATTACGAGATTTTTTTTTAATTTTTATTCCAGTCTTGCTGCAAATACAACTGAATTAAAATGCTACTTGTAATTATATTGATAGTATATAATTATGTACTACGGATAATAATACTTGGTTATAATTATGTTTTACAAATATACGGTACCGGTATACTGTATGTTTAGTAGGAATGTGTAATAAAAACTTTGTACAATACATGCCATAGACAGGTTGGGTTGTACAAGGATATAAGAGGGTGCAGAGGCCTAGGAAGTCGTAGAGGGCTATAACAAGAGGTCTTGAGGCCATGTAAAAGGTCGTAGAGGCCGTAATAAGAGAGGAAACGAGCCAAGTTGGGCCAGAAGGGTCTACAGCCCAAGTTTATTCTGTTGTTAAATTTAATAATCTGAGTGGAATTACATCTCCAACTTGTGAACCTCGCACATTTAAGCCAAGCCATTTCCAGCATAACAAGACAAGAATACTTAAACTGAACTCCTTGTGGATTGTTGTTCTGGGATGAATGTTCCTTGTAGCTTACCATGATGAACTAAGTGGTCTCCATCCTTTTATACCCATTGTTCTGTACATTAGTTTTCTTCTCCAATCTTTAAATCGAATATAAATCAAAATTGGCGAGGACATATTTAAGAAAATTGAAGTATATACTTATATTGTATTTATTAAAACTGGTGTGCATTAATAAGAGATGGAAATGGGAAGGAAAAATAATCGATATTGATTTAATGCATTCTGTAAACAAAATAGTGTTATGAAAAGCAGCTTACCAACTTACCTGTTGTATCCTAAGGAACAGAAACCTGCAGCCTCACATTATTTATAAAACAAAATCTTATAACTGCTTTTAGAATAATGGAGAGAATAATGGTTGGTATTACACAGAGGTAATGAGTACCATGTATCAAGGTACAGACTAAAGTTGAGGATATTCTGATGACGTTATAAAGAAAGAATTGGACTTGAGGTGGTGAAGTTATGTGAACACCTGATCAAAGATGGACAGTTGGAGTGACAGAATGGCGAGCCAGCAATGGAAGGGGAAGCCATTGCAGATAGAAATTCTGGTGGAGAGATGTTATTAAAGGAGTTGGCTTCCTGGACGAAAATAGACGACAGGACACAGGATACACACAGAGAGGGAGAGGATTGGGTACAACCTTAATCCTACACTGGACTAAAAATACAGTTAATGAGAATAATCACTTGATCTCGTCCACAATCGCGACAATGAAATTCGTGGTACAACTCAGCCGGATTACACTATAAATATATATACCTTAATCAGGAGTTCTTTCACTAACATTTACAATACAATGATATTAGGCTTTTGGTGTCTCCTATTATGCTTAGAACTTGCATCATGGTGTACGAGGAGAAGTGGATCATTCTTCCACCAAGGATGTATATAACACGAATTGTAATAATAATAAGCACAACTGTATGTTGTGAACTTGGTGGTGGGTGTGAGGTGTTTGTTTGTTATTCACCGAGGTTATATTTAGCAGCGTAATCTGACGACACATTGTTCTCGTGTCTTTGTGTTCTTGTTCGCCATTATCTCGGAGGTCACGCTCTAACCTTTAATTCTTTATAATTAATTTACTCCGCTGAACCAAACTTGGGCGGCAGGCGCTTTCTGCTTTCATGATACATTCACACCAGAGGGAGAAATAATAGAAGCCATAGCTGATGCAAAAGAAAAAGAAATGAAGGGAGGGAGAGAAGGAGGACGAGAAAAGAAAGGAAAGTTAGACAGAGGAGGGAAAGGAGAAAAAAAATGAAGAGGAGCTGAATGATGGAGAATGAGGTTGATGACAAAAAAGAGGAGGAGAAAGTGAAGGTGAAGGTGATGGAGAATAAGAAGGAGAGGGAGAGATGGAAAAGGAACAGGTGAAAAGAAAAGGCACTGAGGTGAGAATGAAAGGAAAGGAAGAAGGTCAATGCATGAGAAAAAGTAAAAGTAGAAAAGGAGGAAGAAAGTCAAACATCACATCAGCTCAATTACCCTCAGTCCTCCGTCGTAACAGTGAGTGAATGAATGAGAATCGAGAAGAGAGAGAGAGAGAGAGAGAGAGAGAGAGAGAGAGAGAGAGAGAGAGAGAGAGAGAGAGAGAGAGAGGGGCGAAAAGAAATAATATATATTATAAAAAGTAAATATAGTAAAGAAAGAAAGTCAAACACAGCACCAGTACAATTACCCTCAGTCTTTCATCATTCATTATCTGTTGGCTCTTCAAAATAATTCCTTCGTCTAGTCTCTTGGGTGTCCTCCAATTTAATTGCCCCTTCCCCCCGGGGTATGATAAACACAAAACTATAAAATATTGCTGAAATATTTAGTAGACAAAAATAAAGTGAAAAAGCATTTACATGTATTTATTATGAAAGAATTATTTTTGTGCTGGGTGAGAAGCAGGGTTTTATATTATGCAACACAAAATGTGTAAAAGTACCGTTAAAAGCATACTTCCGGAATACATTAAATGCACAGATGTAAGAGTCGGGCCACAATTTCTGGTTTGGGTGAGAGTAAGGAGGGCAGATGAGGTGGTGAAGGCGTCGTCACTGAGCGAGAGTCAGACAATACCCCAACATTTTACTTGGCACACACCTAAAAGCCACATTCACAGCTCCGGAGTGGAAGGGTAAGATGAAGGATGCAACGCTTGGGGAGCAAAACCTGCCGCAGTAGCTGGAAACGGAAATTTTTTACTTTACACTTTCTTCAAGGATATTTCACGTATTTCAATCATGATATATGAAATTTTATGTAATTAAATTATTATACTACATACAGTAAATATGAGTTTTCATTGTGTTTTACGCATGAAAGATGTGTATATCATACAAAAGTATGTAAATTTATTTTGTTACAGTAGCTTCGCTTTCAAGGTTGGAAAAATACAGTTACCATGATAGGTTACATTTAATTAACCCTTTCCACCGGCCACAAAGTACAGTTGTTTAATCTCTCCATTTTGGCTTTTGACAGTCCATTTCATCCACTCACACTGTGAGCCATTTGTATATATATTCACCAACAGAGAATCCCAAAGGTCCCCAGGGAAAATAATGTACTATACCGAGGTAGTTAAAAGCAGCATCATATGTTTCCCCGGATGGCAGCCAAGGTATATAACACTGTAACACCAGCAACACAACTCTATCCATCCACCTGGACAGTCACTCTATTTATTTCACGGCAACATAGAGTACAAATATTAAAACGAAAACAGAATACAATATAATGAACACTAAATATCACCTGCCTTCAGACACCTAATTATTTGGGTTATGTTTGCCGATTGATAATTTTTAGTACACTATAATACTCTGCATAGTTCGACAAGGTATTTTTCGCCAATTATTTGTTATATAAGAAGAAGAATGAGCGGTAAAATTTACAGATGACAATATCAGATCATGCCCAAAAGTTTTCTGGGGACTGAACCAAAAATGTCTCCAACACAATTTATCCTTATTATTATTATTATTATTATTATTATTATTATTATTATTATTATTATTATTATTATTATTATTATTATTATTATTATTATTATTATTATTATTATTTTTATTATTATTATTATTATTACTTTTATTATTATTATTATTATTATTATTATTATTATTATTATTATACCTTACCAACCTCAAGTAGTGGGAGAAGGGCAACACGTTAATTCACTCGACTGTCCCGTTGAAAACCATTATTATTCTACGTGTTCAGTGGCCACATCACAAACACAAGAGGTGTAGGTACTTTACTTAAGGGATCCAGTGATGTAGTCAGAAAATTGGAGATAAACGAATCCTTTTCAATTATATTGCCACGAAACATCACCTATATGGAAAGAGCTTGTTTCGTGGCATGGTCATGAGGAATCAGAAGCCTCCAATTATTATCATACACGAGCACAGGGACCTTATAGATGCAATCCCAGTTACATACTTTGGATGTGAAAATGCGGTTCTGAAATATGAATAACACATATATTTACATTTCCTTTTAATTATGAATACAGTAGAGATGATCCAAACAGCACATCTAGTTTCTCATAAATACTTTAGAGGCCTAAACTTTTTTCCCAGATTTCTGATGAATTCTGTTGCAGGAGAATAAATTAGAGGTGACAGTGAGTGAGATAGATGCAGGTAGCGGTCATGATCCTCATTATTTTCAAACGAGACAAGACCTGGCGCCTCCCACCTCATCAATCATAACTCTGCTTACTGAGGCTGTATGTCTGTCTGTCTGTCTGTGTGTGTCTGTGTGTGTCATGAGAATCTCGACGCAGGGTTCATCGCGGCGTTTATTGAACTCGATGCTTCTCCTGATTTTAAAACTTATTAGGAGTTTATATTAATTAGTGAATTATTATATAATTATATTATAATGTGTAATTAAGCGAGTGTCATTTACAAATAAAGATAATTACCGGTAGTTGATGTTTGTTTGAGGACAATTGCTTCACGTAAAGTACAAAGTCTGCAATACCTATAGAATTTATCAACAACCCTTGTAGTTAGCAATTCCACAAATGAGCAGTTCAGTTTTCGGGTCACATAAATGGAAGGCATAGATGATAATAAAAAATTGTTCTGACTTTCTGAAGGAGGACAGGAAAACGTAATTAGTGATACTGATGCTCTGAAGGGATAAAATGAAATAACTAAAGTGGTTTTGATTTATTCAGCATTTGACAAATTATATCTGTCAAAAAATGGAACTGAAGAAAAGAAAGAAGAGACAAAGATGTTCAGGGACAGAGAGAGAGAGTACAGCTTGGAAGAGATAGGAAGAATTGAATCAGATGTTCAGAGAGTACAGCTTGGAAGAGATAGGAAGAATTGAATCAGATGTTCAGAGAGTACAGCTAGGAAGAGATAGGAAGAATTGAATCAGATCTGTGAAGGTAAGTATGAAGGATGGAGAATGTTGGTGTGGGCAGCAGGGAGTTCTTGAGAGTTGGAGCCGAGAGGGTTGGTTGGTTGGTTGGGGGAGGGTAGAGGCTCACTTGACGCCACCTGATCAATAGACCAGGTCGG
This sequence comes from Petrolisthes manimaculis, assembly GCA_034508575.1. Taxonomy (NCBI): domain Eukaryota; kingdom Metazoa; phylum Arthropoda; class Malacostraca; order Decapoda; family Porcellanidae; genus Petrolisthes; species Petrolisthes manimaculis. Next base: position 72,614 of record JAWZYT010002008.1, read on the forward strand.
ACTGGCTAGCCTCCGTGCCCACACCTACCTGCCTGCCTGCCTGCCTGCCTACCTCCCTCCTCCTTGCGCCTCTCTCTCTCTCTCCTTCTTGCGCCTCTCTCTCTCTCTCTTGCCTCTTGCTTCTCAGTAGCTCTTTGTTCTTGGAAAAGTTTTTTTTTTTTTTTTTTATATATATATATGATGCGGCATTGGTGGTGGGACAGATCAAAAAGTGATGTTTGGTTGTTGAGGCAATATAGAACGTAAAGGGATAGATAGTACACTTTTAATATACTGGACTAACTTGATTACTCCAAAGAATGTCAGGAAACAGGACCAGATGAAGAGATATATAATGATGTCGTGTTGCTTAGAATAGTTTTGAGGAATCAGTTACTCCAGATTTACCAACACTGTACACTTCCTCCCTTAATTAATAATGTAACCACTAAACTTATTACTGTACTTATTGATTGTAACTCTTTTATCCGCCTCTATAGTTTTGAAAAGCAAGAATGGAAATAAGTTTTACTGTAATAAGAAGAGGCTTTGTGCACTTAAAGTGTCTCACATTCACAAAAAAAAAAAAAAAAAAAAAAAAAAAAAAAAAAAATATATATATATATATATATATATATATATATAAGTAAATGATATGATAAATATGATAAAAAAATATGATAAAAAAATAAATAATGCAATAAAAATAAATTATGGAGTTTATAATGTGATTTGATAAAATTCTAGGAAAGTGTAAAGTTTGTATTACTAACGTAATAAACTATTAAATTATCGGGAAAATTATAACACAGATGCAAGTTTACTTTTCATTTCTATTTTAATTCAATTAGAAGCCTTGGAATACATTATAGAAATATTTAAAAACACGTAGTTGCCTTGAGGTATAAAGATGATTGGATTCTCTATTTCAGGGGGAAGTATAAATAATTCATGTAGGTTTGTAGGTTTGTGAGTGTTGCAAAGTAAATTTCATAGAATCCCTCTTCTTATAAAAGAGTCTTTGTGTAGATTATAATATACAATCAGACACTGACATGTCACTTGTAAACACCAACTGTACACGTTTAACTTATCTTTGTTGAGTGTATGTATGTATGTATGTATGTATGTACTTCCCCATGCACCCATCATGAAGGTCAGTCATTTTTATATAATTTATAAATTACAATTAAATCTCACATATATAAGCGTAACTTGAAATTCACAGTTATATAATGGTATTTCCAGAATACATTTTATGTGCTTATGTGTTTCTCTGAAAAAAGTGTTAATTGATGTGTAGAATAGCATTTTTTCAATTACTCACCCAAAACTTTCATTTTTCAGTACATACTGTAATATATAATCTCACAGTTTCCTTTTGCACTTCCTAAATCATGACATATATTTTTATTATTCATTTGTTAATTAAGCCGTAGGTGGCATCCATCCACCTCAAAACATCACTTTCTTGACTCTAGACTGTTTACTATACATCTTTAAAGAGAGGTGCTGTTAAGGGAGTAATACACTTCTGGTACATTGGAGTGACTTGATTCCTCCAAAGTATGCCAGGAAACAGGACCAGAAGAACAAAAATAATGGTGTTCTGTTGCTTGGAGTAGTTTGGAGGATTCAGTTGCTCCAGAATTATCAAAAGTGTAGTATCCCCTTAATATGACCCAAACCCTCGATCCTCTTGGTGTTATGAAGTTGTATAGATTAAAGCATTAAAGGCAGAATATCATTATTGGGTGAGACTGAGACTGCTAACCACAAGGCTGCTTGGACAAACCACTCACTCACTCACTCACTCACTCCGACAATATTGGGAATTTCATGTATGTATGTATTTCCATAATGCGATTGAGTAGTCTGTAGTTTTGTACATATATAAAATAACATTATTGTACATACATCCAAACCCTCTATTCAGTAACATAAATAATAACTAGTGGCACTTACTGGAGTGTGTTTCTGTATTGCATATAAATAAAGACGTATTTGTGAAGAAGAAAAAAAAGGAGGAGATGGGGGAATTATAAAGTTTGTTCCCTCATTATATCGTGTTTTCCCTCTATATTGTTCTGATTACCTACATAAGAGTCCATGGGAGTATACAGCTGCACCTCCACTTGTAAACATCACCAGCTGTATATCAGGCCACTAGCTGCTTATCTTTGTTGTTGAGTGTATTTCCCCAACCATCATGAAGGTCAGTCGTTTTTATATAATTTATAAACTATACATAATATACATATAATATAAATGTGTATATATTTACCTACAGACGATGGTATTCATTTTAGAGCCATTGTGAATCAGTTTGGATTAGTTTAAGGGATATTGTGATGTAGTCTAAAAGTTGGAGAGAAATTAGTCCTTTAAATATTGCCACGAAACACCACCTATAGGGAAGGAGTTTGTTTCGTGGCGTGGTCAGGAGGAGTCAGAAGTCTCCAATTTTATACACGATTACAGGGTCCTTAATTTGTTACCGATGATTAGAGTAATTTAGAGTAATTTATATTAGAATAATTGTCATTCTTTAATTAGGAGTTAAATTAATAATGAAAGGCTTAATGAAAAAAAAAAAAAAAACTAACATAAGGATCCATTACTGGCGTCCATGGCCCTTGGCTGGTTGTTTGAGGTAACTTTTTAGACATACACACATACACCACACTACAATACACAACACTGCAACACATTACATCACTTTACAACACATCAAGACTACAGTACACTACACTACAACACTGCAACACATTACATCACTTTACAACACATTAAGCCTACAGTACACTACACTACAACACTGTACTGCACTACAATACACTACTACACCATACAAGACCACATGAGTACCTCTCTTTTTTACACTATCACTATACCACCATAACACACCATACCACCTCCACAACACACCACCATACCACCTCTATACACACTACAGTCAGTCACACCACATCACAACACACCATACCACCTCCACAACACACCACCATACCACCTCCACATCACATCACAACACATCATACCACCTCCACATCACATCACAACACCTCCACAACACACCACCATACCACCTCCACACCACTACCATTCTACACCAACAACACATCACAACACCATACCACCTCCACATCATACCACAACACATCATACCACCTCCACATCACATCACAACACACCATACCACCTCCATATCATACCACAACATACCATACCACCTCCACATCATACCACAACACATCATACCACCTCAACACCATTTCACTTAACGGGATGCCAAGAAATGAAGACTGGTTGGTCATTTGTAAGCATTTTTCTGACACTCTTCTCACTCAACTCCTTTACGTTGCCTGCCTGCCTTCTCTCACACGTATCCCTCGTATCCTGACTAGGGGCTAGGCTTCTGCTTATCCTGCTTACCCCATCATCCAGCTATTTTCTAAAGCCTCTCACTCCCTCTTTGTCTCTTTGCTCCGCTCTCCCCTTCTCCCCTTACCCCCATCACTCCCTCCCTGTTCCAGTGTCATGTTCTCTCACTTTTTCCTCCTTGCTCTCACCTAACTCTCCCTCCCTCCTTTTCCAGTGTACTTAACTCCCCATTCCTGTGTTTCTCATTTCTATTCCAGTGTTCCTTCTCTTCTTGTTCCAGTATCCTCCCCTTCCTGTTCCAGTTTCCTACCCAACCCACCACTCATTCCTTTTCCAGCGTCCCTTACTCTCGTCGAGTTCTCCTGCCCCTCCCTGCCTCCCTCCCTCCAACAAGTGTGGGTCATGAGTCGTGAGGTTGTAAGGGGGTAATGAGATGGAACAACGCTGTGATGGACCCCAGCTTTTCCCCCCTCGGCCACACCACTCTTCCTGCCACCTCCACCACCACCTCCATTTTTGTTGCTTCCATCGCTCCAACCTCCTTCATATCCATCGGTACAGGGTCCAGATCAAGTTAGGTTATATCAAATATATATAAATTACTATATATTACCTGTAAATTCTCGGGTTAATTCCGTATGGGAAGTAGATGACACCCGAAATATAACCACACCTGACCTCTCCTCTATAATGGAAATGGCAGTTTGACAAGAGTTTCACCAACTACAAAACTACAACAGCGAGGCAGAGAAATAAATAAAAGTTGACCTGACATGAATGAGACAGTCCCTGTAGTGAATTTTATGGGTAGTTTTACAGTGTCACAGTAAATATTTATTAAACGTTCAGTGAGATTACTTATAATGAACCCAGGATTCTGTTAATATCTTTCGTTAATTCTTTGAGCAGTTTTCTGACGGAGAGGAGGATTGAAGATAAATGTGAAAGAATATGCTGAGAAAAGAAATTGAAAATATAAAAGACCAATATGTGGCGAAGAAATAGAAAACAGAGGAAAGAGACTTAAGAAAGAAGGGGAAGAGAAAGGAAAAGGCAGGACAGGAAGGAGGATTTGAGGGGATGGAAGAGGGCGGTAGAGTGAAGCGTGTGAGAAAATAGGAATGAAAGGGAGAGAGAAAGGAGGGAAGGTAGAATAGATGAGAGGCCGTGGGAAATCAAGAGAGAAAGAGAGAGAGAAAGAGAGAGAGAGAGAGAGAGAGAGAGAGAGAGAGAGAGAGAGAGAGAGAGAGAGAGAGAGAGAGAGAGAGCTGGGAGTTGATGAAAGGCAGGGAATGGTGAGTCTGGTATAAAGGCAGGGAGAGGAGAGATAGCTGGTAGATAGGGGATACAGGGATGGAAGGCAAATGTTGAAATTAGATAGAGAGGAAGGGAGAGGCAGGCTGGCAGGTAGGTAGGCTATAATAGGTAGTAAGAAAGGTAGATAGAAGAGCAAGTAAGGGTAAATGAAACCCTGTTAAAAGGAATATACAGGGAAGGAAGAAAAGTGTTGAAAATAAATAGAGAGGCAGGCAGGTAGACAGGGAGGTAGGCTAAGTAGTGAAGAGAGGTAGTAAGTAAGGAGAAAGGAAAGCCTGTTAAAGATAAGCATGAGAGGGAGCAGTAGAAACGAGTCCATGGCAGGAGAGGCAGATAAGGGTTATATGGATGGTAGGAGAAGTGGGTCTGAAAGTTGGGTTTTTGTCTACAATTGGTGAACAAAAGTGACGGTTCTGAGTTACCACACATACTATACCACACATTCCTTACACATACCATACCCTACCACACATATCTTAATACATATACCATACATTTTTCACTTATACCATACATACCATACCCTACCACACATATCCCACCACACATATCCTACCACACATACCTTACTATACTGTATATACCATACTATACCACACATACCGTACCATACATACCTCACCACACATACCCTTCCACATAATTATACCGTAGCAAGACGACACAGTGCTTCAAAGTGAGTACCTTAAGTAGACCCAAGTATCGTAGGTTGATTTATAGTGAAGAGATGAAAGATACAAACGTACCTAAAATCAAATGAATCACAGGAAATGTTGAAGTGGACAAACATCTGAGTGAATAAATGGAAAACAAACATAACAGATGGATGTACCGTAAGTGGTGAAAATTTGTGTCAGTAAGAATTGAATAAACAGCTGTACGAATGGCTAAGTTATTTTTAAGATAAAGTGGAAGTACATAATGATGTTCTAGGTTCTTCATCCCTCTGCCCCTTTCTCAAAATTAGTACTTACGCACAGCTGAGCGTCAGAGTTAAAAGAGTTAGGCCAATTATGTAAGATTAAATGGGAAAGAGGGAGGGGGAGGAATAGGGGATGGATTTCTTTTTATTTATTTTTTTATGTTTCGATATAGGCTTCATCGAGCCCGTTACCGTGGCCCAGATCAAATGCTACTCAGTTGTAATTACTTCGCCTTGCCTGTGATGATACCTTTTCCATTAAAAAATTGTATATAAAAAAATGTGAGAATAAATGAAAATGAAAGTGGCTGAAGCGACAATGAACCCTGGACTCGTAATGTGGGTGAGGCTGTGTGAGAATATTTTGTTTACAGCCATGCAGTCATTAACATGTATATGAGACCCAATATTCACCAGCATTGATTAACAGGAGGCAGATCTGAGGAGTCAATCTCACAAGTTAATGGATATAAATTTTTATGCGATCGTTAATACACTCCCGAGATAGGCAGGAAACTGGCTCACCCACCCAGACCACTTACGTCACCCATATAATGAACTTCCCTCTCAGCCTTCCCTCCACCACCAAACTTTGAGGCATTATAACTTGGAAGCTTCGGGATTTTGCTTAAATAACTACTTTTTAGGCCAACTACCTCATTGTCACCTTCAGTAAAGGTTCACTACTATTAAGTTACCACAACACAAGTTTGCAAGATACACAGTCACTGTCTCAAGAACTTACTCACCGTTTTAAAACTATATCAACTCAGAACTATAAAGTATTGGAACTTCACGGCTCAAACTGTTTGGAAATTAATTCTTTCGGTTTGAGATTTTAGGAAATGAAAAGAATTGTTGACTACACTATTATTATGATAGATTTTTTTTACATGAGTATTTTCACCAGATGAAACACTTCAGACACAAAGACCACAACAGTTACTGTAAAGAGGAACATGTAGGTATTACTAATTTCTCTCACTTGGAATTAATTTGTTTCTCTCTTGAAAATCCCTTCGTGTTATGTGTAGCTGTTTATGGCCTGTCCTGCAGTCCTGCCTCCTTCAATGCCGACCCATTCACCAGTTCCAGGCACAGACGAGGTATTCTCGTTTTGCCTGGTGTAATTTAGAGTTGCTTTGATGTGTTGTGGTTTAAAGGCTACAGAGAGGGAGGGAACACACCTTTGATGGTTTTGTGTTGAAGGTGTGACTGAGGTCATGTTAGCCTCACCTGACGTTGACAGAAAATTATGACTGGTTGAAATAGATTATAATTCATACTTTTATGCTCTATACTAGATTAATTAAAGGCAGTCAGCCACAATGCAATGCAGCTTAAGATGACATTTCAACGATCGTCCTATTACTTGAACTATGTTATGTTACTTCGGTACGAGAAATATTGTTTGTCAATAGCCAGAGTATAAACTATAATATCTTTGTCCGCAGTGAGAAAGTTAAATAACCATGCAATGACCATCCTCGAATATTAAGTTTGTATCATAGGAAGCAGAGTGTGTGTGTTTACTTGGTGCTGCACCTTGCATTCCTTAATTGGATATCAGACACTAATGACTTTCAGATATACTGGATATAATTATGTTTTTCACTCAAAGTCTGTTGACCACTGAAGTTTATAGTGTTATATATGATATTACAATGGACAGGAATAAAAACACGTGTATCATTAACGTTAAATTGAGATAAAGCAGGAAAATATTACCATATGATTGAGGCAGTAACAAGAGTCATCATTCCATTGTTTGCAAGGAATGGGAAGGGATCTTTTTTTCTCGACTGTACTACAGGCAAGGTGCTTGGTGATTATGCTTTCAGGGTGTTAGAGTGTAATACATACATGGGAGGCCGTACGTGTGGGTATGCGTGTACGTGTAATTGTACGCTTTCGTAGGTGGATGGTGGCTCTCGCTTCAGATAATAATGCTGCAGAGAGCAAGCATGTAAAGCCACACTACCATGTTAATGAGCACTGCAGCCTGGCTTACACCACCAACCTATTTCCTGGGAACACAGAGCCAGCCAGGGAGAGGGCCAGCTATGTTCATTATACCAGCACCTGAATAATTGTCTTAAGTTGTACTGATGATACATTGTCGGTGTATCAGTGAACAGTTAACTTAATATACGTGTACTGTATTGTATTATGTAAGGCATCTCATTCATTAACAACCACTACGGATGATGATAATATGAGTACCTATGAATTTGTGAAAAAAACCAGCTACAATATATAGAACACTTTTGGTTTGACTATACCAAACTGTTCCTGTCTGGACTGAGTTTACAATCATCATTATCATCATCCTTATTATCATCCATTTCTCCCTGTCCACTTCATATCAGTCCATTACAGCTCACTCCTGCGACCACTCTTATTTCTTTTCTCCGTCGGCATCTGTGTTTGTGTTGGCTTCACCTTCCATCCCTGGGTTGCCGCTCCGTCACTCAAACTGTCTAAAAGGAAAACCCCACGTCCATTTTATATACAGTACATATATATATAGTGGTCAAGATATACTAAACTTTGGTCTGTTCACTAATTCATGATGCTTTTTACCAGTCCCTCAGTGTTACGCCCACCATCTCTCTCTATACGGTATACTTCTCTTTGAGTATTTCTGAGTTTTCGCCCCAGTGATATTGTAAAGGTCCAGGTTTATGATAAGAAAACTTTAGTTAAAACGAGAACGATACACATTTTATTTTTCATTATGAAATACTGTTCTATTTTCGGAATACAGCCCATAAATACTGTGCTGTTTTTTTAATACAATCCATTCCATATTATATATTGTACTTATTTGTAATATATTCGAGATGATTATAATGAAATCTGTCTCAAAAGCACCAGACCTTGAAAAAAAAAAAAAAACGAAGGGAAGAGAAAGAAGTGTGGACCAATCTATGAGCTGGTGTGAGGTAACCAATAGCTAGACTCCCCTGGTGGCAAATCACAGCAAATAGATTAGACACAAACCCTGACGACCCCTTGATCAATGACGGTGTGAGAGGTATAGTAGGACGCCTCTCTATATTATATACCCTACCTTCCCTGGGACAACAACACCCATCAGACAAGACCAGCTACATTCTATATAAATATACAGTTTGTCTCCATACATTGATTGTGTTGTATTGTTGTAATTTAAGGGGGAAGTCTCGTGTTGGTAATTCTGGAGTAAGTGAATCCTCCCAACAATTCCAAGCAACAGAGCACCATTATATTTGTTCATCTGGTCCTGTTTCCTGGCATACTTTGGAGGAATCAAGGCTCTCCTATTTACTAAAAAGATACTCTCCCCTTAATGTATTAATATATTGTATTTTTGTATGGTGAATATGTTTTTTTTCGATAATTAACCTTCATGTTATCTTTTAAGTAGAGCTGAGTGAGGCGACACTACTTTTGCCGCCGACTGTACATTGGTACTATACTATATTCGAGTATATTAAGCTGTATTACATCTACTTCTTCATGCAAAGTAAAAACTTATTAAAATTACTATTGAAAGAAATCATCCATTGCTGAAAAATAACCAAAACTCTAACAGAAATACAGTTTTCCTTGTGTTTCATAACAGGCACAAAAACGGACAGCACCGGTGGCCTGTAATGATCTCAAAGGGATTCAGAATAAAAAAAATCACGGATTATGTCGCAATTTTGTGCTAGAGTTGGAAGTCTTTAAGTAAGTAATCATTGTAACATGACAACATCTTGGAATACAGCCTCCTAAGTCATCATATGTACCATTAGGGCGACCCTGTGTGCTGCCAGGATCATATAACACGTAACATCAAACCAGCAGAGAGATAAAAAAGGAAAAAAAAAAAAAGAGATAAAATATTTCCAGGAACAATTTTTGTATACTGGAAGCTCAAGGAAAGTGTGTCGTTAGGAGTTCCAAACATTCAGCAACATTTTTCTTGCTGATAACAAGGATAAAACGCCGCATAAAGAAAATAAGTGTTGTTGAGAGCAAGCGACCTGTTCTGTGACGTAGATCAATGGAAGGTAACTTTGATGTTGATGACGGTATATAACGGGAGACAAGATAATAATTATGTTGTTGATGCAGAGGTTGATGTTGACGATATCTAGACGGGTGAAGGTACTACTAATTAATACTATTTTTTAGATAGTTAAGGTGGACGTTTTTTAATTATGGTGTTTTCTCTTTTCTTTTTCTTTTCCTTTTTTTCATACCTCAACCTCGGGACTGTAGGCTGTCAGTAGCTCGTGACTCTTGTGAGATAATTGGGTGTGGCATTAAATGAGACAGTGGAGCTTCGTAGTGATGTTGGTACCGTAGCTTCTGTTCTGCCTCACTAGATGACAACACCTTTATTTATACACGTCACTATCAGGATGGTACAGTTGGCTCCACTCCCGCGTTTCTCCCCTGTCGTTGCCAATGTTGGGCCAGTCAGAAATTCGAATCCCGATCCACAAGTTAAAAATTCGAAACATTCATATCCTTAGAGTGAAAGATATGAATGTTTAGAAAAATTTAACTTGTAAATCGGGATTCGAATTTCTGGCTGGCCCAACATTGGCAACGACAGGGGAGAAATGCGGGAGTGGAGCCAACTGTACTTCTACTCGAAAAAATGATGATGTTCTTGTTGTTAGCTTTAAACAGGGATGGATGAGTTTATTGTATATTGTAGATAAGAAAATGGTATGTTGGCGACAGTGTTTAGACTGGAAATGATAGAATGTTGACAGAAGTTAGACAGGAAATGGTAATATTGATACAACTGCTGTGTATTGGGAGACAGAAGAGAGTTATCTTTAAAACGAGAGGAGAGACAGGAAGGCGAGACTGAGATGATGAAAGTAAAAACTCTAAAAAGATGAATGGAGACGGAAAAAGACTGAATTGGGAGCCATTCCATAACACATTTTACCCTGTCTATTTACGTGAATATCTGTAATAAATCATTAAATGTGTCGTGTGTGAAGAAGGTTACTCAATTACTGACACACCTGTAAATTAGAAGACAGTGTGGGACGGTGAGAATGTATGTATGTTCGTACTTACATACCATACGTAAACACTTTCCTCTCACCCTCTCCTATGTGTTTAATGGATCGTTTAAACCAACACCCTAACACGCCCAGGCAATGTTGACACAAAAACTATAAGACCCGTTGTTTGTTCCTGGCGAAATCAAACAGTAGCGAAGATATGTGTGTGTGTGTGTGTGTGAGTGAGTGAGTGAGTGTATGTGTGTGTGAGTGTGTATGTGTGTGTGTGTGTGTGTGTGTGTGTGTGTGTGTGTGTGTACTGTAAACAAAAGAGGAAAAAGAACCTCGGGTGAAATGAATGATAAACGGATGATATAATACGGACTGAAGGTATGGAAGGAGAGAGACGATTATGCGTTTTGAAGGGAAACCAGAGTTAGGAGAGAGACGATGTAGGATGCAACGGTGGAGGGGAAGTGAACCTTATCTGATATTATACATACTGTAGAGGAGGGAGAGAGGGAGGGAAGGAGTCTGATGTGAGAAGGGAAAGAGAGGGAAGTAGTGGTGAAGCCTAGAGAGAGAGTAGTAATAATAATAGAACACGTGTAGCAACAGTAGAAAAGGGAACAGAGGAGATATATATACCTTGTCTGTGTGTATAGGTCTCCAGTATGACAAAAGAAATAATATAAATAAAAACTAAACATGGAACAAGACACTCAGTGGAGAGAGGTAGGAGTATTTGGTAGCGGGAGGGGAAAAGAGGTTAATTGTTCCATAAAGCAGAGCTCTATTGGATATACAGTACAGTAGACTACGTAAATTGGTATCATAGTTCACGACGTTAGAGAAATCATTTCCTTTTCAACGATATTATGTTTCCCCTTTATTTTAACAAACTCCCCTTATCCGGTGGTAGAGGAGACATGGTAGTGGCAGGCAGTACTCGGGAGAAATGGAGACCGTATAAATATGAAGACGAAACACATGGATCTCTGGTAATACCGCCTGTTCGTATAGAGGCCAAGGTTGAGTTCTCTTACTCGTGGTAGATGGAATATAAGTGACTAAGGACCAGTGAACCCTAGACTAGAAACGAGGGAGAAAGAAGTGAAATAGAGAATATATACTATGAAAACGTCAAGAGATATCAAAAAGGAAATAGAGGATAGCATAAGAAAGTAAGTAATGGATATATGGTAATCTGATGCTGAGATAAAAAAATAATATATATGTATGTATAAAAACCTAATTACATATATACACTGGTTGAGTATCGGATGGCCAGTATGGGAGAGAAAAGGTACAACACGGTCTGGCAGTCTATGCAAAGTTACCGCAAGGGAAAGATGAGACTGCGAGAAGGAAGACTGTTGAAGAAGGTATAGGTAAACTGCAATGCGAACGATAGGAAGAGGAAATTGCTTGAGGGTCGAAGATTGAGTTTGGTCGAGAGATATTGAGCGGAATGAAAATTAATGGAATGTAAAGAGGCAGAGAGGGAAGAAAGCTGACAAGTAAAGGAAGAAAGAAAGGGAAGCTATAAAAAGAGGGTTTAGCTGACTGTAGTAAGCTGACAAGGGAAGGTGAAGGAAGGGCCAAGCTGATAAAGGAAGGGAAATGGGATCGAACCCCCATTGGTCATTTTAAAACTTTTTTCACTGTCCTTAGATTTAGTATTAAATTTAAGTTTTCAATATTTTGTGGTTTGAATTAATTCCTAAACTGGGCATGCAAGCCAGGCTTGCCTGCATTCTTGATGCTTGAGACCATAGAGTCTATGTTGAGAAAGCCATAAATCTTTGGTTGTTTTAAGCGGATAATTCAAGAAACAACACATATCCACCAAAAATAAAATTAGACCGAGGACATTCCCGGGACTACACCAATCAGAATAGTATATCATTTGTCAACAAAAAATAAAAAACAATTGTACCGGGAATTCGAACCTGAGATCTTTCGGTTAAGGCCAAATAACAGTGGCTTGGGCTGCAGGGGTACTGTTATCGAACCCCCCCCCCCCATTGGTCAGTTAAAAAAAATGTAGGCCGAGGACACTTCACAGGCTTCACCGATCAAAATGACATATAACTTTTTAATCTAGGACAAACGATGCAGCCGTGCATAGCGTCTAAACAGACAGAGTGTTTTATATATATATATATATATTCTTTCCCTCCTTACTTCCATATTATTTGGCGACCAACGTGGGGCCGTTAATATTTCCCTTATAATTCCCTTATATCCCAAGTCTCATTAATGCAGAGAGTTCACATGTGTTTTATGAGTGCAGTATGTCTTCCAGTTGTCAATTGTGGCATTTTGCTGTTCCCCTTAAAGACCAATTAATGAAACAAGAAAAAAGTATTTACTCATCATGAATTGATCTCTGTCTGGTAAAGAACTGTCTCTATTTCTTGCTGCTAAATCCCTTATACAATTCATGAGAGATGTATATCTCTTTCGCACATTTTCCTTCGATACTCCACAAATACTTGATAAATATTAATGATACATGCATGAAACCATCTGGAAATCGTGGAGTAACATATGGAACCGATTTCAGAACTGTTAATTGTAAGTAGAAAAAGTTGTATGAATACAACAACACATATAAACAGACAAACGAAATCTGCTCATTTTATGGAAAATTCACTCTGCCAAATGGTAATATAAGTGTATCCTACGTAGCCGGATATTAAAATATCAAATATAATTTATTGATTTTAATAGTGCTTTACATGACATCTTGTTCAGATAATGATGTTAATGTCTGAGTGTTGATTCATGCTGCATGTCTCTGTGTATGTAACCATTCAAGGAGTAACACCAGTCTGGGCTTGGATCCAATCCAGGTAGGCAGTGACACGAGTGAAGGCGTCTGGGAAGCCCTCCTCACACCCAGCAGAGGCACCAAATGAAGTAATACCAACGGTAGCTCCATTATAGTTAAGAGGGCCGCCAGAGTCACCCTGTAAAAGATAGACTATGTTATTAGAATGATGCTAATATGGATAATATTCATGATAGTCAACCTGTAAAGGACATAATGTGTTCTCAAAATAACACTAATGTAAATAACACAATAAGAAGATATTTTCATGTTTAAATAACAAAATGTAGGTGTTCATCTTACGTTGCAAGTGCCCATCCCTCCAACACTATCAATACAGATTTGATTGTCATCAACAATACCATAGACGGCATCACAATCAGCAGTTCCCAAAATGGGAACATTAACCTGACGAAGCAAATCAGTAGTTCCAAGGGCATCTATACAAAAGAAAGGTTATATTAGTATATATTGAAGCTTATTAGTGATATTACTGACACGTATACAAAACAAGCAAAGGTTGTATTAGTTTTTCTTGTATAAAGATACATCATGTATTTATTCCAATGTTTGTATAAGATATATATAGATACATCCTATAGTTATTCAAATACAAAGAACTAAAACACAACTGAAGATGTATATGTTTCCTGCCAAATGACAATATGATAAAGTACAAGTTAAGTGATTATAGTGACTTTACCAACTATGATCTCTTGTTCACACACACACACACACACACACACACACACACACACACACACACACACACACACACACACACACACACACACACACACACACACACACACACACACACACACACACACACACACACACACACACACACACACACACACACACACACACACACACACACACACACACACACACACACACACACACACACACACACACACACACACACACACACACACACACACTTACTGTCAGAGATCTTGCCCCATCCTGTTGGTGTGACGACGGTGCCAACTGCAGGGTCGGAGGTCGGGAGACTGACGGCCTGGATGTTAGCTGAAGGTAAACCCCAAAAGATGATAACATGATGAATATTAATGATGTGAAATTCATAACTACAGTATATAACTATATTTATTACTGTAATGGAAGCTAGCTTAAAGTAAACCTCAAAATATTATAACATAATGAATGTTAATGATGTGAAATTAATAACTATATAACTATATTTATTACTGTACTGGATGTTAACTGAAAGTAAATCCAAAAAGATAACAGCATGAAAAATATTACTGGTGTAATATAAATATCTTAATAATCATATTTATCAACTAAACTGGATGTTTTAGCTAAAGGAAATCTGATCATCTTAGGAAAGATTATAGCATGTTAAGTTTCTATAAATGATACTGGTGTGAAATAAGTAACTACCAGTATATAAAATTATCAACTATATTGTGAAGGACTGTATAATAATTTACCATCAAAAGTTACTGGGCTGGGCAGACGAATGACTGAGATATCATTCTTGATGGTGAAACTGTTGTAGTTTTCGTGGACTGTGAAGTCAGTACTTGTCATTGAGACCTGCTCTGCTTCATTGGTTCTGATGTCATGGGCACCCATCACGACCTCAACAGAACCAGCACTGTAATGATGTATTATTAACAACTTCTATGTATTACAAGGGATTATTGGACATTTTAACAGATACTAAGTCACAGATACAAATAGAACTCCTGTGTGTTACAAGGACTTATTGGACACATTGAATTCTTGTTTATTACAAGGAATACTGGACAATAAAACCTGTATATTACAAGGAATTATTGAACAAAATCACAGATACAAATAATGAGAAGAATACATCTATGACCGATGCCTCAAGTCACATGAAATTCATTAACAATTATTATGCAACAACGAGAGTATTATATAAACATGTTGTGTTAAGTGTGAGGAGTTTAGTTATGAAAATACTCTGAAAATCTTATAGAAGATGGAAGGTATACTATAATTTGATAATGGTGGGTAGAATGGAACATGATTTATTTATACTATTTATAAAAAGACACCAATAATAAAGTCACTATAATTTTGATAAGCAAACATTTCTTTACATTTTGCTGTAATCAAACATCTTATGTGAGTTTATATAAGTATGTTTATTCACCCATGATATATTTCTTATTTTACGTTATGCACCAAAGTTTCCTTGCTTACCCGTCCATGCAGTGAGCGGCAGTGAGAACCCACTCATTGGAGATGAGGGAACCACCACAGAAGTACAAACCATCGATGTACAGAGCCACTTGATGGGGCCAGGAGTGAGGTACTGCCACTTCACCACCCACGATGCGGTCTATAGTCAAAGTTAAACAACAACTTATTAATATAATATTGTGCCTCAGTGTTTATTGTTGTTTGGAAGTGAATACTAGTGATCAAATACTTTATGTTAATTATTGGATGCAGAGAAGGTTAAACGAAAACTTGTGAATGTGTTTATTGTCGGGTGAAAGTACTTATACATTACAAAGATGATTACTTAATGCAAAATATTTAATATAAACATAACATAACAGGTGTCTGTTCAGATTACTTTTCACACAGGGATGAATTAATAATATCATTATAGACTATGATATTACAATATTACTTAAGGATGAAGCAATATTACTCACTGGACTTGACGGGTCCGATGGGAGTGACAAGAGGCCTGGGAGACTTCCAGTGCCATTCCTTGCCTGCAGCGGGATTACCGCTCTGTATGACGTAAGGAAGGAGAGTATTAATGTTATGTTGTGTATGTAAGGAAGGAGAGTATTAATGTTATGTTGTGTATGTAAGGAAGGAGAGTATTAATGTTATGTAGTGTATGTAAGGAAGGAGAGTATTAATGTTATGTTGTGTATGTAAGGAAGGAGAGTATTAATGTTATGTTGTGTATGTAAGGAAGGAGAGTATTAATGTTATGTTGTGTATGTAAGGAAGGAGAGTATTAATGTTATGTTGTGTATGTAAGGAAGGAGAGTATTAATGTTATGTTGTGTATGTAAGGAAGGAGAGTATTAATGTTATGTTGTGTATGTAAGGAAGGAGAGTATTAATGTTATGTTGTGTATGTAAGGAGAGTATTAATGTCAAGTGTGTGGTGAATGTAAGGACAGTATTAATACTAGTGTGTTGTGAAGTTGAAGAGAGTATTAGTATAATTTTATTGTGTTAGAGTCAAGGAGATTATAGTAGATTCTCTCGTGCAGGAAAAGAGAGTGTTGAGTTCATCTCAAGTAGTTATGTTAATTTAGGAGAGTGTTATACTATAGTTGGTCTTAAGTGATTTAAGTAGTACAATAGTTTCATAAAGTGTTGTTGTTTTAAGTTGTAACGTATAAAGGATTGTATTTAATAAAGTTCCTTTCATTTAGTGTGTAAAATTATACTTGTGAACTTAATGAAAGCAGTAAAGGAAATTTGAAGTGAAAACAATAATAATTAAATGAAAATTGGCGTGTTATAGATTTAAGTGTAAGTGTTAGTAAATGTAGTGAATGATACGAGTATAATATTATTAGTGTGTGTAATTACAGTCACAATAAACGTGGTGGTTGTGTAAGTGAAGAAGTGGACTGTGAAAATGAGTGAGGCAGGGGGTGGTGTTAGTGAGGCAGGGGGTCGTGTTAGTGAGGCAGGGGGTGGTGTTAGTGAGACTGAGAATGAGTGAGGCAGGGGGTGGTGTTAGTGAGGCAGGGGGTGGTGTTAGTGACACTGAGAATGAGTGAGGCAGGGGGTGGTGTTAGTGAGGCAGGGGGTGGTGTTAGTGACACTGAGAATGAGTGAGGCAGGGGGTGGTGTTAGTGAGGCAGGGGGTGGTGTTAGTGAGGCAGGGGGTCGTGTTAGTGAGGCAGGGGGTCGTGTTAGTGAGGCAGGGGGTGGTGTTAGTGAGGCAGGGGGTCGTGTTAGTGAGGCAGGGGGTCGTGTTAGTGAGGCAGGGGGTCGTGTTAGTGAGGCAGGGGGTGGTGTTAGTGAGGCAGGGGGTCGTGTTAGTGAGGCAGGGGGTCGTGTTAGTGAGGCAGGGGGTCGTGTTAGTGAGGCAGGGGGTCGTGTTAGTGAGGCAGGGGGTCGTGTTAGTGACACTGAGAATGAGTGAGGCAGGGGGTGGTGTTAGTGAGGCAGGAGGTCGTGTTAGTGAGGCAGGGGGTCGTGTTAGTGAGGCAGGGGGTCGTGTTAGTGAGGCAGGGGGTGGTGTTAGTGAGGCAGGGCGTGGTGTTAGTGACACTGAGAATGAGTGAGGCAGGGGGTGGTGTTAGTGAGGCAGGGGGTCGTGTTAGTGAGACTGAGAATGAGTGAGGCAGGGGGTGGTGTTAGTGAGGCAGGGGGTCGTGTTAGTGAGACTGAGAATGAGTGAGGCAGGGGGTCGTGTTAGTGAGGCAGGGGGTCGTGTTAGTGAGACTGAGAATGAGTGAGGCAGGGGGTCGTGTTAGTGAGGCAGGGGGTCGTGTTAGTGAGACTGAGAATGAGTGAGGCAGGGGGTGGTGTTAGTGAGGCAGGGGGTCGTGTTAGTGAGGCAGGGGGTCGTGTTAGTGAGGCAGGGGGTCGTGTTAGTGAGACTCACGGCGATGGCGACGCAGACGAAGAGGAGAGCAAGCTTGGCGATCATGGCGGCTACCTGACTTCAACCCCAGTCATTACTCTTTATATACCTGAGGATCGGTCCAAGGTTCTCATTAAAGCACTCAGATATTCCACAGCTGTTGCAATACATACAACCTTATCTCTCTTGTTGTTGTGTGATAAAATTGGTATCATCATTGCAAGAGAACATGAATATTTTAACTGTTATAACTGGTTTAGATTCATTCTTTATTTACCTTATTACTGATTCTATTCCCTGCTAGTAAATAATAGGAAACATATCATGGCATTAGTGGTACTAATAGAGGATCTGTTTGGCAACATATTTTGAGGGATTCAGTAAAGTTCAGGCGGATTTTACCGTCAAAAGTTTTTCTCCCATTGTAGAAAAATTGCTTTTTCAACCAATTATGTCGAAGCTTGGATTAATCATCATCATCATCATTCCCACTATTATCACTATCATTATCATCATTATTATTATCATCATCATCAGCCTTTATTAGTCTTCTGAATACCAAAGGTCTCTCTACCTGCTGACAATTATGTACTTACGTCTGTTTACATAAGCTCTTTATTTAAACTCGGGAACTCTCAAATTCGGTCGTTTTTCTACGCCTGGTACAGTAGGCCTCAGGAATTTATCCACAGCATTGGTTAAGGGGGAAATTTTGTGTTGGTAAATATGGAGCAGCTGAATCCTCCAAACTATTCCAAGCAACAGAACACCATTATTTTTGCTCTTCTGATTCTGTTTCCTGGCGCATACTTTGGAGGAATCAAGACACTCCAACGTAACAAAAGTGAATGATACCCTTAATTAAAGCGGGTCTTTATTCTGCACACACACACACACATTAGGTATTGTTCTGATGACTGATTCAGGTATTAGCTACAGTCAGTGGCAAGTGTAGATAATTCCACTGGTTAGGTTTAGGTCTGAGGACATAAATCTTTAATTGAAGTCTATGGAACGATCTTCAAATTTTAGATTCCGAACTTGCGTCAGTGTTAGTTAAAATTTGATTTGGAAGGTCATGAAATAACACTTAATAATAATTATTAAATAATAATAAATTAAATAAATGAATTAACGTAAGCTAGGATTAATGAAGGAAGTCCGTAGAAAAATCGTACATGTACATACGAGATCGTTGGAAACAAAACGAGTACCATAATTATTATCGATTTATTGTGTTATATTAGCTAGCTAGTAATTTAATTCGAGTATGAGTGTGGTCATTAATTTATTAATTTCACCGCCCCACCCCGAAGGGTGGGCGGTGTATTGTTTTCGGTGCTGGATATTTATTTATTTATTTATTTATTTATCTGTTCGTGTGTCTGTTTTAAATCTAGCGTCCACATTGTTTGCCGTATGATGTTCATTTTTTTTCTATTGATAGATATTCATCATAAAACAAAATGATTAACTTTTGGGTAAAATTGGTTGAAGGTAAAGGTCACAAAAAATAAAGATAGCAAAGGGCGAGTGTCTGTTTTAGGTCTAGCGTCCACAGGTTTAGCCGTATGATGTTCATTTTTTTTCTATTGATATATATCCATCATAAAACAAAATGATTAACTTTTGGGCAAAATCAGTCGAAGGTCAAGGTCACAAAAAAATAAAGATAGCAAAGGGCGAGTGGTCGCTGGCATCTTTAAGGGGCGGTGTTGCCATCGAATGATGTCTTGTTGTTCATTACATTTGTTGGTGCTTGACTGAAATTAATAAATACCGTAAAGTAATTGTAAATGGGTTGTTTTCGTACACCTTACAATTCTGTTATTACTATTACAATACATATTAACAAAAAGAACCCTCCAAATAAATTTAGTTTTATGGAAGTTTATAATAAAAGAAGATATTATAACCTCTGCTGACGATCGTTGAAGCCAACACAACGAACATCTATATATCTAAATGAAGAGACTCTGTTTGTCTGTCGGGCTATACAAATTGTCATGTGACCACCTACATCACCAGGAATTCAAACACGGAAAGTGGGCGTACACGAGGGGAGACAGAGAACTTTTTTTGTTTTACTAGTAACTTAATTACACATACTTCACTTCCGTGCATAACACGGGCTTATGGTCTAGTACAAAAATAAGTCCGTGAGAAATTAAAAATTACCAATAATAATTTTTACATCACTTAATAACACATTTTTAATTTCCCGTCACACCTTGATGTCACAGTGATGTATACGAATTCCTGAGGCCGACTATACATACACTGTGGGTCAATAATTCTGTCCTAATCCGAGACAGATGCAACATGAATCTCCGTCAACCTTACATCCACATACCAACTCCTCCCGAATCACTCCAGTTGGTAGAGATTCAATATATTGTGTTTCGGATGATGACAGAATTATTGACCTCCAGTGTAGGCTATACCCATGGAGTCTGTAGGCTATCAACAACTCCATCATTTTAGGAGTTGGTATTTGTCACTCACTTCAAATATTATCATCAGTTTTACTCTGTTTTGTGAGCACACGTTTTTTTTTTTTTTTTTTTTTTTACATCTCTCAGGGTCGTATTATTAAACCTCTTCTTCGAAGAAAAAGCTGTGTAAGAGGTCAGGAAATAGCACGTATAGATAAGTGAAGTGTTAGTTTTGCCCTAATTTCTTTATAATTTAACGTAAGGTTAGGAGGCCACAAAAGGGTCTAAAATTAGCACCTGATAAAATAAAGTTTTAGCTTTGGCTATATTATCATTAACGTAAGTCTAGTAGGCTATAGAATAGGCCTAGAATACAGTCCTATGTGTTATTATAATTAAATAAGTGTCTCAGTGAATCTGTTATGGAAAGAAGTGCAATACATTCCAAAAAGGAGTGTCTTTTAGCTAGCTAGCGAGTATAATTCTGAGTGTGAGTGTGTTATTTATTGTTTGAATTAATTATTGTTAGTGTTTGGTTGAGAATAAATATAGTAGAGTAACGTAAAGCAGTGTTTGTGTGACCTTACATAACTAGCATTACTACTATTAGTGCATACATAGATGGAAAACCCCTTGATAACTTTTATTTTAAGTAATAAGTGAGAATAAGAGGAACAAATCCGTGAGTGGGGTTGTGACCAACCGACGTTACGTCTCATATAAAATGCTGGGTAAGTTATATCACATAAATTGACACACAATCTGACGGGTCATATATGTATTTCTAGCAGCGATACCCGACGTTATCCGGGTGAAGATCCTACATGTGGTTTTGTCAATAAATTTCCTCTAATTATTTTTATGTGAACTTATTAGGAGGGTGGGAGGAGTCCATTATCCGGTGTGGTTGCTGGTCCCCCAGAGAAACCATGCCAGCTTTACAACCACAAAACTTATCCATGACACAACTACAGCAGAAGGTGGCATTGTAACAGCTAAGATTAAATAGCAAGGCCCGAGTGGCGAATTGAGCTGCAGGGGTACTGGGATCGAACCCCCATTGGTCATTTTAAAACTTTTTTCACTGTCCTTAGATTTAGTATTAAATTTAAGTTTTCAATATTTTGTGGTTTGAATTAATTCCTAAACTGGGCATGCAAGCCAGGCTTGCCTGCATTCTTGATGCTTGAGACCATAGAGTCTATGTTGAGAAAGCCATAAATCTTTGGTTGTTTTAAGCGGATAATTCAAGAAACAACACATATCCACCAAAAATAAAATTAGACCGAGGACATTCCCGGGACTACACCAATCAGAATAGTATATCATTTGTCAACAAAAAATAAAAAACAATTGTACCGGGAATTCGAACCTGAGATCTTTCGGTTAAGGCCAAATAACAGTGGCTTGGGCTGCAGGGGTACTGTTATCGAACCCCCCCCCCCCATTGGTCAGTTAAAAAAAATGTAGGCCGAGGACACTTCACAGGCTTCACCGATCAAAATGACATATAACTTTTTAATCTAGGACAAACGATGCAGCCGTGCATAGCGTCTAAACAGACAGAGTGTTTTATATATATATATATATATTCTTTCCCTCCTTACTTCCATATTATTTGGCGACCAACGTGGGGCCGTTAATATTTCCCTTATAATTCCCTTATATCCCAAGTCTCATTAATGCAGAGAGTTCACATGTGTTTTATGAGTGCAGTATGTCTTCCAGTTGTCAATTGTGGCATTTTGCTGTTCCCCTTAAAGACCAATTAATGAAACAAGAAAAAAGTATTTACTCATCATGAATTGATCTCTGTCTGGTAAAGAACTGTCTCTATTTCTTGCTGCTAAATCCCTTATACAATTCATGAGAGATGTATATCTCTTTCGCACATTTTCCTTCGATACTCCACAAATACTTGATAAATATTAATGATACATGCATGAAACCATCTGGAAATCGTGGAGTAACATATGGAACCGATTTCAGAACTGTTAATTGTAAGTAGAAAAAGTTGTATGAATACAACAACACATATAAACAGACAAACGAAATCTGCTCATTTTATGGAAAATTCACTCTGCCAAATGGTAATATAAGTGTATCCTACGTAGCCGGATATTAAAATATCAAATATAATTTATTGATTTTAATAGTGTTTTACATGACATCTTGTTCAGATAATGATGTTAATGTCTGAGTGTTGATTCATGCTGCATGTCTCTGTGTATGTAACCATTCAAGGAGTAACACCAGTCTGGGCTTGGATCCAATCCAGGTAGGCAGTGACACGAGTGAAGGCGTCTGGGAAGCCCTCCTCACACCCAGCAGAGGCACCAAATGAAGTAATACCAACGGTAGCTCCATTATAGTTAAGAGGGCCGCCAGAGTCACCCTGTAAAAGATAGACTATGTTATTAGAATGATGCTAATATGGATAATATTCATGATAGTCAACCTGTAAAGGACATAATGTGTTCTCAAAATAACACTAATGTAAATAACACAATAAGAAGATATTTTCATGTTTAAATAACAAAATGTAGGTGTTCATCTTACGTTGCAAGTGCCCATCCCTCCAACACTATCAATACAGATTTGATTGTCATCAACAATACCATAGACGGCATCACAATCAGCAGTTCCCAAAATGGGAACATTAACCTGACGAAGCAAATCAGTAGTTCCAAGGGCATCTATACAAAAGAAAGGTTATATTAGTATATATTGAAGCTTATTAGTGATATTACTGACACGTATACAAAACAAGCAAAGGTTGTATTAGTTTTTCTTGTATAAAGATACATCATGTATTTATTCCAATGTTTGTATAAGATATATATAGATACATCCTATAGTTATTCAAATACAAAGAACTAAAACACAACTGAAGATGTATATGTTTCCTGCCAAATGACAATATGATAAAGTACAAGTTAAGTGATTATAGTGACTTTACCAACTATGATCTCTTGTTCACACACACACACACACACACACACACACACACACACACACACACACACACACACACACACACACACACTTACTGTCAGAGATCTTGCCCCATCCTGTTGGTGTGACGACGGTGCCAACTGCAGGGTCGGAGGTCGGGAGACTGACGGCCTGGATGTTAGCTGAAGGTAAACCCCAAAAGATGATAACATGATGAATATTAATGATGTGAAATTCATAACTACAGTATATAACTATATTTATTACTGTAATGGAAGCTAGCTTAAAGTAAACCTCAAAATATTATAACATAATGAATGTTAATGATGTGAAATTAATAACTATATAACTATATTTATTACTGTACTGGATGTTAACTGAAAGTAAATCCAAAAAGATAACAGCATGAAAAATATTACTGGTGTAATATAAATATCTTAATAATCATATTTATCAACTAAACTGGATGTTTTAGCTAAAGGAAATCTGATCATCTTAGGAAAGATTATAGCATGTTAAGTTTCTATAAATGATACTGGTGTGAAATAAGTAACTACCAGTATATAAAATTATCAACTATATTGTGAAGGACTGTATAATAATTTACCATCAAAAGTTACTGGGCTGGGCAGACGAATGACTGAGATATCATTCTTGATGGTGAAACTGTTGTAGTTTTCGTGGACTGTGAAGTCAGTACTTGTCATTGAGACCTGCTCTGCTTCATTGGTTCTGATGTCATGGGCACCCATCACGACCTCAACAGAACCAGCACTGTAATGATGTATTATTAACAACTTCTATGTATTACAAGGGATTATTGGACATTTTAACAGATACTAAGTCACAGATACAAATAGAACTCCTGTGTGTTACAAGGACTTATTGGACACATTGAATTCTTGTTTATTACAAGGAATACTGGACAATAAAACCTGTATATTACAAGGAATTATTGAACAAAATCACAGATACAAATAATGAGAAGAATACATCTATGACCGATGCCTCAAGTCACATGAAATTCATTAACAATTATTATGCAACAACGAGAGTATTATATAAACATGTTGTGTTAAGTGTGAGGAGTTTAGTTATGAAAATACTCTGAAAATCTTATAGAAGATGGAAGGTATACTATAATTTGATAATGGTGGGTAGAATGGAACATGATTTATTTATACTATTTATAAAAAGACACCAATAATAAAGTCACTATAATTTTGATAAGCAAACATTTCTTTACATTTTGCTGTAATCAAACATCTTATGTGAGTTTATATAAGTATGTTTATTCACCCATGATATATTTCTTATTTTACATTATACACCAAAGTTTCCTTGCTTACCCGTCCATGCAGTGAGCGGCAGTGAGAACCCACTCATTGGAGATGAGGGAACCACCACAGAAGTACAAACCATCGATGTACAGAGCCACTTGATGGGGCCAGGAGTGAGGTACTGCCACTTCACCACCCACGATGCGGTCTATAGTCAAAGTTAAACAACAACTTATTAATATAATATTGTGCCTCAGTGTTTATTGTTGTTTGGAAGTGAATACTAGTGATCAAATACTTTATGTTAATTATTGGATGCAGAGAAGGTGAAACGAAAACTTGTGAATGTGTTTATTGTCGGGTGAAAGTACTTATACATTACAAAGATGATTACTTAATGCAAAATATTTAATATAAACATAACATAACAGGTGTCTGTTCAGATTACTTTTCACACAGGGATGAATTAATAATATCATTATAGACTATGATATTACAATATTACTTAAGGATGAAGCAATATTACTCACTGGACTTGACGGGTCCGATGGGAGTGACAAGAGGCCTGGGAGATTTCCAGTGCCATTCCTTGCCTGCAGCGGGATTACCGCTCTGTATGACGTAAGGAAGGAGAGTATTAATGTTATGTTGTGTATGTAAGGAAGGAGAGTATTAATGTTATGTTGTGTATGTAAGGAAGGAGAGTATTAATGTTATGTAGTGTATGTAAGGAAGGAGAGTATTAATGTTATGTTGTGTATGTAAGGAAGGAGAGTATTAATGTTATGTTGTGTATGTAAGGAAGGAGAGTATTAATGTTATGTAGTGTATGTAAGGAAGGAGAGTATTAATGTTATGTTGTGTATGTAAGGAAGGAGAGTATTAATGTTATGTTGTGTATGTAAGGAAGGAGAGTATTAATGTTATGTTGTGTATGTAAGGAAGGAGAGTATTAATGTTATGTTGTGTATGTAAGGAGAGTATTAATGTCAAGTGTGTGGTGAATGTAAGGACAGTATTAATACTAGTGTGTTGTGAAGTTGAAGAGAGTATTAGTATAATTTTATTGTGTTAGAGTCAAGGAGATTATAGTAGATTCTCTCGTGCAGGAAAAGAGAGTGTTGAGTTCATCTCAAGTAGTTATGTTCATTTAGGAGAGTGTTATACTATAGTTGGTCTTAAGTGATTTAAGTAGTACAATAGTTTCATAAAGTGTTGTTGTTTTAAGTTGTAACGTATAAAGGATTGTATTTAATAAAGTTCCTTTCATTTAGTGGAGGCTACGGCATTGTGTATAAAATTATACTTGTGAACTTAACGAAAGCAGTAAAGGAAATTTGAAGTGAAAACAATAATAATTAAATGAAAATTGGCGTGTTATAGATTTAAGTGTAAGTGTTAGTAAATGTAGTGAATGATACGAGTATAATATTATTAGTGTGTGTAATTACAGTCACAATAAACGTGGTGGTTGTGTAAGTGAAGAAGTGGACTGTGAAAATGAGTGAGGCAGGGGGTGGTGTTAGTGAGGCAGGGGGTCGTGTTAGTGAGACTGAGAATGAGTGAGGCAGGGGGTGGTGTTAGTGAGGCAGGGGGTCGTGTTAGTGAGACTGAGAATGAGTGAGGCAGGGGGTGGTGTTAGTGAGGCAGGGGGTCGTGTTAGTGAGACTGAGAATGAGTGAGGCAGGGGGTCGTGTTAGTGAGGCAGGGGGTCGTGTTAGTGAGACTCACGGCGATGGCGACGCAGACGAAGAGGAGAGCAAGCTTGGCGATCATGGCGGCTACCTGACTTCAACCCCAGTCATTACTCTTTATATACCTGAGGATCGGTCCAAGGTTCTCATTAAAGCACTCAGATATTCCACAGCTGTTGCAATACATACAACCTTATCTCTCTTGTTGTTGTGTGATAAAATTGGTATCATCATTGCAAGAGAACATGAATATTTTAACTGTTATAACTGGTTTAGATTCATTCTTTATTTACCTTATTACTGATTCTATTCCCTGCTAGTAAATAATAGGAAACATATCATGGCATTAGTGGTACTAATAGAGGATCTGTTTGGCAACATATTTTGAGGGATTCAGTAAAGTTCAGGCGGATTTTACCGTCAAAAGTTTTTCTCCCATTGTAGAAAAATTGCTTTTTCAACCAATTATGTCGAAGCTTGGATTAATCATCATCATCATCATTCCCACTATTATCACTATCATTATCATCATTATTATTATCATCATCATCAGCCTTTATTAGTCTTCTGAATACCAAAGGTCTCTCTACCTGCTGACAATTATGTACTTACGTCTGTTTACATAAGCTCTTTATTTAAACTCGGGAACTCTCAAATTCGGTCGTTTTTCTACGCCTGGTACAGTAGGCCTCAGGAATTTATCCACAGCATTGGTTAAGGGGGAAATTTTGTGTTGGTAAATATGGAGCAGCTGAATCCTCCAAACTATTCCAAGCAACAGAACACCATTATTTTTGCTCTTCTGATTCTGTTTCCTGGCGCATACTTTGGAGGAATCAAGACACTCCAACGTAACAAAAGTGAATGATACCCTTAATTAAAGCGGGTCTTTATTCTGCACACACACACACACATTAGGTATTGTTCTGATGACTGATTCAGGTATTAGCTACAGTCAGTGGCAAGTGTAGATAATTCCACTGGTTAGGTTTAGGTCTGAGGACATAAATCTTTAATTGAAGTCTATGGAACGATCTTCAAATTTTAGATTCCGAACTTGCGTCAGTGTTAGTTAAAATTTGATTTGGAAGGTCATGAAATAACACTTAATAATAATTATTAAATAATAATAAATTAAATAAATGAATTAACGTAAGCTAGGATTAATGAAGGAAGTCCGTAGAAAAATCGTACATGTACATACGAGATCGTTGGAAACAAAACGAGTACCATAATTATTATCGATTTATTGTGTTATATTAGCTAGCTAGTAATTTAATTCGAGTATGAGTGTGGTCATTAATTTATTAATTTCACCGCCCCACCCCGAAGGGTGGGCGGTGTATTGTTTTCGGTGCTGGATATTTATTTATTTATTTATTTATTTATCTGTTCGTGTGTCTGTTTTAAATCTAGCGTCCACATTGTTTGCCGTATGATGTTCATTTTTTTTCTATTGATAGATATTCATCATAAAACAAAATGATTAACTTTTGGGTAAAATTGGTTGAAGGTAAAGGTCACAAAAAATAAAGATAGCAAAGGGCGAGTGTCTGTTTTAGGTCTAGCGTCCACAGGTTTAGCCGTATGATGTTCATTTTTTTTCTATTGATATATATCCATCATAAAACAAAATGATTAACTTTTGGGCAAAATCAGTCGAAGGTCAAGGTCACAAAAAAATAAAGATAGCAAAGGGCGAGTGGTCGCTGGCATCTTTAAGGGGCGGTGTTGCCATCGAATGATGTCTTGTTGTTCATTACATTTGTTGGTGCTTGACTGAAATTAATAAATACCGTAAAGTAATTGTAAATGGGTTGTTTTCGTACACCTTACAATTCTGTTATTACTATTACAATACATATTAACAAAAAGAACCCTCCAAATAAATTTAGTTTTATGGAAGTTTATAATAAAAGAAGATATTATAACCTCTGCTGACGATCGTTGAAGCCAACACAACGAACATCTATATATCTAAATGAAGAGACTCTGTTTGTCTGTCGGGCTATACAAATTGTCATGTGACCACCTACATCACCAGGAATTCAAACACGGAAAGTGGGCGTACACGAGGGGAGACAGAGAACTTTTTTTGTTTTACTAGTAACTTAATTACACATACTTCACTTCCGTGCATAACACGGGCTTATGGTCTAGTACAAAAATAAGTCCGTGAGAAATTAAAAATTACCAATAATAATTTTTACATCACTTAATAACACATTTTTAATTTCCCGTCACACCTTGATGTCACAGTGATGTATACGAATTCCTGAGGCCGACTATACATACACTGTGGGTCAATAATTCTGTCCTAATCCGAGACAGATGCAACATGAATCTCCGTCAACCTTACATCCACATACCAACTCCTCCCGAATCACTCCAGTTGGTAGAGATTCAATATATTGTGTTTCGGATGATGACAGAATTATTGACCTCCAGTGTAGGCTATACCCATGGAGTCTGTAGGCTATCAACAACTCCATCATTTTAGGAGTTGGTATTTGTCACTCACTTCAAATATTATCATCAGTTTTACTCTGTTTTGTGAGCACACGTTTTTTTTTTTTTTTTTTACATCTCTCAGGGTCGTATTATTAAACCTCTTCTTCGAAGAAAAAGCTCTTTGTCGTTCATATCATACAGCACAGTAATATGAACTGAGTGACGAAGAGCCTTTTCCTCGAAGATGTAGTTTAATAATACCACCCTCAGCATCAAACCATCTCTGAATTGTATTTACAGATCACGTTCGCCATATTTGTAGGCAAATCTCTTCAGAATTCTGTACACTTTTGTAACTTTATTGAAGTTCAGTTTACGAGTATATATAATATCAGTCCATTTCAAGTAAAAGATATTGAATGTCCGTACTGACATCTAGATGCCGCAGAATATGTTAAGGTGGTATTATACTTTTGATTCCTCCAAAATATGTCTTCAAAACAGGACCAAATTAACAAATATAATGGTGGCCTGTTGCCTGGAATAGCTTGAAGGAATCCCGTGCTCCATATTTACCAACAAAGTAGGCTACAACCCCTTTAAGTGTAACACTTTCATAACATATCCAGCCTCTCTATCACTTTCTTCCTCGTCCTTCAAGGTCTTCCAGGCCTATGGCAATCTGCTTTTATTCTCAATCTAATCTAGTAAGGGTTTCAACACTAATGATATTGTTCCATTTATTGTGTGCATCACAAACATTTACAATCAGTTCATATTATATCCTTTAGTTTGCCGGTTACAATATAACCCAGTGTTTAAACCACTGGTAATTTTAAAATAGCTTGTAGCATGAACTACATTGTCCAAATGTATAAGTTATTTCATTGAAGAATATGAAGCTACTCTAGTTAATAACTATTGTTCTACATCTGGCAAATAAATAAAAAAAAAATTGTATCTTTATCAATCTTAATAATTATACTCTCTTATTCTTATACGAGTACAGTACAGTGAAGCATTACTTATACACCTGCAACCCTCAGTTAGAAGTCTCAGTTTACACATGGCAATTTCAGTATAGGGTCCCTTCTACAGTATTCTTTTGGTACATTGGAGTGCCGCGATTCTTGCCAAATATGCCAGGAAACAGGACCAAACAAGCACAAATAATTTAGCTTGGATAAGTTGGGAGGAATCAGTTACTCCAGGTTTACCAACACTGTACTACCCCACCTTAAAAATTCAGCTGCATTTATATCCATTCTTTTTGCAATATATGTTTGTTTTTGTGCTTTAATTTTCCTCGAAGGTCTTTTCATCATTTGTACTATTTCAGTATTCCTTCCACTTCTTACATTTCCCTTGTAGTAAATGGAGCATAAGTGTATAATTTGGATAATGTCCACAAATGCTCATATATAGTTATTTATCTTTCAGTAATTGTTATTATACACGTAAGCAAGTTACCTTATTATTATCTATTTATCCTTATTATTAACTATTTATTTATTTATTATGTATCTTTCAGGTTATCTCAAGTGGGTATAATGGAGTTCCCCGTGTATCAAGGGGCGGGGAGGGAGGGGGGATAATACCGTGGAAATTGGCCACATGTTAATTCAAGGCCTCAGCTTCTCAGAAACCCACATCTTCCCACATTATCGTAGTGTGGGGTTTTCCAACACCAGTACAGTACCTTCTTTCTGTCTGATAACACTGAGTACAGCTCCTTGGTGATGCACTAGTCACTGTACACTTTTGGTACAGTAGAGTACTTTGATTCCTCCAAAGTATGCCAGGAAACAGGATCAGATGAACAAAAATAATGGTGTTCTGTTGCATGGAGTACTATGAAGGAATCACCTGCTTCAGAATTACCAACACTGTACTAACTATTTAATTCATATAATGCAGGGTGAAAACTAAAACCTGATGTCCTCATCACAAAGGGAATAAAGAGTTCGAGAAATCCAAAATCAATCATGTTCACTTTTGACAGAATGGTATGACTGGCCTCTTGTCCTAGTTGCCTCTTTGGATGAACAGAATCGTAGCAAAGCATAAGACAGAACAAAATTATCAAGATTATATGAAGCTATTTCAAACCTGACACCCAACTTGGTGAGGAATATAACTCTTGGTGTTAATACCTCATCTGTATGTGTTGAGGGGCTTTTATACATTTGGGGCCCACTGTGACCCCTTCACAAATTAGGGGTCCTCAAGCGCTCTTATGTTAGTTAGAGACCCTCATATATGGAAATATTATGCCCTGGGGTCTGTCTGTCTGTCTGTCTGTTGTATAATTATGTGTTGTTACGAGAGGGGATTGAGAATGACTATCCGACTATCAAGAATAAACACGATTAAGTATAGCAAGAACTATTTATCTTCTCTCGCGACAAACTATGTTCTATATTACTTGGTGTAAAGTCAAACACGGAGTTAAATAATTAACAATTATTATTACTGCTAAGTATTTGGGCAAACACAATACAATAAATTAAGATTAAATCAGGTATCCCATACTACAACAAATTACTCACTCAACACTTGGTAAATATACAGAAAAAAATATATTTATTATGCATAAACTGCGAGCTCTGGAGGCCACACAGTACACAATAATAATGGCATTAGTTAATCACAATAAGAAATGACACAATAATAATTATTATTATCACAATATTATTAATTAATTATACTACTAATTATGATGAGAATTCCTTTAGTTACACTATAATTAGAATGATGAGACTTAACTTAATTATACAACGACTATACTGTAAGTCCTGAGTTATGACAAGAGTTAAACACCTTACTTTTAAGACTTTAAGTGCTGGCAGTAATACTTTAATGACTTTACTCACTTAAATATTTACTTGGATACGTTTACACACTGACACACTTGCAAAGGAGATCACAAAATAATACTTAGCTATACAGAATATGTACAGCCATGGCTGATAGTGCTAGGCCAGGGTCCAAGGAGTGTTGGAGAGCAACTGAACAGAGTTCGAACAAGTGAATTTTCCAAACCATTCTCAATGTCGAGAGAGGTTTAGAAGACTCACTTTTTCGAACTTTGTTCAGTTGCTCTCCAACACTCCTTGGCCCCTGGTCCAGCACCATCAGCCATGGCTGTACAGCCAGCGGTAAATGTCCTGTCGCCAATTCTGCCACTTCATAAAGTAAGTATGGAAATATAAATTTCACAGGCTCGTAAATGAAAACTCAGTGTAGTTTACTAATTTGTCCCCTGGATATTGCAATTCTGATTGGTGAATGTGTTGGTTTGATGATTATTCTTTATGTTAACTTCAAAGTACCGTTGAGGGAGGTGACTCGACTTTTGCAGCCGACTGTACAACAGAGACAGCACGCACACCAACATTCATTATCGAGTTCTAACAAGTGTCAGACTAACCACATCAACTCTCGCTCTTATAAATGGGCTGCGTGCACACAAGTACCGGTACCACTCCTCTAATGTATGTCTGGTACTGTACCTGTGATCCCGACGGAAATTCACGTGTCTGGGACGAACATGCTCCCCCTCCCCCAACCCATGTCCCTTTCGTTTCTGGGTACAGTCATTCTTGTTCTAAAATACCCAAATGCATTTCCTTATGTTTAATAATGAATAGTTAAATAGTAAGTTTTTGAACACTCATTTTTTTTTTTAATCCGCTAAACTTTTGATGTAAAAAAATATTAACTGCCGTGACTCACATATTATCGGCCGGGGCGAAGACGATACCCATCTCGGATGACGAGGCACAGCTACTCAGTCGGCGGAGTACCAACCGTACCGCGCTTACCAATGTTAAAATTAACGTAGGGCTGGTAACAAAACTCTTTTTGCTGACTGTACTACAAATATTGAAACAAATATAAAAACAAATCAGGTTTACATAACAGTGTGTATAGAAGGATTGGCATTTCCAGAGCAAGTGATGTTTTTCTTCAATAAACAAATTGTCAGGAAGGGGTAGGCCTACAAGGATGTGTGTGAGGTACAGGAAATTAGGTTTGATGGCTCTTACTTATATAATGGGTATTGTAGGTTCAAAATATTATCTAATAAATATATTGTCAGGGTGCTAAAGTGAGAATGAAACTGTCACGGGAGATATATTAATTGGAAGTGATGCACAAAGGGAAAAAATAGAATGAATGGGATGGTGATTGGCAGTGAAAATTAAGCTAGGTTAATAATATATCCTGTGGAAATGTATACGTTAATGAACTCGAGGTTTCAATGAGGGGAAGAACGTGTACTTTAGAAATTATCCTGAAAACGAAATTTGCGAAGGAAGGGGTGATCAGGAAAAAAAATGGATATGTGGCACAGAGAAAATTTACAATAGATTAATGGGAAGTAAGGCTAGTCTAGGAAACCTACCGTACAATATAATAAGCTCGTCGTTCTCAGTTATCTAAGCATTAAGAAAACTTTGTCAATTAAAGTCAAAATGAAAAGTGTGCGTTAGTTTATTAGTCTGTATCTCTGTTTTGCTGGTGTGGGTAAAAAAGTCCCATAAACTGTAACTTGAAACAAAACTGAAAACGAAAATATTGGGAATTGTGCTGTATCACCACCTATGGTAACCCTAGGTAGGGCAGCTATGGGTCGGTTCTAGGGTATATAAAGAGTAATGACTGGGGTTGAAGTCAGGTAGCCGCCATGATCGCCAAGCTTGCTCTCCTCTTCGTCTGCGTCGCCATCGCCGTGAGTCTCACTAACACGACCCCCTGCCTCACTAACACGTCCCCTGCCTCACTCATTCTCAGTCTCACTAACACGACCCCCTGCCTCACTAACACCACCCCCTGCCTCACTCATTCTCAGTCTCACTAACACGACCCCCTGCCTCACTAACACGACCCCTGCCTCACTCATTCTCAGTCTCACTAACACGACCCCCTGCCTCACTAACACCACCCCCTGCCTCACTCATTTTCACAGTCCACTTCTTCACTTACACAACCACCACGTTTATTGTGACTGTAATTACACACACTAATAATATTATACTCGTATCATTCACTACATTTACTAACACTTACACTTAAATCTATAACACGCCACTTTTCATTTAATTATTATTGTTTTCACTTCAAATTTCCTTTACTGCTTTCGTTAAGTTCACAAGTATAATTTTATACACAATGCCGTAGCCTCCACTAAATGAAAGGAACTTTATTAAATACAATCCTTTATACGTTACAACTTAAAACAACAACACTTTATGAAACTATTGTACTACTTAAATCACTTAAGACCAACTATAGTATAACACTCTCCTAAATGAACATAACTACTTGAGATGAACTCAACACTCTCTTTTCCTGCACGAGAGAATCTACTATAATCTCCTTGACTCTAACACAATAAAATTATACTAATACTCTCTTCAACTTCACAACACACTAGTATTAATACTGTCCTTACATTCACCACACACTTGACATTAATACTCTCCTTACATACACAACATAACATTAATACTCTCCTTCCTTACATACACATAACATTAATACTCTCCTTCCTTACATACACAACATAACATTAATACTCTCCTTCCTTACATACACAACATAACATTAATACTCTCCTTCCTTACATACACAACATAACATTAATACTCTCCTTCCTTACATACACAACATAACATTAATACTCTCCTTCCTTACATACACAACATAACATTAATACTCTCCTTCCTTACATACACAACATAACATTAATACTCTCCTTCCTTACATACACAACATAACATTAATACTCTCCTTCCTTACATACACAACATAACATTAATACTCTCCTTCCTTACATACACAACATAACATTAATACTCTCCTTCCTTACATACACAACATAACATTAATACTCTCCTTCCTTACATACACAACATAACATTAATACTCTCCTTCCTTACATACACAACATAACATTAATACTCTCCTTCCTTACATACACAACATAACATTAATACTCTCCTTCCTTACATACACAACATAACATTAATACTCTCCTTCCTTACATACACAACATAACATTAATACTCTCCTTCCTTACATACACAACATAACATTAATACTCTCCTTCCTTACGTCATACAGAGCGGTAATCCCGCTGCAGGCAAGGAATGGCACTGGAAATCTCCCAGGCCTCTTGTCACTCCCATCGGACCCGTCAAGTCCAGTGAGTAATATTGATTCATTCTTAAGTAATATTGTAATATCATAGTCTATAATTATATTATTTAATACCAATTGAAAGAGGAAGAGTTGCTCGAACTGATGGTACTAAAATAATTCACTCGTTTATTGTTGGTTAAGAATAATAAGCATGCAAAAACAAGCTATTTTGCTTGATTTTCACCAAACCCCTGGTAATTTAGGGGTTAATCTCGTCTATACATTCATAAATATTGATCTGGTTAATGTAAATATTAATAGCATAACTGCATAAGATTTAAAAGATGATAAGAGGGTGCAATTGTTGCCCGAGTAGCTTAGCAGCCAATGTGATTGTACAGATGGTGAATATGGTACCCGGTCATAGCCTATGTGACTATTTGATATCATCACCCAACACCGAGTACAATTTCCAGTCCATGAAGTGCCACAAAAGTGTAAAGGCTCACTACTTTTTTACCTTTGGTTGAGTTAAAGAATTAATGGTATGAGAAACATTAATAAGACCAACATCAACTTGGGTACCATGTGGAGTGGACCTTCATACAGTTATTGTGAGAAGCACGGTATATATTTATCCTTATTTCTCTGTATAATTTTCATATCTGCCACTGAATGAGCTAACACTTTAAATTATTATCCCATATGGTTATTATAGAGGAGAATATTAATTCCAAACTAATCAGTATTTTCCTATAATTATTAGGATTTTCCCCTACCCAAAACCCCAATTTCCCCTGCTATTCCCCAAGATCGTAGGGGGAGGAGAGGGGTTTGATGATGGTTTCCAGGAAATTCGGGAGAACCATAATTTCCTTCTCTTAATCAGCAGTTTCTCGTGTGCTTCTCCTTGGTTTCTTATCACCTTAGGGATCCGAAAGAAGGACAAACCAGGAAGTTTGTCTGTGTTAGAACATCTCACCACGCAGCAAAACCATGACATTCTTAAATATCCCCTTAAAGGATGTCTAACGCTCTTCAAAAATCAATGAAACGTGCTAGACATAACCACCATTCTCTGTTTGTATACATAAAGGTATACTACCAGCATGGCCGCCGAGTGCACCGCAACGTCACAGTGACGTCACATGATATCTCCTTATAAACACAGAGGCATAATATTACATTCACAAGTTTTCGTTTAACTTTCACTGCATCAAGTAATTAACATAAAGTATTGGATCATATATATATAGTATTCACTTCCAAACAACAATAAACACTGAGGCACAATATTATATTAATAAGTTGTTGTTTAACTTTGACTATAGACCGCATCGTGGGTGGTGAAGTGGCAGTACCTCACTCCTGGCCCCATCAAGTGGCTCTCTTCATCGATGGTATGTACTTCTGTGGTGGTTCCCTCATCTCCAATGAGTGGGTTCTCACTGCCGCTCACTGCATGGACGGGTAAGCAAGGAAACTTTGGTGTATAACGTAAAATGAAAAATATATCATGGGTGAATAAACATACTTATATAAACTCACATAAGATGTTTGATTACAGCAAAATGTAAAGAAATGTTTGCTTATCAAAATTATAGTGACTTTATTATTGGTGTCTTTTTATAAATAGTATAAATAAATCATGTTCCATTCTACCCACCATTTTCAAATTATAGTATACCTTCCATCTTCTATAAGATTTTCAGAGTATTTTCATAACTAAACTCCTCACACTTAACACAACATGTTTATATAATACTCTCGTTGTTGCATAATAATTGTTAATGAATTTCATGTGACTTGAGGCATCGGTCATAGATGTATTCTTCTCATTATTTGTATCTGTGATTTTGTTCAATAATTCCTTGTAATATACAGGTTTTATTGTCCAGTATTCCTTGTAATAAACAAGAATTCAATGTGTCCAATAAGTCCTTGTAACACACAGGAGTTCTATTTGTATCTGTGACTTAGTATCTGTTAAAATGTCCAATAATCCCTTGTAATACATAGAAGTTGTTAATAATACATCATTACAGTGCTGGTTCTGTTGAGGTCGTGATGGGTGCCCATGACATCAGAACCAATGAAGCAGAGCAGGTCTCAATGACAAGTACTGACTTCACAGTCCACGAAAACTACAACAGTTTCACCATCAAGAATGATATCTCAGTCATTCGTCTGCCCAGCCCAGTAACTTTTGATGGTAAATTATTATACAGTCCTTCACAATATAGTTGATAATTTTATATACTGGTAGTTACTTATTTCACACCAGTATCATTTATAGAAACTTAACATGCTATAATCTTTCCTAAGATGATCAGATTTCCTTTAGCTAAAACATCCAGTTCAGTTAATAATTATATAATATTATTTATATGACACCAGGATTATTTATAATGCTATTATCTTCTTGGATTTACCTTCAGCTAACATCCAGTTTAGTTGATAAATATGATTATTATGATATTTATATTACACCAGTAATATTTTTCACGTTTACATTTTCTTGGGTTTTTCTTCAGCTAACATCCAGTACAGTAATAAATCTGGTTATATAGTTATTAATTTCACATTGTAATTATCAGAATCAAAACCATATAGGACATATATATATCAGACCTAAGAAATTTATCCATTTAAATTCTTGTCGCGACCAGCGAATTGACAGGCAAAGCTTCTACTGGGTAGACCATAAGAGCGCTCCACTGGTATAGCTTTCGAATCCCGCCTTTAACTCTCAGGTCCGGCATTACAACATCATTAACATTTATCATGTTAACATCTTTTGGGGTTTACCTTCAGCTAATATCCAGGCCGTCAGTCTCCCGACCTCCGACCCTTCAGTTGGCACCATCGTCACACCAACAGGATGGGGCAAGAAATCTGACAGTAAGTGTGTGTGTGTGTGTGTGAACAAGAGATCATAATTGTTGTTGTTGTTGTAGTTTCCCAGACTGTCTGGTTGACTGAAGCCCGCAGATGCTAGGACCCCCAAATGGGAGTCAGGGCGATAGTGAGATATGTTTCTTCGAAGGCAATAGATGAGCATGTACCCTAGAGCCAACAAACCCACCGTCTGTAATCTTCCTTGTTGTGCCATACAATCGGGCGATCTCGTCCGCTACCCAGAAGGAATGAGGAATAGTATGAGAAAACAGACAGAACAGGCCAGGGTGTACAGGATGCCAGATTCCTCATTTCTGGATAGAACCAGCCCTCACCAGTGTGTTACTGGGTAGTTGAGACGTGTGCTGGGTGGTTTTACATCAACGAATCTTCCCCACACTAGTGTGTGTTGGATAGAGATCATAGTTGGTAAAGCCAGTATAATCATTTAAGGGGAGCGTTACCCATGAATTTTAGCGCAAAATTGAAAAATAGAATTTTATTTTTCACCTTAGTATCTATAATTGGTAAGTCCTCTGGCGAAGTTTTATTACTGTAGAATAAATATTTCCATAGTTATAGGTTCCCCCCCCCCCTACCACCATCCCCCGTCCACCCTGCACTCACAGGGTCATTGTGGATAGAGACCCTATATAGGGTCTCTAATTGTGGCTACCGATAGTCAATGAAATAACTGGTTATATATTACATTTCAATCATGTGAATTATATTCATTGCTATTCAATAACAATAAATAATCTTTCATGACTGGAATCGATCGGCGATTGAAAAAATTACTACTTTTTCCCTTGTTTTCTCAAAACTAGGTCAAAAACCCTTCTTTTTCTAATAACTTATTTATTTATGGAGCAATTTCAAAACTAATGATATCATTGGAAAGAGAAAAAAATTAGCTACGAAACTGCAAGATCGAATTTTGATCTGTCCCCCAAAATTTTTCAAAGTTTAGACTTTGAAAAAAAAAATCATAAAAGTTAAAAATATATGAATATTGAAAAATCCTCCAGCAGAATTGTTGAATTTTTCCTGTTCTTTCCAGTGGTACCAAAATCTTTTAAATTGGTCCACAAATAACAAAGCTATTACAATTTCAATTTTTTTTCAAAATGTCAAAGAAATCGTCAAAATCAAAGACGGGTCGGTCCGATTTTCTTCAAAAGTGTATATATTGTTCATAGACAAGGTACACATAACCTGTGAAAAAATTATGAAAATTCATTAATAATTACGATTTATTGGTTTAACTTGTACTTTATCATATTGTCATTTGGCAGGAAACATATACATCTTCATTGTGTTTTAGTTCTTTGTATTGGAATAACTATATGATGTATCTATATATATCTTATACAAACAATGGAATAAGTACATGATGTATCTTTATACAACAAATACCAATAAAACCTCTGTTTTCTATAGGTGCCAGAAGTATCATTGATAAACTTCAATATATACTAATATAACCTTTGTTTGCTTTGTAAACATGTCAGTAATATCACTAATAAGCTTCAATATATACTAATATAACCTTTCTTTTGTATAGATGCCCTTGGAACCACTGATTTGCTTCGTCAGGTTGAAGTTCCCATTTTGGGAACTGCTGATTGTGATGCCGTCTATGGTATCGTTAATGACAATCAAATCTGTATTGAAACTACTGGAGGGAAGGGCACTTGCAACGTAAGATGAACACTAGTACACTTTGTTACTTAACATGAAAATATCCTCTTATTCTTATATTATTTACATTAGTGTTATTTTGAGAACACATTATGTCCTTTACAGGTTGACTATCATGAATATTATCCATATTAGCATCATTCTAATAACATAGTCTATCTTTTACAGGGTGACTCTGGCGGCCCTCTTAACTATAATGGAGCTACCGTTGGTATTACTTCATTTGGTTCCTCTGCTGGGTGTGAGTCTGGCTACCCAGACGCCTTCACTCGTGTCACTGCCTACCTGGATTGGATCCAAGCCCAGACTGGTGTTACTCCTTGAATGGTTACATACACAGAGGCATGCAGCATGAATCAACACTCAGACATTAACATCATTATCTGAACAAGATGTCATGTAAAACAATAATAAAACATACAAATTATTTTTGTTTGCTTGTATAGATAAGTAATACATTAGGGATAATATCATAAGTATGCCCCATCACCATTAATTACCATCACGCCTACTAGTACTGTACTGTACCTTAACCCCTAGAGACCAGGACACGACATACACCATCATACGTTAAGGGCCGGGTCACGACATACACCGTCACAGCGATTTAGCGCTATTTCCCGCTATGTAGGGCTAGTTTTTCTTGTCGTTGGGCGCGAATATATACTCACAATATCGATCCGCTACCCACTCAGTCAATTCTGGGACTCCACGATGGCTGGGCTATTTTTAAGTATTTGGCCTTGTCCGAATTTGTGCTCTAACGATCGTAAGACAATACTGTAGTGAATATATGTACGTGAGTGACACCATGATATTCCAACAAGGTTACAAATTATTATTTAGTGTATAGATCATGACACACGATACATAATATGAAAATTACACCACAAAACACGCCCAGGCAGGGGAGAGTGATAGTAAATATACGTGTTTCCTAAGGTACAAATCAGTTTGTTTATAATTTTCTATGTGACAGTTAAACGATGATATAT
The DNA here is from genome assembly GCA_034508575.1 of Petrolisthes manimaculis. Classification (NCBI taxonomy): domain Eukaryota; kingdom Metazoa; phylum Arthropoda; class Malacostraca; order Decapoda; family Porcellanidae; genus Petrolisthes; species Petrolisthes manimaculis. The sequence continues at coordinate 113,178 of JAWZYT010002008.1, forward strand.
TCCTACAAGTGTTCATACTATTTTTAGTGTTGTAATCATGACATACAATACATAACAGTAGTAATACGAGTGAGTTGACAATGGACTTGCGCGGTAAACTGAACACCCTGGCCGCAGTCACACCATGCTCGCGAGTCGAGTTAAACACACTGGCGATTTGCATGCCAACATGGACTACTTCAACTCGCCCTATCTCCACAACTATTCATCGTACAGCCCTCCCGATGGTACCATTGGAAAAAGGAAGAGTTGAAGGTAAGGATGGAATAATTTTGAAGTCAGTACACTATTATTATTATTATTAGTAATAATCAGTGAACAGGCTGGGAGAGAATAAAATTATTCATAGATCCGAAGACCCCAGACTGCGACCACGATCACGGAAAGTTATATTAAAAAAAAAAAAAAAAAAAAAAAAAACTAATCCAACCGACAGAGCCAACGATTAGCACGAGTCTTAAAGCCGCTAACTCCTACACCCTCAAAAACAGAATCAGCTAACCCATTCCATGTTGCAGTTAAACTAGGTATGAATGATCTTTTAAACTGAGACGTCCTACACACTGGAATACTTAGCACGTTACGATGGGCCGAGGCTGCACCACGAGTGACACGACCAGCTACAAATGGTGCAGGAAGCATCTCATTCAAAGGATGCAGGCGGTTAGACCAGATCTTGTAGTACATACAAAGCGCCGACACACTACGCCTGTGCTCAAGATCACAGATTCCACCCCCTCCCGCAATAAATTCTGCACATCTAACCACTCTATCCAACAACACTAAGTGACAAGTAGCAGCCGATCCCCATACTGGAGAACAATATTCAAGAATAGGGAGCACAAAACATTTGAAACACCGGACTAACAAATTACGATCACCAAAGACTCGCCAAACTCTACGCATAATACCAATCTTCTGGGAGACCGAATTAGCGAGAAAACGTAATTGCTTCTCAAATGTGAATATAGGGTAAATCGAGGAATTTTGACGCGAGCTGCTGGGTAAAAGTGAAAGGCAAGGGGGGGGGGGTACCGGTCCTTATGGGTTAAGGACCCTGTGATCATGTATGGGAATTGGAAGGCATCGATTCCTCCTATCCATGGCACGAAACAAGCGCCTTCCATATAATGATGTTTCATAGCAATATTTGAAGGACTCCTTTACCTCCAATATTCTGACTACAACGCAGGGTCCCTTATTTCTATATGTCTAAATGAAGAGACTCTGTCTGTCCGGCTATACTAATTGTCATGTGACCACCTACAGCGCCAGGAATTCACACACGGAAAGTAGACGTACACGAGGGGGGAAAGGACATTTTCGTCACAAAAAACACCCTACTAATTACTTAATTACACATTAATCACTTCCGTGCATTTATCGTACGCCTGGAAACCCACTCGGTTTGTTTACATTCCACGCTGCCACCGCTGGGAAGGAAAAAATATTGTACTTCACTTCCGTGCGTCGCACGGGCTTATGATCTAGTAACCCCTATAAGGACCGGGAGTTGTATCAAAGTGTGTGCCGCTATGCCCGGGGGAGGTTGGTGAAAAACACTCAAAATAGCTTGTTTTCGCATGCTTATTACTCTTAATCTACAATGAACGAGTGAATGAATTTAGTACCATCGGAACGAGCAACTCTTCCTCTTTCGATTGGTACCAATGACAAGTCTGTAGGTGCAATGGTTACAGAATTATGACGAGTTGAATGAAGTATGGTCGCTGTACGCTGAGCGCTAGTGTTTGAGTGGGTGTGCTGACCGTCCAAACTATGTCACGAAACAGGTCTCCATATCAGTAACAACGAGATTATTTGTTTACTGGAATATGGCAATTTCCCCCCCCCCCAAAAAAAAATCTCCCTCTAACAAAATAGCTAAAGAATCTATCGACAAAGGTTTCCTGGCATTACCATACGTACAGTACAACCACCGGCTGCTATGTAACATTATTAGCATAAACAAAATACAGATACAGTAAAAACTTGTGGAGAGAGAGAGAGATATTTCATTACCTACTATGAAAAAATGTGGATCAGGAACGAGATGCATCCTCCACATTCTTGGAGCTCTTACAATGGTTCCCCCCTAATGGGAACCGCCTTGTTGTGGTAGGGAGGTTTGTGTGTCTCTGAGACCTGGCGAGCTAGACTAGAGGGGGCTCCGGCCCCTGTTCTGCCCCGATTTCGGGGAGAGAGGGCTTCCCATGCTAGGAAAGTCGATAGTGAGAGACAGAGAGACCAGACTAAATGGTTCCCATCTTTCAGTTTTTCAACTGTGCCTGTTTTCTTTTTATTTACATTCAGCTTGCTGTTACATCTCTCTATCACCTTTTTCTGGCGCTATAGGACCTCGATGTTGTGGCGCCTAATATCCATCAATCAATCAATCATACAATGGTTGGCACCATGCAATTAAAAGGGTAGCAAAAGCCAATTATATGAACATGTGTACCTCTTAATTAGTATTCTACAATTCTAATCTAGTAGAATTCCTATGATTGAAAAATTAGTAAAACAAAAGAAAATGTATAGATACCAAAGGAAGTATACTATCCATAAGCATTTAACCTCGATGACCTATGGATGAAATATGAGAACAAATCCATAACAACAACAGAATTTCTAAACCGGTGTGCTGAACTTATGGATCATGCTGAAGACTAAGCCTAAGCCCGTAGTAAGTAGTCCTCTACTGATTGCCGAATAGTTGATTCAACATGATGCTTGAGTTCTTCCTCAACCTTCTGGATCTTTTCACAGTTTTCTTTCATGTGCGATATAGGTGACGTTTCGTGGCAATATTTGAAGGACTCATTTACCTCCAATGTTCTGTATGACTACATCACAGGGTCCCTTAAATAAAACGGGTTGGAAGGTGTAGAAAACCTTAGCCAGGCAACAGGACGGAGGAATATATTTCTGACATTATATAACCCCTTGTCGTTACAGGTGCATTTCTGTCCATTTCTTAATTTACCTGTAGTACAAGCCCCAACAATTGGAGAACATTGCCTCTAAAGTTGCGTGTTTTTGTAATCTCTTTATTTACCATTAGAACAAGCCCCAACTCTAGGGAAAGTTGCGGCTAAAGGTCAAGAAGTTATTATATAAAGGTGCGATATTAAACTTTTCTTTAGTTAGTGGTGTAGAGGGTCGTGTTCATTGGATGGCTGCTAGATAGAGATGTTAATTAAAGAGGAACTTATTTAATTTCTTTAAAATTATACGTTCTTCCTTTAGCAGCAACGCTCCTCAAATTATTGGGGCTTGTAATAATTGTAGATAAAGAACTTAGTAAAAAAATATATACATATATTTCGCGGGCTCTGAGAGGCTAGAACATTATATAAGATAAGTTATGTATCTTTCAATATTCTTAAGGCATATACGTATAAATCTACATGCAACACAACAATAGTTTTTTTCTGCAATACAAATTCTGGAAGCAACACTGTGTTACTAATTTTAGCAGGTCCATCAGAGTGTGGCAGGAGGGGAAAAAGATGCAGCCTAATGTTTCAAAATATTAAGTGACAATGTTTATTTTCAAGAGTGTTTGAATGAAATTGCTGTAGGCTATTCTGTATTATAAGCAGCAACTCATCGCCAAGTCTATTAGCTGACAGCCCAAACATATGAGCGATATAAGCCTACAGTCAACGATGAGGAAGTGAAGATTAATCATGTGAAGGAAAATTTCTGTAAACGGGAAAAAATATACCATTATCTATATCTATAGATGATTATTCATATCTAGGTTGCCTCATTGCCTATGTGGTGATGTATGCCTACAACTCACAGCTCATATGGGTGAATATCAAATGTAGCCTAGCTATTGTATGGGCGGGGTCATCACTATCCATGACACATCTTCACTAATTGGTCAGATCGGATATTATCTAGATCTTGGGGGAGGTCTCTTGACACTCTTCTCCCCACACTATTTTACTACTGTCCACATGGGCAATGGGTGTGAGGGAACTGCCTAATTATACTGTCCCTGTGATGCCAAGAAAATAAACCCCATGCACATACACAACCTGATAATTGAAAAACATGAGAGCTCACCACTTGGCAATGGGAAAATAATAAAACATTATAATAAGAATATTAATACCTGTAGGCCTACAGCCAGATTAGTTTATTGTCAAATGATTTGATCCCATATGGTTCTCATCCTGATTATCCTATGGAACTTGTCAACATTCGGTGAGTTGGTTGAATTTAAAATTAATAATACCCAACACCATGAGAAATATGACATGTGTTGTACCTATTATAATAATTATATGAATGGAGATTAGGCCTATCTAGTCTAACAACACCGCGAGAAAGATGACGTGTAGGCTAAAGTATATTCTATATAATGGAATAGTGACTGTGCGTAACGCTAAATGGACCTTTTACCTATCTAAATGTAATGCAATAAAGTACTTAAATCCTATTATAGTAAGAAGTAATCTTGTGCGGTCAACTCTTGCAAGTAAATATAACCTTATTTTTTATGACTACGTATCGTATCTCTGCCTATATATGACAACGCGGAGCTTCCCGATCAGCTGATCATCACGTGCCATTCATATATTCACTAAAGACAGCGTTTATATTATTATCCTCGTATAAAAATTATTTTTTTCTCGTCACAGATAACATAATGAAGATAATATAGACTCTTAATATTTTGTGTTAGTTTATAATAAACCCCGTCCATGGTATTGTATATATCATTACTAAGACCAAGTCGGTGTGTGATGCTAACAACCGAACACATGACAACTTTGCGGTATATATAAGCTGTGTTTGGTGTTGTAGAAGCTCTCTATTATAGTGACTAGTTAGACAAGTTTGGAGTGTGTTGTGTGTACAAGTGTTAATATAGTGTTGGCTGACCATGAGTAGATACAAGAGACCTGCAGCTATGCCTGGTGAGTTAAATATGTGTTGTAATGTTATGTTATTATTATTGTTGGTTCAAACCATATACATAGGCCTATGTTAGACTTGCTCCATGACGAGAGTTGGAATGTTATTTAATGTTGTTATTATTATTTGTTCAACCCATGTAGTTAGCCTTCCTCCATAACTAACTGGCTACTAGTTGTTTTTATAATTATTATTTTTCAACTCATGACATTACATGCATTACAGCCATCCTCCATTACACTGGCTGGCTACGAGTTATTGTAATTTAGTGTAATTGTAATATTATTATGGTTAGTCATTAAGTTTGTTGTATGGTTATGTATAGTATGTAGTAAGAGTAGCTTTATAGTACAGTATATAGTTGTATATTGTAGTAATGTTGTAAGGTTATGTAGGCCTATGTGGCATGGGAAGCTTTATAGTACCATACAGTATAGAGTTGTATAGTCATTAGGTACGTTGTATGATTATGTATGTTTGTGTGAGTGGATGGGAAGCGAATTTGATATAGTCTGTTCCAAATAAACTAGCGGAGAGGAACTACATTTCCTGTTTCTAGCCTGAGTCAAATGCAGAATGCAGGTGACAGTAGAAGGATTATCACACTCTCTCCTGAGAACAATTTCCTTGCCAGAGAGAGAGAGAGAGAATGTATATGCAATGTAATTTTTAACAACTGACATTATTTTAAATTTTTGTGATATTTAAAAACTATGTATTATTAAACAAAGATGCATTATTTAAAAAACTATATAAGACCAATTTATACATATCCATCACGCATACACTCGTATAAAGTATAGTCTCAATTGAAATTTGGCATGAAGATAATGTGTAACATAGATAAGTATAGCCTGATATGAATGTTAACAAAGAGAAGGTGTATATGTAGCCTATCCATGGAGATGCCTCCATAAATGTATGAGTGGAGCATTGAACACCTGACAGTGTTTGTTCAGGTGAACGCTCAGTGTCGGGTCAAGATGGGTGGTACTATAGATCTGATGACACTTGCAGGCTTACAGGAATGCCTGTGGTCTTGTTGATGCATAGTATTACTTAATTCCACATCCAGTCCAGACATATGAAGCTAAAAATAACTTTTAAAGATAAAGTTTATACAGTATAGAAATTGTGACTAACCAGCCTTGTGTGTGTTTTCTCAACCTCTGCTCTTCCTGACCTCATACCTTCCCTTCGTCTAATATATCTTTCTTTTTTTTTCTCTCTCTCTCTCTATATATATATAATTTCCTCAATTTCTTTACCTTCCAATTCTGACAGTTTGGATGAATGGTGACAACGTGAGAAGGAGAGAGAGAGAGAGAGAGAGAGGGTCAGGCTTGACTGAGGGGTTGTCCCATACAGGCTATGGGTTGTTCTTACTGTGATAATGTTATACCGTACCATGTTCTTCATCATCATAGTAGCATTATCACCATTGCTATTTTCACCACCACATAGACCAATATTCACTCGTCAGTGTGTGTGTGTGAGATAGGACCTTACATAGTTTTTAAATAATGCATCAATTTTTGAATAATGTCATTTTTTTAAAATCACATTGTATGGTATACATTCTCTCTCTCTCTTTCAGGTGAGGAAGGAGACTTGATTCGCAAAAAGTTATGTACTGTATATTGAAACTATGCTTTAATCAATATTTAAATTTACTGTATTAACTGTATATTACCAAAAAATTGAAATATATTGTACCACCTCTTCAGGTTAAATTTGGATTGCTAGCCCTAGCATACAATTCCCACAAATATATTCCTGTCATTTTTCATTTGCAAGTTATTTTGATTCATCCTTTTGCTTTTTATTTAGCCCGAGGTGAAGAAATCCGGGAAGCACTAAGTAAGCGGATACTTGTGATTGATGGAGCAATGGGCACCATGATCCAGCAGCACAAGCTTGAGGAAGAAGATTTCCGTGGGAAGGAATTCAGAGACCACGTCATTCACCTTAAAGGCAATAATGATTTACTCTCCCTCACCATGCCACAAATCATCCAAGGTATACATAAGGTAAGATCCGTCCTTGTCAGAAAGGTGAAGTTGTTGTTGTGTTTGTGATTCTTCCTCAGTTATTTTTCTCTATTTAGCCCAGCATAATGCTTCCCCAGGCTGAGACAAGAAAGCATGTAACCCTTAATGTCATGCAGAATTTCAAGTTCATTTGATAGTATGAAAAAATGATGGACATTTGGATGTTTTCAAGTTAGGAACAAGTTCGTTCCCCATTACCAGTAGTCCCTTAATTTGAGGTTTGGGTGTACTTATATTCCTCCAACTATAAACCATACTGTAATATCAGGCCAAAGATTTAACTTACATTACTACATCCACAACATCCTTTTGTAATGATAAATGTTTGGTTGTAGAAATACCTGGAAGCTGGTGCAGATATTGTGGAGACAAACACATTCAGTGGGACACGAGTCGCACAAGCGGACTACCACCTGGAATACATATGCTACAGGTCAGTTCCACTACAATACATGTACTTTGGGTATTACTGTAGGCCTACAGTATATGATAATGAACAGACCACACAGTTTACAATGGACTTGTTTGCTGAAAAATATTTTCTTATTTAAAGAGTTTGTGTTTGAGTATGCCTAATCAGCCTTTATTTCTGTGAAATGGTAGAAGAGGATTTTTTACTAACAACTTTGTTTGTAGACTGAACCTTGAGTCTGCTCGACTGGCCAGGCGTGCAGCTGATGAAGTGACCTTGAGTTCTGGGCGTCAGCGCTATGTAGCTGGAGCCATGGGTCCCACTAACCGCACTCTCTCTATATCACCTTCAGTAGAGCGACCAGACTACAGAAATATAAGTATGTATTCATAGTACTTTACTGGGAAAATTAATGTTTTGTCAACTAAGGATGCACAAATTTAGTTGTTTTGGGGAGTTCATGACTATGTTGTAACAAGGAGATATAATGGTGATGGTAAAAATGGCAAAGAGGTGGAAACTGAAGATGTTTTTGATGATTATCTTGTGTTTATTTTCCAGCCTTTGATGAGCTGGTGGATGCATATGAGGAGCAGGCACGTGGACTGCTGGATGGAGGTGTGGATTTGCTGCTAATTGAGACTGTATTTGACACAGCCAATGCTAAGGCAGCTCTTTTTGCTGTGCAGACCTTATTTGAGACTGATTATGAACCCATACCAATTTTTGTAAGCATTCATAAATTGTTTCTTGTATAGCCTATCATTAATGTCTTATGCTTCCTTAACTTAACCATGCTAAAATTATCATGTTTTGAGTCTTCGACTGTAAATTACCAGATAATTTTGCATTTTAAATTTAGTTCTTATGCTCAATGCTGTGCATCAATGTTTGAGAGACAAGCCAAACTCACCCAATTGGGCAGTTACTTGAGAGGAGCATGTGGGGTGTCTAGGTGGGATGGAGAAAGAAATGTAAGTGTGTACGAGAAATGTGGTATGAGTGAGAAGGCAATTGGTATTGAGTGTGGAGTGGTTGAGAAAGTGAAGCGTAATACACTGAGATGGTTTGGACATGTAGACAGAATGCAAGGTGAGGAGTTTGTAAAGAAAGTTTATGGAAGTGAAGTTGTGGAACGTGGTGTGAGAGGCAGACCTCCAGTTAGATGGCAGAACAGAGTGGAAGAGTATGTGAAGGAGAGAAACTTGAGGGGCAGAGGAGGGTTTGAACAAGGAGGGAGTGTTGGAACACGGAGAAGTGGAGACACTTCTGCTGTGGCCACCCCCTTGGAGGGAGTTTCCGGAGGGAACGAGGCGTTGGAGCTATAGATAGATACATGTAGATAGAGTACAATATAATTCAGTCATATGCAATATGGCTAAAACTAAATTGTGTTTAAACTATAGCTACAAATATTCACCAAAGGAGGCAGTGTTAGAAAAGTTGAACCTCTGTACCATCCTTTGAGAGAAGCTTCCTGTGTTTGCTAAATATTTATCAGTACAGTACTGCAGTATCATCTTTAACAAATTCCGGTACTGCCCCTGGTGCTGTATTTCATGAATGTGTTATAAAAAAAAAAAATTATATTGGTATATATTTTATGTACAACTGCAGGCATTTAATTGCTCACTTGTTTATATTTTAGGTGTCTGGAACCATTGTAGACAAATCGGGCAGAACACTCTCAGGACAGACTGGGGAAGCATTTGTTATCAGTATTTCTCATGCCCAGCCAATGTGGTAAGAAAAGTGCAGATTTCACTTTCAAATGTATATTAGTTGATCAATGATATACAATGAAGAGTTGAATTATATAACTATACAATTGTTGTTGTTGAAGTTGCTCAAGCTGTCTGGCCGAGCAGCCCCATATAATTATACAGTAGTTTGCATTGTGTGAAACGACCCATTCCATGAACTGTCTTCAGTTAAAACTTGATTGCTTACCCTATCATCCACTCCTCTTTGTGAATTTTTGTCTTGTTTATCATGCATGCTACACCGAAGTTATACTGTACACCTATTACAGTATATGATAGTGTGAGTATTAATACTCCATCATGCAATCCTCCTGTATCCTCTGTAGTAAGCCCTGTTGTTATAACTTAAGCTTTCATCATACCTATGACATTTCTCCTTTGAGCTATTTTTGTTTCCACTTTTCAGTGTAGGTCTAAACTGTGCCCTTGGAGCGGTGGAGATGAGACCATTCATTGAGAACATTGGCAAAAGTACTTCAGCTTTTGTCCTCTGCTACCCCAATGCTGGCTTGCCTAATACATTTGGGGACTATGATGAAACTCCTGAGACAACTGCCAACCATATGAGAGAATTTGCTGAAGATGGTTTAGTCAATGTGGTTGGTGGCTGCTGTGGAACCACACCAGCACATATCAGGTCAGAAATAAAGTCCTTGCAAATGTTGTGACCAGAGCTTAGTTTATATTTTAATTAGGTTCCTGGATACAGTACATCAGTAGTTCTTAACCTTTTTTGACAGCGACCCAAAATCTTGCCCAAATCAACCATGGCGACCCAAGCCCCCATATAAATTGTCTTTTTATATGAGATTATGCTGCTAAAAACGTGTTACAGAAACAAAATTACAGGCTGGGGTATATATTAATACAAGTAGCACATCTGAATAACAGTGATCCGTAAGAAAATAAACAAATAACATATACTTGCTATAAAATTAAAATGGATAATTAGACAATGATTTACCCCTGTGGAAAAAAAAAATCAAAGTAAATTTTCTGTTTTTGAGTCTTTCTTTAATCATGGTGTTCTTAGAATCCTACAATATTGCATTATGAATTCTACTTACAGTATATAATCATAATATATTACTAATGGGAAAATAATAATTATTTTTTACAAACCCTTGGCGACCCAATGAAATGACTTGGCGACCCAAATTTGGGTCGCGACCCAGGGGTTAAGAACCACTGCAGTACATAGTATCATCAGAAATCCTTTTTCCATTATAAAGGAGGCTTCAGGTCCAGTGATAGAATAGCCTAACAGTCAGTAGAAATAAAAAGAATATAGAATACCCTATGAAATGGACCACAATTACATTCACTTTTCCTTTCGAGGTCACAATACTCTCCGCACCCCTATCCCACAAGTACAGATATCCACAACAAAGTCAAATCTCTTCTTATCCTGTCTATTGTGCACATGTTCATTTGTTTCAAATGGTGCATGTTAATAAATTTGCTGAAGTGATGCTGCAAGGGTGCTGGGGGGTGAGCCAGATTCCCATGAGATGTGTTCATCTAACTTATAACCCAATCAGTGTAGCTAAGTGGTAAAATTATGTGTGACCAACTGACTGGTGGCAGGCTCGAACCCCACTTATGACACACAATTTTTTTATGATTATCTCCACAAAACAGATACCCTTTGTGGCCAGTGTTATGTAAAAATAGGTGAACTGGGACCATAGACATATATACTGTGTAATGTACTATTGTCGTCCCCTCTGGCTGCCTGATAGAACAGCTCCAAGTCCCAGAGGATTGGGCTGGGATTGAGTTTTCTCATAAGACCCTCATGGAATGAATACTTTGTAGTTGAATATGCATTGCAGTTTTGGAAATGTGCTGATACCAAAATATAGGCTGAGGCCTATATTCCAGCCTATATACCTATATACCAACAATACAGTATCTGATACTTTGGCAATACCGATACTTATGTTTTCATAGATATTTTGTCTTTAACCATAAAGAATCATATAGCTACCCCTAACATTCTTGAATCATAATACTATACAAAATAACTTAGGCATGTATTGGAGTATTGGCCTTTTTTTTTCTTGCCAATACCAATACTGTACTGATAAAATTACTGATACCAGTACTATCTGCACTTCTCTAGCAGTCTTCCATTGTATGTTTTAAGTATCATTATTTAAACATTTCTTTTGAAGAATTCTACATTTTCTGAGTAAAGGATTTACAGTACACAGTATTTGCAAGTTTTATTTTTTTTAGGGCAATAGCAGAAGTAGTCTCAGAAATACAGCCTCGGAAACTGCCTGACTGTCTCCATCCTGATTCTCTGCAGTTGTGTGGCCTTGAGCCAATGAGGATCACAGCACAGACCAACTTTGTCAACATTGGTTGGTATCCCAGTTGCTACACCAAGAAATTTTTGTTCATTAAAATATTTGCTCTGTCTCCTTTGCCCTTCAAATTTACCTGCTTATGCATTTTTACCAGCCTCCTTACGTATGTACATTCTCTCCATGGGCCCATATTTGAAAACAATTTTGACTTTTCAGTCAAAAGTGGAAATACAGTGCTCCCCCCAAGTAGACTGGGGTTATGTACCAAGTAGGCGCCGTGTACTGTACTTTGAAATCGTCTACTTGGAATTGATATACTGTATAAAGGGGAAAAAATAGGTTTGGTACTGGCACTTCCAAAAATTAACCCTTCTTGAGCATTATAATATGTAATAAACTTATAGAAAACATGGCTCTGATGGAAGATTTGTTAACACCACAAACTCTTTCTCCTCTTCCAAGTCTATCCAGCACTTCTTTCTTTTGTTCTATGTTCATGACTTTCACTACTTTCTTGGGTTTTGCACCATTCTGTAATCCAGGCCGAGGGTTTGTAGGGTGGGGTGGTGTGGGAGTAGGAGTTTCCATTGTATCATGGGGCTCACAGGACAGCAATGGTATCAAGGCTCACTAACTCGCGGGAAGGGTGGGAAACGACTGGCAGCCAAACTCGGTCAGCTGAATATCAACTTGCGCTTAGGTACGCCTACTTTTGAACACCGTATACATTTGGTATTTTGGTCTCAATTAATTTCTCAGTCTACTTGGAAATAGTCTAGTTATAGGCCACCCACTTGAGGGGAGCACTGTACTGTACTTGACAGTGGATTTTGAAGCTTGATTTATTGTACAAACTCATGTGTGCCAATATTATAGTTTTATCAGTTTGACTAAATGTGTCCAGAGCTTTGCACAAACACTTATGCAATAGAGGTTATCCTTTGCCATTCAGAAATTGCATAAATGTACAGTACCTTTGCATATTAGGTCATTAAAACAACTTTTTATCTTACTTATCTTATTTATTTACAAAAAGTTATTTTAGATTTGTTCAAGAAAGATTAGAAAATGTTATTAAACTGAAACTGCATTAAAATTATTAATGTTTTTTATTGAAAATTAATGAAGAATTCTTTGTATTAAGGTGAAAGATGCAACGTTGCTGGATCACGCATGTTTTGCCGCCTCATCAAGAACCACAAGTATGAAGAGGCACTCAGTGTGGCCAAAACTCAGGTAGTTTGTTTTAGTCATTCATGGAATTCCAAAAGGGTTATTAAGCTTGAAATTACATGTATTCTAAAGGAATGATGATTATCCCATTTCATATGCCTGGGTGAAGTATATAATTTGTTCACAGATGAAAATTAGTACTGTAACATATTTTTTCTAAAATAGGCTGTATTTTTGCAGGTAGAGAATGGGGCACAAGTACTTGATGTCAATATGGATGAAGGACTGTTAGATGGAAAGGCAGCTATGACACGCTTCCTTAATCTGGTGGCAACAGAACCTGATATCTGCAAGGTCAGCTCAAATGGGACTTGGTTGGTATTTTTAGTACCTCAAAAAATTATTCACCCACTTTATTATATTTTCTATTACAGTAGATGTGTGTAGCTCTGATGTCTCGTATCCAGTAGGGTGACCATGGGAGAAGAGCCACTAGTTTTCCCTGTTAAAGCACTCCTTCCTTGTTTCTTTCATCAGTCTGGTGGTTTCATAAACACACCAGGCCCTTCAGTCTCACTCTCGCACACCCCTCTTATACACTCTCTAAACTGCATTTTTTCCTTGTGTCAAAACAACCCAAGTAGAGTAATGTTTCATCCACTCAGGCTTTCCACACTCAACATCAACAGCCATCCCTTTAGGAGGGAATTCTCAGATGGAATGATGCATCAGATCTGTAATTAGAGATACAGTATATAGATATTTGGTACAGTACATGATGATTTATGTAAAGAAGTGAATGATCAATTTTCATGTTATGATTTATTACATAGTGCATGTTTTTAATGTTTGTACAGTAATTAGAATTGTGTGAACGTAAAGGAAATTGAAAATTTATCTCTGGTGAAACTACTGTACACCCCATCCCTTGAAAACAGGAAAATGAGGTACAGTATTGATGGTATAATGTTTTCCACCCAGGTACCTATTTGCATTGATTCCTCCAACTTTGAAGTAATTGAAGCTGGGCTTAAGGTGACGCAAGGCAAATGCATCGTAAACTCAATCTCCCTGAAGGAAGGGGAAGAAGACTTTATAAAAAAGGGACGTCTTATAAAAAAGTATGGGGCAGCTGTTGTGGTTATGGCCTTTGATGAAGTTGGGCAGGTAAGTCAACAAAATTAATGTTGTACAGTGCAGTCCCTAATTCCCATAACTCTTCAGAAGCATTGAACTTTGAGTCATGCTTATACTATAGATTTACATAGAAATTTACATTTCAGAATGCATCAACCAATGGTAAATTCAGGGGTGTGGGGATATTTCCCAATTTGCATAAACAAAATTTTTTGTAGCTATCCACTAAAATACACAAGTGGTATAATGACCTCTAAAGAAGAACAAAGTCAAAAAAGTTATCGAAAGGTTTATTCCTTTACATTAGAACTGACTGATGGCCAATGAATTCTTGAAAATTACTGTACTGTACTCCTTCACTGCTTGTAAAGCCTCAAAGATATTGAATGAAAACATTTTGGCCAAGACTCAACCTTTCAAGACTGATTATTAAAAAAGTACTGTACTGTACCTGTAACATATCCTGAAAGTCTAATAAAAATATATACAGTATGGGCAATTATTATAGACTGATGGCATTTTGTGAAGATGCTTGCAGTCTGAAGTAACTTATCATTGAAAGTGCACAGATAGCTTTATGAATTTTTTATCACTTTATCTCCATTTTGCAGGCTGTTGACACAGAAAATAAAGTGAAAATTTGCCAACGATCTTACAAGATTTTAACTGAAGTTGTTGGCTTTAATCCTAATGATGTAATCTTTGACCCAAATATATTAACCATTGCCACTGGAATGGAAGAACACAATGTTTATGGAATCAACTTTATTGAGGCTATAAAAATGATCAAGGTAAGGTTAAACATGTTTTTCCCATTCATTGATCTCTATGAACATGACTGTACTTATGTAAATCTTTTAATGAATCACTGTTTGACTTTAGATTATGTAGTAACATACAAACCTTTCCCTATGTACGTAATTGTAAACAAAGTAATTTGATGTACTGTAATTTTCTGTGGAAAATGGTATAAAACAAGATTTAATCATACTAACTACTGTACTAATATTAAGGTTGTTTTTCCTAATACTGTATAGTGAATATCACCCCTCTTTCATCATTATTTCTCTTTGAACTTGCAGAAGGCTTGCCCTCGAGCACGTATTAGTGGAGGAGTTAGCAACTTTTCATTTTCCTTCCGTGGCAAGGAAGTTATTCGTGAAGCTATGCACTCTGTGTTTCTGTACCATGCCATTAAGGCTGGTATGGACATGGGCATTGTCAATGCTGGGTGCCTGCCAGTATATGATGACATTGAACAAGAATTACTCAAATTATGTGAGTCTCTCTTATGGAACACTGACCCTGAAGGAACAGAGAAATTGTTACTTTATGCTGAGAAGGGTGTTTCTAAGGCCAAGGGTAGTGTTGCTGTTGATGACTGGAGGACCAAAGATGTAGAAGAAAGGCTAAAATACTCATTGATTAAAGGCATAGATAAGTATGTAGAAGAGGACACTGAGGAAGCTCGTGCAAACACTCAAAGGTACCCAAAGTCTCTAAATGTGATAGAAGGACCACTGATGAATGGAATGAGTGTGGTTGGGGAGCTTTTTGGGGTAGGCAAGATGTTCCTACCTCAAGTCATCAAGAGTGCCCGGGTCATGAAAAAGGCAGTGGCATACCTTATTCCCTTCATGGAGGCTGCACGCAATGCCAGGATAGCAGATCAAGGAGAAACTGCATCAGATAATGACAGATATAATGGCACTATTCTCTTAGCAACAGTGAAGGGTGATGTGCATGATATTGGAAAAAACATAGTTGGTGTTGTGCTGGGTTGTAATAACTATAAAGTTATAGATATGGGTGTCATGTGCTCCTGTGATACAATTTTAAAGCGTGCCATTGCAGAAAAGGCAGACATTATAGGACTATCTGGGCTGATTACACCTTCATTGGATGAGATGATCTATGTTGCCAAAGAAATGGAAAGAATTGGCATGCAAGTAAGTAAGCTGATTGTTTGTAATAACTGGTGCCATCAGGGCTTGTATTTATGGACCTGGTGAAGTACAGTACTGTACCTACTAAGAAATTATTTCTTCAATCATATTGCTAATAAGTTTATTAATGTTGTATGCTTGTCAGCTCATGTTTGCATTGAGTTAGAAAAAAGAGTTCTGAGATCACAAGCCTCTGCCAAAACCAAGCTAAAGATTATTCCCCCCATATGTTGTGAAAGTAATCTGGTAAAGCCGGCAATGTTTTACCCTCATTATTAACAACTGTAAGGTAAACTAAATATAACCAAACAATAATATCCTGGATCCAGATCCTGATCTGGAATTTTGCTAAAATCTAATCACAAGGCCTATCTTTTGTAAAACTTTCATGAAATTCCAAACACAATTTTTGTATAATTCAACAATCAAACAAACAAACTGAACCAAACATAACTTGTACTATTGCATCAATTGATTTGTATCTCTAAATCTGAATTGTTCTATTATTAACTGCAATTTACAGAGCATTACTTACTCAAATTTGATATAATAATTTTATCTTGTTAGAGTTTCCATCATAAACTACTGGGCTAAAGATTAGCACTGACTTGGCATCAGCAGGTCTTTAACCCCTAAAGACCGCAGTTCCCTCAACTTGCCTGTCCCCTGTCTTGTAATTCAGGGTCAGATTTTCAACTTGTACCAAGTCATATGTATTCATTCACATTTTTTAAAACGGCTTGAAGTTACACACCAGAACATTTATATATATCCTATAGTGTAATATAAGTTAATGGTAAGGGGTTAAGATAAAATATTTTTACATTTCACATACCAATTACAATCTATACCATGTGCATAGGAATTTTCTTTATTGAGTCATTTTGTACATTTGTATATTGTAATACTGTAATATAAGCAGTAGCAATACACTCAGCTTTCCTTTTTTTTTTCAGGTCTCTCCTTTATTCAAGTTATTTAATTTATTTATTTATTTATTTTTATTTTATTTATTTATTTATTTATTTTTATTTTATTTTTTTCAGATACCTCTTCTCATTGGTGGAGCCACAACATCAAGAACTCATACTGCAGTGAAAATTGCTCCTAAATACAAGCATCCTGTTGTACATGTTTTAGATGCATCAAAGAGTGTGGTGGTAGTAAGTGTAACAGAAAATTTTGTTTTGGTCGAGAAGTACACATAAATAATATCATAAACTGCATGTATATTTAAAGTAAATGTCTGTAAACCAAAGAGGGATTCAAAGTCATGTCTGTATTTACTGATATCAATAGGAAGTGCACAGTAATTGTGTGATGTATTCAAAGCCACATTTGGTTCATGAAAAGCAAGTAATTGGCAATTGAGACTACTTTTAAATCTGAATGGACACAAAAAATGCAGCTGTATGATAATCACTTTTCCATTGTTTTAGCATTATTTTTCATATTAATTTTCTTTTATCAATGGTTAGTTTAAGTTGAAATGAAAAATAATACCAGTGAATATGTTAAAGGAAGAAACAATAATAATAAAACAGTAAGAATAATAGGGTCTTGATGATGACAAGCTGATGCTGCTAAGAATTGTTATGTAGGAATTCAAAACTACAGTATAACAGCATTCTGAATTTTTACCAGACTTTTTATTTTTCAGTGTTGTTCCCTACTAGACAGTGGTTTGTATGATGACTTTATTGATGATCTGAAGGAGGACTACAACATCATTAGGGAGGACCATTACGAGAGTCTTCATGACAGAAAGTATGTCAGTCTCACTGAAGCTCGTAAAAGAAAATTCCAAATAGATTGGAATCAATGCCCAAAACCAGGTACAGTATTTTGTTAATCTGACATTTTCAATACATTAATTACCACAAAGTACACAAATTACAGGTAGCAAATCTTAAAAAAAAATTATTTATATACTGTACTGTATGTATATAAAGCTGCTGAATGACCTATATGTACAGGCATATATATTGTTATATTAATATAATTATTTACATTGCAGCTGTTCCTAAATTCTTTGGGACAAAGGTGTATAAAAATTATGATCTGACATCACTGCTGTCATACATAGACTGGAAGCCATTCTTCGATGTTTGGCAACTTCGTGGAAAGTACCCAAATAGGGGTTTTCCTAAGATTTTCAATGATGCAACTGTTGGTAAGTTATGTCATCTTAATTTTACCATTCCCCTAAGAATCCCTTCCAGGTTGAAAATTACCAATTAAAATGTCACTCTGAATCCCCAGACTCCTTGATCCAGTAAGCTCTGGTCCCATCTTCCCGAGACTTGCTTCACTAGCCCAGGCATATAGGGCCAACCCCTCCTTTATTTTTAGTTATTTTTTCACAGAGACCAGAGCGTCTGTGGGGCAGGAGGCCATTCTGCCCCTGGAGAACATCAACAACAACAACTTCCATTATTAGTTTAAGATTTGATAAATTAATTGGTGCTTACCTTTAAAGATGCGAGATGAATATGGTAATACAGTACTGTATTAAAAGGTTTTTAATAATATAATATGTCAGTCGGATATGGTAACAGTTACATAAATCGTCTCTTGAGTTGCCGAGAGTCCATAAATAAAAATATAAGCAACATGCCTTTCCCATCTTCAACTTTCCTATTGCTTTACTAACCTCTTCCCTTCCTAATTCTCCCTGTACAGTCTTGTCAATGATGCACGTACCCCACTCTCGTTCAGTTACTTTCAGTCTTAGCTGGTAAAATCTGGAGTAGAAAGCAGGGGTATCATACAGCAGATATTAGATCGACTAATCACAATCACTGCAAGATAACCCTGCTTACTACTCCAGATTTTACCAGCTAAAACTGCGAGTAACTGAGCGAGGGTGGGGTACGTGCATCATTGACAGACTGTGTGTCCTGTTGTCTACTACCTGCCTCCATCCCCATGCATGTCACCACCACCTCACCTCCCGTCCCCACATTCATCAGACCATCTAAATGTCTCTGCCACACTTCTTTCACTTCCTCCCTTACATTCACAGTAACTCCGTCCTCTCTCTTCATTCTCGCACTACCAGACTTTCCTTCCCCTCTTTCTCTCTTCACCTCCTTCCAGAATAATTTCTTGTTCTCTTTAAACTTTTCACTCAGTTTCCTACCAAACTCCTCATCCACTCTCCTTTTACTTTCATTCACCATCCTTTTCACTCGTCTCTTTCATATATGTTAACCTGTTGAAAAACCTATTATTTTTTGTCAATTTCTCTCCTGCCATCTTTTACAAACAAGAATTGTGTGTCATACTCAGGTGATGAGGCAAAACGTGTGTTTGATGATGCTCAAAGGATGCTGAAGCAGTTGATCACAGAAGGGTCACTAATGGCACATGGTATAGTAGGGTTCTACCCAGCAAACAGTGTGGGTGATGACATACAGGTTTACAGTGACCAGTCCAGAGCCACTCTCCTCACTACTTTCCATGGCATTAGGCAACAGGTCCGTTAAATAATATTGCTAGTACAGTAAAGTACTGTATATCCATTTTACCCAAAGGAGTTTTCCATGGATATATAAATACTGTTGTATAGTATTGCAAGACATTGAATATACAGTGCATTCCAGACTTTAAAAAAATTACTATATTGAAGAAGTAATAATTATAGTGGTCATTGTAGTGCTGGTATTTCATATACAGTAATTGTGATATACAGTACAGTCTATTGAAAATAGAATTCTTAGTAGGGTCTTTATCCTTGACATGGTGAGCTATCCCACCTAGGAACATAATGGTGATTTTGCATTAAAACAAGAATACAGTGGTACCTCGGTTCTCGAACTTAATCCGTTTCAGAAGGCTGTTCAAAAACAGAATAAATTTTATCCAATAATAAATACTGTAAATGGGTTAATCTGTTGTAGACCTCCAAAAATTATGCATTATGATGCATTTTAAGTAAAAATATTGCTTATTTATACCTCTAAACTCATGCTAACTCTGATCATATGGGGGAGACCCATTGTCGAGTTATCTGAAAATCCGAGATATAAATGGGCTTAATTTTTATGCATATGACTGGCCGCATGCACTCCCTCAAAACTACATGTGCTTTTACTCGTATCTTTGGTTCCTATACACAGCTGCGCACACACAAAAACATGACAATTTCACAATAAAGGATATAATACCGTACTGCAGAAATTAATCTAAAATGTATATTAACATGAAATAAAATATTGTGGTGTGGTGGTAGGTGAGGAAGTGTGGGAATCAGAGCTGGTATCGGTCAGTTTATCAGTCATGGCATACTTGTTGCCACACGGACACATTATTCCCAACTATTTTTGTTCTTATTTTTTGTACTGTACAGTAATTTACTTTCAATGGTGCTGAAGATAAAGCTTTCAAGTGATAATGATAATGATGCAGAGAAAATAATCATCACATTGTGTGAAAAAGTAGATATTGTTAAGAAAGAGGTGGCAGCAATTGGCCATGCTTTAGGGTTGATTCAAATAACTGTAGCCATCATTCTGATTATTTCTGGGGTTCGGGAACTGAGTTGATGTTTAACAATCGAGACTTTTATTCTCAAGCAATATGTTCGAGAACTGAGGTACCACTGTAATTTAATAGTTAAATTTTTTTTAGTCAAGTTGTACTACTGTATTGCGGACTGGAGTTCGTTACCACCCTCCACCAGCCAACCCCGACATGTGGCACCTTCGCAATCATGGATTCGACGTGTGAAGCTGGAAACAAGGCTCATGAACCCGAGTCGAATCAATCAGTCAGGTTCATGAGCATTGTTTCCAGCTTCACACCTCGAATCTATGAATGCGATGGTGCCACATGTCGGGGTTGGCTGGTGGAGGGTGGTAACGAACTCCAGTCCACAATAGTACAGTCTCATGAAAATTATGTATGAGTTAGAATTTCTCATTTTTTTCCTGACCTACATGTTACATAGTGTATTTTATCAGCTTCATATTAGGCACTAAATATTTTAGGATATCATATACATAATGCAAAGATCTTACCATACTGCAGGCAAAGAAGGAGGCTGAGGAGACTTTCTGCTGCTTGTCAGACTTCATTGCACCACGGGAGTCTGGAATTGAGGACTACATTGGCATGTTTGCAGTCTCCTCTGGCTTTGGTTTAAACCAACTTTGTGCAAAGTTAGTGTGAGGGAGGGAATGGTTTAATTATACAGGATTATAGTTTCAAGAAGTTGAAAAGAAGAACTTGACTATATAACAGGGCTATTCAATTCAATTGATAACCCTTGGCAGAATCTGGCCCTAGCATCCATTTTCATTGGCCCTTTGACTGACTGGGCAATGGACTAGTTTTCTATTAATATTACATAACTTAATCTTGTGCTGGTTTTAAAAATGGCTGAATGTTCCACTAGTAATACTAATCATATTTGAACATATAAGCCTTAAGGAATGATTTCATTACCCCATGGAAGAATGATTAATGGAACAAAACCATTTTGTAGAGGCAAGTTTTTCTACATATGGCAACCAACAAAGCAACCTAAATAATATGTGATGGTGCACATCCTATTTCCATCATGGTTTTAGTCTTGCTAATCTTGTTCGTCTTCATTGATAATGCCATGAAGCCTTAGTAGCCTGGTACTGAAGTAACATTATTGTCTTGTCCTTCTCTGTTATGAAAATACTGTATTGTACCAGTAAGGAAAATGTCCCACAACAGAATCCCATGTTCCCTTTTTAACAGGTTTGACACAGATTTTGATGACTACAGTGTGATTCTAGTAAAAGCTCTTGCTGACCGGCTGACAGAAGCATTCGCAGAGGAACTACACGAAAGAGTAAGAAAGGACATATGGGGGTATGCGAGTGACGAGTACCTGGAAGCTAATGATCTCCACAGAGTCAAGTACCAAGTAAGTTCTTTCCTTATGCTTTATAAAACAAAAAACTGGCTGCTAATCTTAAGTTAGAGACACTATTGCCGAGGTTTGAAATTCTTTAAGGTGGCCAAAAAGCTTACCACTTGAGCTGTTCCACCAATGAAAATGGGTTGACTGCCTATCTATCTATCTATCTATAGCTCTGACGCCTCGTTCCCTCCGGGAACTCCCCCCAAGGGGGTGGCCGCGGCAGAAAAGTCTCCAGTCTTCCCTGTTCAAACACTCCCTCTTCACTCGGTCCAGCCCTCCCCTCCCCCTCATGTTTCTCTCCTTTACTCTCTTCTGCCATCTTACTGGTGGTCTGCCTCTCACAACTTCACTTCCATACACCTTTATAAACTCCTCACCTTGCATTCTCTCTACATATCCAAACCACCTCAGATTATTACGCTTCACTCTCAACCACTCCACACTCGATACCAATTGCCTTCTCACTCGATACCACATCTCTTATACACACTCTCATTTCTTTCTCCATCCCACCTTGTCAGTCCACATGCACCTCTCAAGTAACATATTTCCACAGCACCTATTCTTGACTGATGAGCCCTACTCCATGTCCATGTCTCCGACGCATATGTCAGTGTTGGCAGGATTATACTATTTTGTAGTCCCCTTTTCACTTCCATACTCACACTTCTACCTTTCATTATCCTCCCCAGTGATCCCATAACTTGTCTACCCTTCATTGCTCTCTCCCTTATTTCTCCTTCCATACTTCCATGTTTACACATAACTGTCCCCAGGTACTTAAACTCCTTCACTTCCTCCACCCTCTCACCCCTCAGAGTTATCTCACACTTCGTCCCAGTTGGTACTTCCACTCTGTAAGGTGTAGCAAAGTCAATCACTTCAGTTTCTGCTCTTTCAAATACCATCACTTTACTTTTATCCACATTCACCTTCAGTTTCCTTCATTTACATACAGACTGAAATTCGTCCACCACACTCTGTAAATTCCTTTCACTTTCAGCACAGTGTCATCCGCAAACAAACATGCCGCCAAGGACCAATTTACTTCATTCAGCCTCAACTTCACCCCCAGACCATTCACTTTGAAGCTTTCATCTCTCTCATACAACCATCCATATATATATTGAACAACCTCGGTGACATAACACATGGCTGCCCTCCCTTAATTCGCATGCATTAGTCATAATTTGTTTGCAAACTAGGGTGCTTAACGGTATGTGTAGTGTACTATACTGTGGGTCAAGAGGATCACTTCCGTGTCTGCAATACACTCTGTTTCTTTGGTTATCAATAACTTGAAATATTGCCTCATCAGACCACAACACCTTCCTCCACTTAATAAGTCCCAATCACTATACTGTGCAACAATAGCAAGCCTCTTGGAACAATGGGCACAAGTAAGCCACAGCTTGGGCATGGAATGACAATAATGATACAGTACCCAAGGTTACATTTCAAATATTGCTGCACCATTCTCTCACTTCACACCATCCAGTAAAGCAGGATTCTTAGCTTTGAGTTTTTTATGCGAGGTTGAGCCTCAAACTGCCTCTGTATAAGGCTCAAAGTCCTCTGGCCAACAGTACTTTTTCTGTAAAAAATAGAAATATTCATTAAAAAACCATAACGGTTATGCATGCATATATTTTAAATTTGTTTACTGCCCAGTACTTACAGAGAGTGTCCAAGTATAATCGTACCATTCACGTTCTTACAATTGAAACTGTACTGTGTGAACAAAGGTTCATTACATTTGTCAAATATTTTCACTCATGTATTCAAGCTATTGTAATAAAATTTATACATGATAGTCTTTGAACATTCCCCTAACTAACACCATTGTTATTTTTTGCAAATATAGCACTCTATTCCAGTACATTTGAATTATTACATTTTTTTGTGAAATGTTTGAAGTTACAGTATACTCATTCTATCTCGTACTGACCCGCAAGGCTGTGGCTCCTTCAGAGTGCGCTGTTGCCATATCTAATTAACGGTACCCTATGACAACTCCAAAGAGAATGGGAACAAAATCGTTCTCTTTATATTTGCATATATGTGACCTCAGTCACCTCACTCTCCACACCCCGGAAATTCCTGGGTCGGAAGTAGTGGCAACGTCTTTAGATTGAAATGCCACATCACACATGAAATATCTTCTCTATTTTACGTACATAACAATTGTTCGTATCATATACCATTAAATGAAAAATTCATTGTGTGTAGAAAATTTCATGTCAATATACTCTCGTTAGTGGACAGTATCCTTTATGTGGTGAATGTTTTGATTCTAGATTTGGCAACACCGCGGTCAACTCCTCACGGGTCAGTACAAAATAGAAAGTACTATAGGGTGTTTTACGATACCTAAATTTTCCCTACAGGGTATAAGACCGGCACCAGGGTACCCAAGCCAACCGGACCACCAAGAGAAGAAGACCATGTGGGAGTTAATGCAAGTGGAGAAGGAGACAGGGATTGGCCTGACTGAAGCTCTTGCCATGACACCAGCAGCCTCTGTGTCGGGACTGTACTTTGCACATCCCAAGAGTCATTATTTCTCTGTTGGAAAGATAGAGAAGGATCAGGTAATACTTTCCACATCATGAAAGCTATTATTTATTAAAGTTATTAGAGGTGGTTGATTAAGTTGTGATGTAAGGAAAAAAAGTCAGTGTGAAAAAATACACATATAATTCACGCCTATATCACCACACTTATCCAATGGTTATGGAGCATACAGATCTTTACTAAGTATAAGCTACTGTTTTGGAAGTGGTCCACAACATCCCTGATATCAATATTTGAAGCTAAATGGTGACCAGCAAGTTCATTTTCATTTTCAGGATGCTAGATGAGAAAATAGGTGAACTTCTCATTTAGTTCAAATCCACATTTCTAGATAGCAGTCTTCTCCAGGTAGTCCACCAACAGTTATCTTACATCCTAGAAAATGGAGGCTATTACCTTGCCTGTGGATATAACCGTTTTAATTTTTCTAGGGGGTAGAACCTTGGTATATGAAGTGCATTGTATTATATGTACTGAATATCCATTTTTCAACAGGTTGTTGACTATGCTGCACGGCAGGGTAAGGATATAACAGTTACTGAGAAGTGGCTGGGCCCTTGCCTTGCATATGACCCAACTGAAGAGTGAAGTACAATAATTGGGATGCAACATACAGGTAGCTCTAATTTTACACTAGTATTATTTTCCTGAAGATGTTTACATAAAAAATTGTGTACAGGTAAAATACTATAATTTAATGGTAACTCATTCATCAGGTCAAATACTAACTCTCTCCATGAAGCAAGTGTTACTTAAAAAAATTGCAATTTAAGAATTACTGTATTTGGATATTTTTGCATACAACAAGAGTTCCCTGTACCAGTATCCATTTGGTCCAGTGTTTTCAGGTACAGAAACATTATGCATTGTGTATGTAGGTATACAGTTGTTTACAAACCACTTTGCTCTAATTTGTATCTTGAAACTGAAAATTAAGGGGTTATATCTGTAATAGAATTCAAACATCATTACGCATGAAAGCAGAACTATGCATATTATAATTTTCCAAGATAATTAACAAATATGTAACCAGTAATATTATGAATGGAAGGGTAAAAGGAGTAATATAAGTTTTGCAGGCAGCTGTATTTTTCTTTCTGCATCTAAAATGTGAGATTCTCATTTCTTTGTGATGACAAGTACAGTATGGACAAAAAGGCTGGTAAATTAGAACTAAGTATTTATGAAAGGAACATACAATACAGTACAATATAATAATGCAAGACTAACACCAAGCTACACTATATAGAACATGTGGTACCATGAACTAAAATGGGAAAGAAATAAAAAACATAAGCACAACAGAACTGTACGAACATGCACACAGTGACCAAACAAACATCTCAGAAAACAATAACTTATATTTGGATACATACAAAGATAAAGAAAAAAATAGAAGTAAATGCAACAGGTAGCTAGTTACCCACCTGGGAATTGAACAATTGGCCATCAATTATGAGACAAGGGAGCAACCCACTAGATCAGTTACACAACCTGGTTCTGTCTTGAAAAGCATGCCAGTTACAGTTTACATTGACTCATTCTGAATAAGTACAATCCTGTACTGTATTGTCTGATCCTGACTGAGATTAACTATATTTTAACATTGTATTTGTTTTAAATAAACCATAACCAAAAAGGGAAGACCTGTGTATTGCCTTTTTTTTTTTACACCTAGCATAGGAAATGCTAATGCACTAAAACATGTCTCTTCCTTCTCTATCCTCATAGGACCTATTGCTGGTATGTTTGTCCCAAACCTGTACAATAAATTACCAGAATGAAATTATTAATATTAAATTCATGTAACCCTTTATTTAAAGGCTACTCAGTCCACTAGTCACTCATCATGACCCATCTTTCCCCAGTGAGCTGTCAAACAGAAACACAATGATCAGAATGGAGGATGAGGGTAGATGAAAACATGTGACTGCAACTATACTTATTTCGCTGTAACAATGTCATTATCTAAAACCTCAAAAACATTATCTGTTATATCATTCATCATTTTGAGGTCAGGGGAGTTGAACTGCTGAAGGAATGTGAAAGCTGCCCGAGTTGTTTTTTGGAAGGAGAGTAAGGCTGGCTGGAACTGCATAACAATGTACACACTGATCAGTAACAGCTGTGAAAAAAAATCGATTATCAGATGTTTGTTAAGTCTGAAAATGCGAGTGTTACTTGCATAGGAACAGAACAGGGATAAATGCTAATGTCTTAACTTTTGCAAATAGTCGTATGTCAGTATGGTGTCATGCTCAGTGATCTAGAAATACTCAAATAAATAATGAATGAAAATGATAAGCTAATTAGACTTTTTAAGGGAGAGTATAAAATGTACAAAAGTGCTGTGAATACTAAGGATAAGTGTTCTAATATATTGTAGATAAAATCAACAGAAACTGACAATGATAAAATTGATACAAGCAAATAATAACATGAAGGCCATGAGCACTAGGCCTCGTTACTATGAAAAATATTTATTAAATAGAATTATGCAATACCTGTGGTACAGTAAATTAGGCTTCAATGTACAATAGTTGAATGCCATAAGTGTTGTTAAGTACTGTACAGTACAGTCCTAATAAAAAGAAAAGGTTTATCAGATAAAACTTTTATAATGAATTTGTCTGTGTATTAAACAAGTCGGGCAATGTTTTATTACTATAGAGAAAGGAGGTGACTGAGACAGACCACCATTATGCAAACCATGGGAACACACTGCTTCAGTTTATAGTGGTTACATAAGATATCAGTAACCAAACTATTCACTCCTAAATATTACAATCCCCCAATCTTGACATTTACCCCTGCGTGAATACTGAATACAGTACTGTACCGTACAGTATACAGATTGTCATATTCCTATGAAGAAACTTAAATTTTCCTAATACAGTACACGTGTAAACTTGAGGAATAATGTAATACAGCAGTTTATATACTATAATTCTTTATAGTTTATGTTAATAGAGCAATCTGAACTTCCCACAGTAAAAAAATGTTCATGCCACAAAGCTGTTTCACCTCACCTGTACTACTGAAGGTGAAAATACTTTACACTTACAATGTCTGGTATTGCCCACATACTATAGAACATTTTGTACTTCTTTTTTCCATGTGATGTACAGTACTTACCTTTGCTAATATAGGAATGGCCAACTGCATGTTTCGAGCCATCCCATAGCTATCCATCATATCGGTTATTATTAGCTTCAGAGTATCACCATAGTGCTGTAAATAATACTGGATTCCATTGCTGTAGGAAATGGAGGGAAAAACATTAAATTAAGATTAACAGGACTTACTTGCATTCTGAAGTGAAGCATTTTTAGGCAGTTTAATACCTACAGGGTGCCTAATGAAACCTTGTCAATGGGGTGTCACTTAAGAGAGCTAGTTTCAGGATGTCATGCAAGATATTCCTACTTATGTTTCTTTTGTAAAGCATTACAATACTATTAATCGTGAAGAATATGACACACAAAACTTACCTTGAAGAGTGAACATTTTGAGTCAGTACAAAGACATCTCCCAACAGTGAGAGGTCAACAGGGCTCTCTGTATTATCAGGCATCACTTTAGTTGTCCCCAAAACACAGACAGCTGCCATGCATAGAATATGTACCCTCATATCTCTGCTGGAAATTTAACACATATATACATGTATCAGTGAAGTAAATGTTAAAAGAATATTGGTACGGTATAATCCCTAGTACCGGGACCAATGATTTTCTTTAATTTTAAAGGCACTATAAATATTTTCTCAAACATACTTACAATTATTACTTCTTTGTACTGTCAGAGGTTGATAAGAGTTTAGTTACAGGGTAAGGTGCAAGATACTGATAATTTGTGGGTATAGCCTACAATAATAGGAAATAATACTCGTGTTTACCTTTAAAACACCTACATGTGTACAGTATGATATCATACACTCACCGTCTAATAATTATTAGTTGAAATGGTTAGCCTGGGTATAGTCTGATAATCTAAGTTGAAGGTGTATTTTAGTCCTTATTAACTTTGCACTAATTATGCACTCATCCACTTCACACAAAGGCGATAACAAACCCATTACACTTAACGACCATACAACTAAAGGAAGCAGAAGTGAGATCTTTTAGGAACTTTTAAGAACTACTTAATATATTTTCCCTTCAATACTATTTATGGTGTAACATGAATAATACAGTAATAATAACCAAGCAAATTAACGGTAAATGAATAAAATACTTGCCTGAAGGAAGAACGAATTATTTAAAACTCCTAGAACTAACACAAGAGAGCTCGAGTAGAAACGCCTTTAGTCTTCTACAATCTACACACTAACTGAGGGCTCGACTGCTTCAGCTTCACAAGTATAGGACTGGGGGGGTCAATGATTCGGTCCTGCTGATCCGAGGCACAATATGAATCTCTACCAACTGAAGTGATTCGGGAGTGGGATGTGAGGGTGGTATAGAATATTGTTTCTCAGATCAGAGGACTGAATTATTGACCGACCACCAGTATACCCTAGCTATAAAGGCGAATAAGGTCATTGATTCAGTCATGAGACCAGCCTACTAGAAGGGAGAAATATGTCACTGCCATTGTATCTTGCTGAATTACTAATATTAGTCGTTATAGCAGATTCTCAGCGGCGGTGGCGGCGGCGGCGGTGGCGACGACGACGACAACGAAAAAAAAAAAAATAATAATAATAAAAAAAAAAAAGTTAATTATTAAAAAAAATAATAATAATAATAAAAAAATTATTGAAAAAATATATATATTATTAAAAAAAAAATATTCACAAACTAGAATGGCTTCCATGCAGTCGAAGAATAAGGGAACATACAAGTTTATAAGAATTAAAACCCATGCCTTTGATGATCCCCTTATATTATTATTATTATTATTATTTAACTGATCATTGCTGTAAAGTTCCACTTGTGCGAAGGTTCTTCGCGTCTAAAATATGGGATATCTCGTATCAGATCTTTATACTGTATCTACAATCAGTTTGAGCGTATTCTATCTAAATGTAATGGCGCATTTGCAACGGAAATTAGCGTTAATATAAAAATATATATACCTGTATATCGATTTT
The DNA here is from genome assembly GCA_034508575.1 of Petrolisthes manimaculis. NCBI lineage: Eukaryota > Metazoa > Arthropoda > Malacostraca > Decapoda > Porcellanidae > Petrolisthes > Petrolisthes manimaculis. The sequence continues at coordinate 142,472 of JAWZYT010002008.1, forward strand.
TCCATACAAATGAAAGTAAGATTCGAGAGTATAATATCAAATGGCACCTCAGTAAATATTAGAGCTGGCAATAACCTTAACTTCAGCACCAGTGTTGCCAAGTATTGGAATTTTCCCTAGACTTGGGAAATTAGAGGTATCAATATGAAGATAATTCAAGAGTAAATGGGAAAATTTCCACCAGACAAATATAAAAATACTATCTTCAGTAGTAAACAGAAAATTGTTAAGGTAAATAGGGAAATTCTTGTGGTGAAGTTAAGAAAATTTCATCAAGCAGAACTGACAGCACTGTATATCAGTGTTGCCAGGTGTAGGGGATTTTTTTCTATATTAGGGAATTTTGATGTCTACATAGGGAAATTATATCAAGTTTATTCAAGAGTAAACAGGGAAATTTCTACCAGACGAAATACCTAAAAGACAGTCAATGTTCAAGAGTAAACATCAAATTATTAAGGCAAAAAGAGAAAATCTGATGGTGAAATTGAGGTAAAAATGGAAATTCTGACGTTAAAATTGAGGTAAAAAGGGAAATTCTGACGTTAAAATCGAGGCAAAAAGGGAAATTCTGACGTTGAAATTGAGGTAAAAAGAAAAATTCTGACGTTGAAATTGAGGTAAAAGGGGAAATTCTGACGTTGAAGTTGGGGACATTTCATCAAGCAGACCTGGACCTGGCAACACTGCTCGGCACGCAGTTTCAACCCAGTTTGAGCAACACCACCACAGGGAGAAGAAGGCTAACCAACATATCTCTCAAAATAATGTTTCACAGCTTTTTTGTATTTTGATTCGTCGCGTGATCTTGCCAACTAATTATTCTTTTATTTTTTTATTATTATTTCACCATACCAACTAATTATCATATTTTTGAAACTATTATCTGAACTAAAATGACATTCTTATTATTTCATACCAACTAACGTTAACTTGACTGTTAATTATTGTATTTTTATTATTATTATCTGAACTAAAACGACATTATTATTTTACCAGTCCTGTGGGTAAACTTATCAAAGTGCTAAGTTAGTAGGTTTATTAAATATATACCGGTACGTGTGGCCTATTCACTCCTTTTGGATGTAAACAATATTAGGAAAACAAAAGCAATTTCTAAGTGTGAAAACAAACAAGTACCGTACGTAACTAAATGGTGAGTACATGATCATTTTGTACTATAATATGCATCATTTTTTTTTGTATTTTATTAATTTATTCTTTTTTCAGATTCCTTTCATATCATTGGTGGTGGTGATTAATTCTGATATGTGTCAAAATGAACGTAGGCCTATGAGTCCTGTTTAACTGTATTATATTATATCTATATGCTTGCCTGTTGTCAAAATATTCCTCTTATTGTTTAATTAAAGGACTCCATGCTGTAGTCAGAAAATAGGAGGTTAACGTAGTGAATCCTTCAAACATTGCCACAAAACACAACCACCTAACAGTTATATGGAAGGAGTGGTAAATTTACAGAAGTTTCATTACACACTATTTTGGACCATTCTAAAACACTTTTCATCTATGATATTTCTCTCGGAGATGCCTGTTTTCGAGTTTTGATTTGGAAATTAGTCTAACCTAACTTAACCTAGACCACAGCAGACTACCGGGGCCTAGCCTGGGCAAACTACCGGGATATAACCGGTGTAAACTATCATAAAGAGACTGGGGCAAATTCCAGGGACCTAGCCGGATGTGGTATCACTGCGCAGTCCTAGCCAAGAACGCAGTACTGTACTTCTGTAATAATACTGTAGGAGCTTGTTTAATTACCTTATGAGGTAGTATGCAACAAGATTCATAACACAATCATCGTACTGGTACCACACCATCGTATACACCACGGATGTTCTTGAATACAGCCCCAAAAGTCACCAGGTCTCATAGGGTTGTATTCAAGAACATCTGTAGTGTATACAATGGTGTGCTACCGGTACGACGGCTCCATAGACAAACAACACAGTTATCATACCGGTACCACGCCATTGTCAACACTGGATGTTTTTGCATATAACCCATACCGGTACTCGTTCATGATTACTGGGCAACTTTAAGTCTCAGTAGTGTACAAGACTTTATTTTGGCCTCCATAAGTACAGAATGATACTAAACTGACCATTTAATCCCTATACTGCAGTTGATAAACTTGTTTTTATAATATGACATGTAAAGGAGAGAAACGTGAGGGGGAGGGGAGGGCTGGACCAAGTAAGGAGGGAGTGTTTGAACAGGGAAGACTGGAGACCTTTCTGCCGTGGCCACCCCCTTCGGGGGAGTTCCCGGAGGGAACGAGGCGTCAGAGCAGAGAGCTATAGATAGATAGATATGACATATATGTGTGACAGTGCATTTTGACTATAATTTTACAATTACCCTTGTGCTAACAGAAACTGGCTTAGCTCACTTAGGCTATACAGATTTATAATTTTTGAAAGATTGTCTGACCAGAGTTGGACACTGGTGGGTTCAAAATATTTCTCACAAACTACTGTACTGAAAATTAGTACCATACCAGTAGTGGCTAACAGTCTGAAAGTAATTATTAGACTGTAAAAATAGTTTTAAAAGTTTGCCAATCTGAGTTTAGGAAAGGGAACCAGAAAAAGTTTCTGGCTCTTAACACGTTTCTGGTATTGAATCAAACATAATTTCTGAAATGTGTAGGATTTTATGTCTCCTGTATGTCCCAAGATACAACGACAGTTCACCAACGGTGCTTCTGCGGTGTTTGCATGGTCGCCGAGAGGTCTGGGTGTATCGCATGTTTTTTTCCTTTTTTGCCGGCAGCGCAACACATTCTGGGGGGAGTCCGTAGATGAGCTGTAAATGTACCTGCGGTGTAATAACTCAGAAATTGATCTCTCTTTAAACTCGAAGGCTGTATCCACGGGGTGTCGAACCCGGGACCTCTAGGATGCGGGGCGGAACCTCTACCAGTACCTAAGGGTACCCCAGTGGCGTAGTTTCGAGATTCGCCTTTTCAGGTCACTACAGTGGTTCCTCTACGGCAGTGGTTCTTAACCTTTTTTGACAGCAACCCAAAATCTTGCAGAAATCGCCCATGGCAACTCAAACCCACATGTAAATTGTCTTTATATGTATGATTATGCTTCTAAAAACGTGTAACAGAAACAAAATTACATGACAAATAACATACCGGTATACAGTACTTGCTTGCTTCACGAAAACGAAAAGGTTTGTTTGTTTGTGTTTCATGCTATACAATTAAAATGGATAATTAGACTATGATTTACCCCTGTGGAGAAAGAAGTTCAAAATTATTCACAACATAATATGTAGTAAGCTACTATTATAATAAGTGAGAACCTTGACACTGAATTGTGTTGACCAGCTCCACAAATCTGGGTGATTTTGATGTTAGACTGCATCTTAGATCATCCTCAGGTTGCAGGCGGTTTCTGTACTTGTCTTGTGACTGTTAAGGCAGAAAATCCTGCCTCACACAAAAATTTTGTCAGCTTAGAATCCTATAATATTGCATCATGAATTCAACTTACACAAAAATTTTGTCAGCTTAGAATCCTATAATATTGCATCATGAATTCAACTTACAGTATATAATCATAATATATTTTTAATGAGAAAATAATAATTATTTTCTACAAATCCTTAGCGACCCAACTTTGGGTCATGACCCAGGGGTTAAGAACCACTGCTCTATGGCCTACACTTTTTTTTTTCGTCATCCGTCGCGATAAGTTGGGATGCCCTCTAATTTTTCATGGCGCGACACAAACTGCCGGTGAAGGACACTAATAAGGATTTAATTCAAAATTTTGCTTATTCGTAGAGGCGTCGGGAGGTTATTCGCTTATGTGTAAACCTAGCTGTAGTCTGCCCCGGTTAGATCTCTTGCTGCGATCAAGATTAGGTCAGGTCAGGTCTACCTATTTCTATATAATGTGCTATGGTGTTTTCAAACGAATCTAATTCAAATATAACAAAAATTAGTGTTTTAGGAGATTGGATGGGAAGGAGAGGGGAGTGATATCCCCAAAAACGTTAATTTACGACGGATGTGAACAACAGCTTCGTTAAAAACACACTATAAAGTATTGCATTATGAAAACCTCGAGTCGAAAAGACTGTACGGGACAAGCGCCTTACAAATACCCATTCTGCTATATGTATTGTGAGGTATGTTTGTGTGCGTGTGGTATTATGTGCCTTCAAAGATCAAACCCGCGCCTCCCTTTACGGTAACGATAACGACTATAGCCTACATGACAGTGCGTGGGTTATTCACTGGTGAAAGCAAACAGCCAAACACTAACTTCAATTACTTCTCCAGTATACTTCTACTTTCACTTCCTCCATCTTACCAAAACCCCTATTAGTCACATATTCCACATTACTATTTTTTACTTGGTACTCCTTGCCATCATCCTTAAGTTTAAGTATATATATTCCGTCTATTCATCTAACCTTCAGTGCCATTTCTGTAACTCCCGCGACAGCACATTGGCTGACGGTACTGTAGGATGATAAGCGCCCCTGAGATTCATAGAATTTTGTACGATGTGAGACACTTGCACTAAAAATTAAAAAGCTAATAACCTTATTATATATAAGGCATATAGGGCTATATGCCTTGAATAAGATGAGGGTGTTTAGAAGATTTGGTACAACAAATCTTTATGTATTGTGTTACGTGCATAACATTTAAGCTTCCTGCCCTGCGTGGTGAAATATATTGACAAAAGAAAAAAAGAAAACCCCTTGGTAAAAGGAAATTAGGGAATTTACCCTCATTGGTGTTTGAAACAACAAATGTGTACAGTAGCCTACATGCATTAAAACGTATCTTTGTGGAAAATTGAAAGCTGTCTGTTTACTCTATTACGTGAAGTAATCTTTTTCTCTCCCAAACCACATCCTTACTTGGTGCAGGCAAATAGAAAGCGTAGGGACCATCATAATGGTGGTTTGTAATAAAAAATAACATTAAAACCCATATGTGTGTTGGGATATCTTGGAAGTTAAAGCTGGAAAAGTTGCAGACTGAGCAGCGCAGCTTTTTTTTTTTTTCTTTTTCCAGCTCGCTAGACAATGACTGGGCAGGGTCCTGTAAAAATCTTGGAATCTTACCACGGGAAGTTTTCTTTTGATTGGGAGGGACGACCGGACGTAAGAAAATTATACCATTATATTATACATACCGTATGCAAAATATCCACGGCAGAAATCCTAGGAAAATAAATACGGTACGGAACTTTCGTTTATCACAGTACACATCCTCAGGATATACGTATGCAAAATGAATTTCTTGTGGCTGTCCAGCACATTGGAAGGTCGGGATATCGAATCCTCTTAGGTTAGGGGCTGAGAATATTAGGCTAGTCTACCAAATGGACTGGTTGACGGTAAAAAAAATGTTCTATTAAACAATTTATATCGTTAATAAATAAGCTCAATTGTCCTGTTATGTAATTTATTTGACAAAGGAATATATTGTTTGGCATATAAAAGCCATCAAAGTTGCACATAATGGAAGTTGATGGCGCGTATCCGTGACGTCAACAACCAGACGCTTAGGCCGCGCCAACGCTTTATTACCTTTGAAAGCAAGAGATTGTGGTGTCTAGGGGAGATGTGCTGTATTCTTGTGCTTTTACGGAGGATATACTTCATATTTACCATGCCAGTCAATAGCTAGCAATGGTGTTGTGTCCCAAAGTGCAAAACATTAGTGGAAACGCTCCAGAAAAGAGATTTATTAGTGTTGTGTGTTTGGTATATCCATGATCAGGAGTGCCCATTTTATTGTATTATATACTTTGTACACGACCGTCAACCAGTCCATTGAGTTGCATGCGCTAACCGCAACACTACCTAACTTCTTAAGACACCTTTGCTATTAATACACTTAGGTTCAACAATTCTAACTTGATGCGAGAAACAACGTGAATCTCGACCAATCTCACATCTCCCACCGTTCCCAAATCACTTCAGTTGGTACCGGTATTCAAATTTTGTGCCTCGGATTAGGACAACATTTTTGACCCCCAGTGTACTATTTCGGCTACAGTATGTCCTATTTGGGATATACAGGGTAGCAAGCTGCCCTGAGCCAACTCTATTTTCCATCCTTACAGGGTTGGTCGGTAAAATGAGTATCTAGGGTAATACTTAAGGGAAGGTGACTATGGTCCCCTGGAAGATGCAGTGGCCTTGTATTCCAAAACAGTAGAACCTACCACAGGCTCAAAGAACGAAGTGGCGGAGATGAGCGTCGCTGCAAAGCATCTCGATAACGGCATATATATATCTACTTCAATTACCAGGGAAATTATGAAGGCAAAGTAATGCTCTAAGTTGATAGGCTAATAGGGACGTCCTATGTGCATAAACCGATTGTATTTTAATGGAGTGATTAAGGTTCCATTGAAGTGTACAGTTTCCTGGCTAACCAGGCATTTTCTTACATTATGCTTGACCTTTAGATGCTGTGAAGGAGAAAGAGAAAAAACTGAGACCCCGTTACTGGCTAGAGGAAAGCGTCCCGTTTGGTGTGTTCGGTATCTGAGAGTCACGGAGAAAGTGGAGTCTGCTAGTCAGGCAGCCAGGTAGTTTAATTTGATTTTGAGGCAAAATGATTACTGTAATAGTACCATAGAGTAAGTGAAAGGAAGAGCAAACGCAACACAGTTTAGGTTACTACCGTACATAAACAGCTGTATTGCTTATTATAACTACATTATTTCAAGGTGATCTGTGGCCTACTTATCTTAGAGTAGTTCTTTATATGTTTGGGAATTGTTTGCAAATAACGAGCCGAGACCAAACGTGTTAGTTTATGTATCGATTTTTTTTTTTTAATCTAAGCTGCAAATAATGAAGTATACTGTAATAGCATCAGTATTATTTTAAACATGTACACAAAAACAGTACCGGTACTTGTTTACGCACATTAGCAGAGAAAAGTTATGTATGACTAAACAAAAACAAACCTTAGAGGTAGGAAAACTGGGTCGTGAAGCTAGTGTCTGCTACCACAAAAGTATAGATGTACTCAGAAGTGCTTGACTGCTTGTGTCTTTACTGTATTTGAGGTGAATTTTCGACATTACGGTATCAGTGTAATGAAGGAAGCACCGAATTTACTTGAATGAAACAGTCCAAAGGTTAAACATATGAGTAAGGTGGACAAAATGGACTGGGTTTAATTGGAATAAGTTGTGCTTGAAGGTACTGTAGTACCGTAGTTAGAGAAATATCGGATGAACTGTATTTGTTACCTAGTGGTTCCTGGATGTCTGTTATTTCTCAGTTACTATGGGTTAACACTTAATGTGGTTTTAATTATCTTCGAGGGAGATCAGGTCAAAAAGCCTCGCTTAGGGATTGATGCCAGAGGAATAGCTCCTGCTGACACATAGAACCATTATGTTCAATAGGCCAGTAATCCACCGAGTGGTTGTAGTAAGTCAATTGTTTAATTTTGCAAATTAACTGCAACAATTATACGGTACGTGAGTACCGTACTTGCTTTGTACTTTCTGAAGATAAACACCCACATCTCAATTGTCAATTTTTCGATCAATATAATGCAAAGACAAGATATACTAAACAATTTTTCAACTAAGTATTCCTCTACATCTTGTAATTATGAAATATAATGGAACATGTGTTTAATGTCAATATTATGAGAGATAGAGATAGAGAGCAAAATCATCCTCTCCTTCTCCAGCTGCATCTCTGACAAAAACTTGCCCAACATTGGATACTACACTATAAGCGCCTTGACCTTCCAGCTCCCGCACTGCCTTCATATCATTTTTCCTGCTTCTGTCGCCTCACCCTCCCCTTGCCTCATTCCATTGCTTTTCAGGTCAGTAACCCCTGCCGGTCACCCTTTTCAGGCTGCACAGATTCTGGAAAGAACAAGAGTTAAGGTATATCGGAAGCATATTATGCCATAGGTGTATTGATGTTTTTACTCGGCTGTCAAAACCAGTATTCACAGAGGACAGGTCTCCAGATGAGGGTACCGTTATAAATGGAATCCCGTGGAAGACTATTCCAGGAAAAACTGTTTTCACGTTTAAATACTCCTTTTACCTTATCAATTAATATTACACTGTGCATACGGATTAACATTGTTATATATGTATTTTTTCCCATAATATGAAAGGGAGGACAGTTTCATGTTCAATTAAAGTAAATTAAGATTTAACAGTAAGAGTGTGTTGTTGAGTTCTATTCGTACCGGTTCTAACCTTCCTCGCTTCTCCTTTCCATAAGCCTTTTGTTGGCTAGATACGGTCTTCGCGATTGTCCTCACTAGTTAATAATTAATATTAAAATTAGATTGTTTAGAGAAAGTAATTCCAATCAGCCTGTGTAGGTTTGTTTCCGGCGGAACTATGATCGAACTACGAAGATTTTCAAAGTGCATAACTTGAGTCTCTGTTGACTAGAGTGAAGTAGGTGAATGACCCGGTGTTGCCGTCTTGCGGGTGCTATTTATCACTTGTTCGGGTGATGCCTTTGTGTGTTTATTTTAAAATGAATTATGTGTACTTTGGTGTTCCCGGGTAATATATTAATATCCCTAGACATGAATACAGAGGGATATCTTTTAAATTATTACTATTAATGGAACTGCGCCCTCTTCAACAGTTTGATATTAGGCTAGTACCGTTGCCGTACTTTACCTACTAAGTAACAAAGTAGTGTCATGGCGAAGTACTGTAATATAAAGTTCAATTGTTGTTGTAAAGTTATGCCAGTTTGAATCATGACTTGCTTGTTGTAATGAATCGGAACCACCACCACATTTCACGGCTATAAAAATTGTAAATCCGGATCCCTGACATGAAAAGTAGTGGTTTGGGCAGATATTTTGCTGTATTGTAAAGTGGGACAGTGAGTGAAATGTCCCAAGTCACTGCAAGAATGACACATCACTCTTCCCTAGCGCGACAATTATATCAACTATTCGTGTCACTTTGATGAAATGACTGTTCATTTTACTTGTACCAGATATATTCCTGAACTCTAGAATGGCCTAGTTTGGATACTGTTGGCAACTGCGCCATAATGCAGGATTACTGACTTGGTAGTTTGACCATTATATTATATACTGTATAGCCTATATATATATATGCACAGAGAGAGAGAGAGAGAGAGAGAGAGAGAGAGAGAGTGTGTGTGTGTGTGTGTATACGTGCGTGTTCTATTTCTTTGGTAACCTGTGGCAACTTGACTCACAGTATATAGGTATGGCAAGTTACTGCAGTAAAGGCACTATACATTATTTGTTTAGTGTGGTTTAAGACATACATACCTGTCTCTCTTCCCAGTCCATTTAGAGTACACTAGACACCGTAGCCACAACCATCCTGACCATAAACAAGTACACCACCACTCTCCCTGGCCCTCCTACACCCCCGTCCCACTCTACAGATACCGTTACCTTCATCACCGTTGGTTGCTGTCCTCACAACTTTTTTTTTCTTTATTTTCATCTGTTAAATAATTATATTTCTTAGAGGGGGGGGAATGATTCTTGTGGGATGTCAGGAACTACTAGTAAAGCGAAGAAGTTGATGTTTTCACCTAAATATGACACCTACCATCCGTCGTAACTCTGGTACAGTACTTTATACTACTTTTCTCGAGAGAAAGGTTAACGTACCGTCATTTTCTTTACACTTCACTGCTGATGACAGGTATTATTCCACTTGTCATTTCTGTCAGTGGCAGTACCATCCACACAAATATTTGCACTTTCACTCAGGAATATATACCAAATCTTGAAAGCAAAGCCTATATTTTAAAAATATTGTTGTCTATCTAGTATTCTTACAAACATCACCAATATGTGGGTCAGTCAGCCAGCAAACACCCATATATCTCATCACTAACCAGTATCATTTTTTAAGAAGCCCCAGTGAAACGAGGATATTGTGTGAGGCCACGAATGAGCTCCGTGTAATTCATGGTAGCCTATATCACAACGGTTAGTAAACATTCGCAATGCTTGCATAAGCAACCCGGAGGAGGTTGTATAAATTTTACCATGTATGATATTGATGTGGAAGTGGTTGAGACCCGTAATAAGTATATACCGTACGTAATGAACACTTAGTACTACACACCTAGGATCCTATATGTATGGACCAACCAATCCTAACTGTTGCTAAGTGGTTTGCGAAGTATGCCTTAGTTTTAGTCTTATCCAAACGTGGCTTGTGTGTGATTTGTCGTTGGTGGCTTTATGTAGCTATATATAATCTCAGTACACCCAAATTTTCTTCTGTATTATTGTAGCTATACGTTACGAAATTGAGTAAATTACTCATCATCCAGATACGTGACCAGTTGTTGTTCTACAGGGGCACACAGACCCCCGGTGCGCTCTGGTCGCAGTGAAAAAATAAGAATAAAAAATAAATAAAGAGCCTCTGGTTGCAGTACTCCTCAGATCTCGTCAAATCTACTGGTAATTGATCTGCTGGCAGATCCTACAACAATCTTTATTCTAGCCCTGTGGGAGATGGCTAGTATTCACAGAGAATAAAGAGAATAAACGTGACCAGCCATATATAGGTAATGTACTGTACCTTAGGCAGATAATCTAAAATAATACTCACCTATTACAAATAATATGCACAGATATAGTAGCAACATGTGGAACTGTTTGACCTCCACGTTTAGCCATGCATAATATTGTCACGTACAGCCACGCATGGCTGTACATAATATTTAATTTTCTTTTGCTTGGCCGGATATCCTTGTTTGTATTTTTTTATGCCGAGGGAATATTTTTATTAGATTACCCCATGGGATTTATAGTTGACTATTAGTATTTTGTTCTGTAACAGCAAGTGTCATGTAAGTGAGGCCGAATTATAGAGAAAGAACAGTTTCTCTGTTAAAATAGCACTACAGTTTATCATCAGCCTGGAATTGTAGGGTCGTCCATATATCCGAAAACACGTGTGTTCCCTTCTGTCAGATGTATGCAAGAAAGGAATAAATGTGTCTACTTCAGCTACGGGTATCGACCACGACCATATTCTTGTAGGAGAAATGACAAGAGTGGTTTGTTTGCTGGACTTGTAACATGTAAATAAAAAGTTTAGACAGGTCAGCGGAAATAAAAGTAATATACACATATGATTTAGACAGTTTATTCCATGTCTTGACATTCCCCTGTAAAGAAGTGTGTTGTGGCTCTGTCATTCAATAGGCCTATGTGGTTTGTCTTTCGGATCTGAGGTACAGTATATCAAATGGGTATGTAATAATGTCCCATTCAATATATGAAAAGGTGCATTTGGGATATTCCCTCATCCCTCTCTTTGACTGGGAATAAGATGTCAAACGTGTATACAAGTCATCCCAATGTGGATGTTACAATATATTTGATTGAGGATGAAAGAAGACAACCCTGTATCTGGAAGACCCTGTAGAACAAGGGTATTTACATTTGAAGAATATACCGCGCGGTTAATGATACCTGGACCCCTCCAGACCAGACCCAAGATCTCTCATCTAGGCTAGATCTTGACCAAACCCACCTCGCACCGACACTCCCTTGCACCATCGTCCATATGACCCATACGTTCAGCCAATAAGAACAGAGCATTCTACCCACGCATATGGGTTACTGGTACTGCTACCAATAGAAATTAATCTTGCTGACGCTGTTTGGAGGACAGACTTCTAAGAGACAAACAATGATGTAGAGTCATACGTTAACTCATACAGCTGTTATGTTTAAGTTACCAAGTAGGTTTGATATACAAATCTTGCGTACTACAGTATTCCACCCGACAACACAGGTTGGGCCAGAAAAAGCAAACTCCCAAACAGTCATATCCTCATTAATAGTCACTCACACTGTTGCCTACAGAGGCTCACTGTAATAGCCCCCCCCCCCCCCCAATACACGAACAGTTATAACTGACAGTTCAACTGATGAAACCAGATTGAACCGATTTCTTCAGGCCAGTTTGAGCGTGTATGGGGGTATTTTGAACTGAAGATAGGACGGACAGGCGATTGGATAAACTGAAGTGCATGTCGAAAAACTGCCAGTCAGTTCTCCCACTGACCGTACGGTACTACTGACGGCCAGTTTGGGCGTGTATATATCTCTACGTCGTGCAATAGATGTTGGCTGGCACCGCATTTTTCCTCGGCCAGCTCCAGTAGTAGTCGCTACCTATGTTGTATAATACACTGTTCAGCAAGTTGGCACTTCTTATTTTTTGCAGTCTCTTAACTGCTGTCTTCAGCGGCCACGAAATCTATCCGCAAACATTGCAGCCAATATGGCCAATGGCAAATCACATGGAAATGGCCATTGAAATATTGTATATAATAAGCTTAATAAATGTGTGTTTTTCCTTTTAAGAAACCATTTACTACTTCCCAAACAATCTAATTTATGTGGCCATAAAAATATTGTACTTACCTATAATTAGTACATGCATCATGAGAGAGGAAAAGATGCTGGCTAGGTGTCAACTGAAGTTTAGACGGTAGACACTAGACAGAACTGAAGAGTGTGTGGGCACATGAGACGGCCTGCAGTCCTGTGACTTCTGTCAGTTTTACTGTACGTGTATGAAGGGCTTAACACCCCTCGCCCCTTGCTTCTTACCACACGGGACACGGTGAAACACACTGGCACTAGGTCTTTTGGTTTTGGGTCCATAATTAGGAGCTGCCAAGAACTGAACCAACAAGCCTTATTAATTTTGTATTACTATAGGCTATATTGTTCTACTCCCGGTTCCGGGTTTGTATTGTAGACCTGTCTCTTTTTGTCCTGTAAACTTCATAGAATACATACGGCACTGAAGTGTCCTGCAACCGTGATTGACTTATTGGGAAATATAATAATTTACACAAAATAGCCTGCAAACTTGTTTAAAATATTGCTGCAGCTATATTGTATACAGTATACAATATGGTGAATAATTATGTTGCGTCGAAACATTTTGTTGTATTTGTAAAAATATTGTTTCGCGTGATCTCTGCTTTCAGTAATAATAGTAATAACAACTACAATAAGAATAATGTCATGTAAGCCCCATTGCTACTGCAGTAATTTACAGTAGGTACGGTACCGGTTCTCCCCAGGGTGTGCGTGCGTAGGTGAGAGAATAGCAGCGCTGCAGACTGTGACAGGTGCTTGTGGCTGTGGCTGTGACAGAGACGGAGGCTCGCTATGTGCACCTGGTGAGTATTGCTTTGAGTGGTAGTGGTGGTGGTGGTAGTCAGTTAACTGTTATACTGGGTGAAACTGCTGTATTCCTCCTAGTCCTACACTTTCACTTTAGGAGATTCGACTTTCAAGCATAGGGAACCTATAAAATTCTGCTACTGTTTGTCACTTGTATTCATTATTATATTGATTACCGGTACTAAATTTTATAAAGTACATATGAGGAACACTAACATGTTGTCCATTTGTGAGAGTATTAATTGACCAAGTCTGTTTATTTCCTTCTTGTTTGCTGCCCAACAATGCCAACATCTCTATCGCCTTCCTCGTCCTACATGGTTTCCAGGACTTTACAGGGCGGTCATCTGTCATCCATGGATTCTCTCTCTCTCTCTCTCTCTCTCTCTCTCTCTCTCTCTCTCTCTCTCTCTCTCTCTCTCTCTCTCTGTCTCTGTCTCTCTGTCTCTCTCTGTCCTCTCTCTGTCTCTCTCTCTCTGTCTCTCTCTCTCTGTCTCTCTCTCTCTGTCTCTCTCTCTCTCTTAGCTCTCTCTCTCTCTGTCTCTCATCTCTCTCTCTCTCTCTCTCTCTCTCTATCTCTCTCTCTCTCTCTCTCTCTCTCTCTCTCTCTCTCTCTCTTCTCTCTCTCTCTCTCTCTCTCTCTCTCTCTCTCTCTCTCTCTCTCTTGTATTGATAATCGGAAATACTTGCATGTCGGCGAAAGTTTTGGGCTTTTCAGCCAATAGACATTCCTCTATGACGCACATTTTAATGTCCAAAAATACGGACAATCGTGAGAAAACCTGGACGTATAGTGTAGACTTACAGTTGCTTGCAGTGAAAGCGTTACAAATAATTTGAGATGGTTTCACCATATGACATCTCCGTATAGTAAGCATACGGTATATTCTGTTTTCTTATATATATATATATATATATATATATATATATATATATATATATATATATACGGTATATAATAAACCTTACATGCGATGAGCAAGTTTGGAACGCAGATTCCTATTTTTTTCAATGACGTAAGTTACGGGTAAGGATAAATAATTTGCATTGTATGGAATTGTCATGCATTACAGGCTTACAGCTGTCTGTCTACATTACCCTGTTGAGAAACTGTGTAGTCCTTAAAAAGACTCTACATGCTCTGAGTGTAGACCTTTTATTCCATATCAACGATGATACCGACCAAAGACTGAAAGCCGCTTAATATCCTCACTTGTGAGATAAAACTAGTGAGAGGTCCAAAATTATATCCAATTTCGTTCGAGATGAGAATGAATAGCGTGTGTATTTATCTTTGTATTACGTCTATGCCTGGATATATGTAGCCAACTAAAGTGTACACAGCAAAATTGATGAGTAAAAAACCTAAGGAAATTTTCACTTGACGACAGTAACGATAATTTTTATTCTAATAATTACGGTATGTTTGGTAATGCCAATCCGAGCATTAAAGTCAGTACAAGCATATCCTCGCAATGCAACACAATTTGTAGGTTTGTTTTTTCTTATCATCATCATGATAACTAATTTTCTGAAATAAATTAGAATGTAATCTAATATAAAATAGACATGTACTGTACTGTACTATCAAATATATTTTTATTCAGATATGTGTTGCTATTTCCTAAACAGTACTGCCCAGGGTCCATAGAATATTCTATTGACCCTGGTACTGCCTCTTGCCACTACTACTGACGTGTAGGCCTAACTAACTGCCGCCATATCAACCTTGTGTGTACTGTTTGTTTTTCCACTTCCTGTGTTTCGTTTCATTCTCCTTTTTTGAAAACCATGGCTAAGGAAGTCACAAATCCGCACAATCAACCATTTAAGATAATTTTTGTTTGTGTACTGCACTCTCCGATAAATATAGGGAAGTACAACCATCAGTCCCATATTTTAAAGTACAGTAATAGTAATTTTAGAATGTTTACATGCTGGTACTATATGTTTCGTACTCGGAACATACTGTTACAAGCAATTGGAATTTGCTGTAGATAGTTCTTGGGCCACATTTTGTGAGGAAAAGTGGTGTACCGGTACTGAAGAGTTAGTGAAGAAAGGGAAACAATATGGGAAATCCCTTATATCTTGCATTCCAAAAGCAATTAGTTTGTCTAAATAAAAGACTGAAGTATAGGCTAGTGATTAGTATCCTCATACAAGAAATATATCATAGTACTGCATATCCTTGTAAGCCAGTATATATTTTTCATGTAAGCTAATATACATTTTTCATATAACTATATATATAGTTTATACGCCGAGATCTAAGGTAATTGATGAAAGAAGACCGCTCTAGGTCTGGACGAGACCTCAGGGAGACTCCAAGAAGTAGGTCTTTGCTCATCCGTCCACTACGAGTTAACTTACTTTATATAAATACACTAGCAGGGATACCCGACGTTGTCCGGGGATCTATCTATCTCTATCTATCTATCTCTATCTATGTATCTATCTCTATCTATCTATCTCTATGTATCTATCTATCTATCTATATATATCTATCCATCTATATCTGTCTATCTGTCTCTATCTATCTATATCTGTCTGTGTCTCTGTCTGTCTGTCTCTCTGTGTCTCTGTCTGTGTCTCTGTCTGTCTGTCTGTCTAAGAACATAATTACATTTACACAGAGAGAGAGAGAGAGAGAGCATGTGGTTTTCTAGCAATTTTCTTTGATTGTTTAAGGAGATACTATTTTATTTAAAAAAAAATGAAGAATTTGATGCTCTTGTTATAAGCTTTTGCGTACACCTAGAAGGCTCCCGTTTTCAGTTCCTGGTGTGTAAATTCAAGCTCTTTCATTCTGTAAATTTTTGTTTTGCCTACATGAAAGTTGAAAAATGGCAAAATTTACCAGCATTTGTCAGCTGGGGGGGGGGGAAGGAAAAAAGTCGTTTTTAATTGGATAATCATTGAAAAAATAAAAAAAATTATAAGGCCAAGACACACTCCAGGTTTTAGAGATAAAATGTATGTAAAAATTATTACTCTAGGTGAAACGATGCGGCTGTGCATAGCTGCTAAATAGACAGACAGACGGACTGTTTTTAATATATAGATAAACCTCTGGACTGCGTCTATACGCCACGGGGAAGCCTCCCGGGTTGGTTGATAAACCGTACAGTAGCATGGTGTGTGTGCGAATAGGTAGTTCTGAGGTGGTATTAGAGTTACTGGGAGGTGTAGTTTGTAGAGACTTTACTTTCACGGTATTTTTGCCTGAGTTACCAAATGAAAGTTTCTTTGATACTCTCTACAGTATTTTTTGCCTGAATCACTAGACTGAAGCTTCTTTGATACTCACACGGCTGCCCTACACTCAGTGTCTTTGAAATTTACAAACTGAATTATCTGCACCATTCTTAGACACAATTGAAACATACATATAATAAATACAGTTATTTAGCCTAGTATATCCCGGGTAACACTGTATCAAATTTGAACTTGACAATCCTATAATTCTAGACTATAGTCCAACATTCTACACCTTTCAAATAAGTCATTAAGTTAATCCTGGCTCCTTGTATAATATCTAACTCCACAGTATCAAACCAGACAACTAAAACTATCAAGAGTAATCAGGATGAGTACCTCTACTTCGCTTGACAACAAACAGTTCATGTTATCTAAGGAGCTAACATTGTCCGAGTAGGCTAGAGTTGTTCATATGGTACATGTCATTATGTAGTGGTCATCGTCCTTCACCCAATATAGGCTATTCGGCCCTCCCCCTCCCCCCCTCTTGGTACTATCTTCCCATGTTGATACAGACGCTGCCGAGGTTGGATATATACTGTATCTTGGCTATTGTGCGCAGAAGCCTAATTCGATTCCTCAGCTGGGGTAATTGAGGTAGTCTATCCCAACGAGAGAATACTGTAAAGAGTTTATAGTATTGTCTGAGTTGACCAGTTTGGTGGTTGGTTGGCTTTCATGGAAATAGATTGTCTAATCCTTTTTTTTTATCAAGCGTAACAACAGAAATGATTCGATTAATTGCATATTATTTGTGGCTGTTCATGTCTTAAGAAACCATCTGACCGGAATGGAAAAATTGTTAAGCTACCTCAATTAACTAATCAACATTCACATATTCCATACACTATATCCGCCAGTTGTCAAGCGTTGGACCCTTCCCATATGTAACATCACGGTTTATTCTATTTAACCATGGGTAACATTGTCACACTCGTGACTCGGTCGTGCAGGTTTTAACGGACTGCACGTCTGCACCCAAATTATTATCTCTTGTCTTAGCCACTCACGAGGCTATATCTATGTGGAACACTTCTCAGACTGAACAATAGAGTACCGTATGTATATTTCAAGTTCGCCCAGAAACAAGTAAAAGAGTCTGTTGCTTTGGTTAACCTGGGGTCTCTATTTTACGAGGCTGGTTAATTAATATAGAGGAACATTTCCCAAAATTCAAAATTAGTTGTGGCCACGAGCGTGTCAAAGTATTCAGTGTTCTTAAAAAATTTCTGTGTTAGCTGGAGTTTCACTGTTGACCAAGCTAATTTTGCTAAGGCTCGCACGTCTTTATTGTCACAAATATATACCTCTTCTCTTCTCCAACTTCGACCTTGAACTCGCGGATAACATTTGCCCTCGCCTTGGTTAGGGCATCTTGATACCGTTACGACCGTCTTACATCAGGTGTCCTCCTACTGGTACCATAGATTGTAATCTATCGGTACTTGGTGGTATGGTGGTGGGGGTGCAGAGGAATTGTGAAAATTCCTAGAGAGAAGCTATGTACTGGCCCTTTTTTTTTTTTCGTTAATCTGATTACAGTATTTGTATGAATTATATTAGTAATGTTTGGCGCTTGATTATCCCAGTCAGTTTCATTTTAACTTTTCATATATATAATGCTGGACGAAAACTATGGTTTAATCTATATTAAACTATTGTTTACCAGAAGTTCTTGAGGTTCCTCGTAGCAAGCCTCCACGCCGATATCGGTTACAACTTCCAACCCCAGAACCACCTCATAGCATGAGTCATCAACGTGCTTTGGCGAAGTTTTTGCCGCCTACCCATTGGCCACCCCCATGGCCCCATCTAGTGTCCACCCCCTCGAAGAGCCGATAAATATTATCAGTGTCGGGAAGTTCGCTTCGTGACCATAACAATAATTTATTGAAGTCGGCATTCACATCAGAGCTAGGCATACTGTTACTACTGTACGTGATGAAGCCAACACCACAAAGTTGGGCAATATGATTATAACCGAGGGGGGCTCAGCTCATCTGCAGACGATTTTACTTCTTATTCCGATTTGTTAAAATTCTAACTGGATATACAGTAGTTTATTAATTGTATAATGTTTTTAACTATGAATATATCATGTGGAAAAGTTATATAGGCTACTGTACAGAGATCTAGTTGACCATTGGTAGTAATTTATATAATGAGCTAAAACACAAGCGAGTATTTATTGCGATTACCCGATAGCCTCATATCCATTACTCCTTCACCATTCTCTGTAGCCTAACTCCCACATCTTACGCACTTATAGTAATCTGGTAAACTGATATGGATCTCATAGGCTAGTAAGAGTACTGGTCATCCCCTTTTTGATTGGTGATTACTTGATAAGGAATGGGGTGAGGGTGGATACAGTCTGGTGAGAGCTGTGGTTGAGTAGTGGCGGCGGTGCTGTGAGACATTTGCTGTGACATCTCTTTCTACTGTGAGTCATAAGTTGCCCACCTAGGCTATTTCACTTATAACTAGAAGGTTAATTTAACATGTTGGTCATGTCAACAATCTTATCATGTGCCTAGGCCTAGTAGTAGTAGCAGTAGTGATGATAGCAGCATCAACAAAATTACCTGACTTGCAGTATGACGCATTGTTTGAAATGTGGGTGGCCTGACCTTAGACTCTTGGACCATTACAGACCGACGACATACGAAATTAGAAAATAATTATTCTTATACTGTAGATTGTCTTTAGTGATATTTTTTGTATTATTCAAGCGCTTGTCCATAATCATTACCATCAATACTTTTCTGTCATACATTTCTCAATACATGTACGTCATTTCCTCATAGGTTATTTCCATCGTAAATGCATACCTTTTGTAATACAACTACAGTTAATTGATTCCATTTTCCTCAATCCTTGGTGCGAACAGCCAATCGGTATGATTGATTAATGCGCCTCAATTTCAACGGCCAATTGGTGTGCTTGATTAATTACAATGGCTTCCCTTTGTACTGAGTGTCCGTTTGTCCCCAAATGTATTCTTCAGTGCTGTTTTGAGAATAATGAACCCAGTTTATACTTTTAATGTGTTCACGGAGTATAACCGAACTGGCCCGTGTGCAATAAGGCCTGTATTTACCACCACTCGAATCAAAAGGTACATATGATACCTATTCAAGATGGCCACTGAGTGTTTACATTGTCCTGGTAGACTGCCCCGATTAGGTCCCGGTAGTTTGCCACAGTCCTGAATAGGTTAGGTTAAGTCAGGTCAAATCTACCTAATTCTATTTAATGCATTATAGTGTTTTTCAGATGAATCAGTAGTTTAAATCCAGCGAAAATTACTGTTTTTGGAGATTGGGTGGGGGGAGGGTGATATCTCCAAAAACACTGATTTGTGACTGATGTGAACAACAAATTTATTAAAAACACATTATGGACAAAAGCTTCAATATTATTAGATAGTTAGAGAGGTGGTCGAGTGGTTAGTTTTCTGAACTCGTAACCTATAGGTCGGGAGATCGAGTCCTCCCAGGTGAGGGCCTGAGAATATTTCCTCTTTCGAATTGAGCTTCAGGCATTAACTATAAAGCCACCAAACGTCATTTTTTTCTCTCTATACCTCAACCTCTGGGCTGTAGGCTTTAAGTAGATTCTTGGGAGGCCCCAAGATTATTGGGTGTCGCACCAGATGAGACAGTTTCGTGGTGATGTTGGTACCGTAGCCTCTCTACTGCCCCACTAGATGTCGACACCTTATTTATACACGTCACTATCAGGGGAGAGCAGCTACACCGTCACTTACAGCATCTTGGAATATGGTCTGGCATCTTCTATGTTGTGAATTGACGATGATGTAGGAGGTATTTTCTTGACGTGTCGGCTTAGCCATGATAATTGACGACAGAGCTGGACCCAGTTCACCTCTGAAAATCCCAGACATTTTCTTGTGGATTTGAACCAGGGTCCTTCACAGCCGTAGTCCGTCTCTTTATCCACTCTGCCACCGCCTCTCCCTCGTTGGTACCATAACAGCTGCAGTATTTGGGAATTACCCTCACTTCCCTCCCTCTGTGGCTGGGTATCAGTTTGGAAGTCGTGACGTGTGTATGAGTAGCAGTGGGGCTTGATGAAGTCTACGTCTAATGTCGGAACATATGCTGTATAATATATACCGTATATATAAAACAAGTACAATTGTAGCATTATTCCATAAGTTGTATCAAACAGTAGCACCACCACCTAGCAAACACAGAAAAGGCAGCACTGGAAACAGTAGCTATAGTCTATACGGTGTGCAATGATAGCCAGGGGAGTTATTGAGTGTAAGCGGGATTATGGCGTATCACCTTATGACTGCATCTTTCAGCCACATGATTAGAATATAAGGAAGAGAAAGCTACCGTACTGGTACAGTATAGCAGATCCCCTTCATGGATATACTGTATTAGGCTGGGGGCCAAGGTTTAAGTTAATTAAGTATTTTTGCATGTCTTTAAAACCAACCAACTACTGTAATATGATGAGTAATCTAAGAAGTTTAAGGCCAAGGCATGGCTTGTTCCCATTTAGGGTTAATGTGCTTCACCTGATGGCCTGAAAATACTGTACAGTAGAGTAGAAACTGAGCGCATTTGTCCATAGAGTTTGGAAACTCGCCAATAATGATGAGGCTATCGTATCTGGAATTCTTAGGTCCTCAAATCCTCCTGAGAGCTCTGTGGGTCAGTAACTGGCTCCCAAGTGATATCCTGCCCATGAAATTTTGTTTGGCACCTGTTGAAAACCCAATGGTTGTGCAAATTTAGATTTTCATTGCATTTGAACATATAATTTCCGAGTTCTGTGATGCATGTACACACCTTTGAGAACAGTACTCATATAATACTACAGTATGTATTACAGTAAATGTCTTATGTTACTTGTAAAATAGTCACACATTTATAAGCATAAACAGTACAGTATATATATATATTTTTTGGCTTGTGGCAGGTTGAGTTAGCAAGGGCCCTGAGGCATCAACGCCACCATGACCCGCCCCCCACCTGGCGCCTCTCTTCTCCTGCTAATACTGCTGCCGACACTTCTTGCAGGTGGGTCACATCAGATTACTTCTACTGGTCCTGTGGTTTTCTTTACAGTACTTGATTCTATAGTACTTTTTATCCCCTTTCATTTATATAAGATTTTTCCTTCATTTTTGCACCCATATCACATCCACATGCATTCAAGCAGTTCAACTTAAATTATTCCCACCTATAAATTATATCTTGTGCCACTGAATTAGACAGGTGAAGTTACTGTAATTAAGTAGTTTGTGAGAAGTACTGTATATCACAAATTTATCTGAACTTATGATTTTGTAGAATGTGTGTTGTAGGAACACAAAACCTTGCCTAAGAATGGAAAGAAGCATCAAAACTATGAAAAATGCGATAAAATTAATTTTGCTGCCTTACAAAGTACAACTTCAGGTCCAAGTGAGGTTGCTATAATCAGTTTTTAATTTTGTGTTCTAATCTGGGTGTTCAGGCAGTCCGGTGGGGTGGCAAGGCACTCAGAGCGAGGAAAGGTGGGAGCAAGAATCCGTGCACAATACTCTAGATGGAACTCCAGATGACCCCAACCTTCCTGTACCCACAACCCAAGATGAGAAAGAGAGGGTGGAGCAGTTTGATCCAGCAAGGTGAGATGCTAAATTTTGTTTAATCACCACTTATTTTTTTTATTGACATCATGTAGAATCAACTATACAGTAGTAGATTTTGCCTACACTTTTACTTTTAAGAAACTTGAAGAAGTTAAAGCATTTCAGTATTTTCCTTATTAGCTAATTCAGAGAGGTTATGTTTTTCACCAGTGTATTTGTTTGTGTATTTGATTATATTGTCAGTAATATAAAAGTTACTGTCATGGTAGCTTTATTCATCTTTCAGATTGAACTACACAGCTCTGAGGTTGGAGATTGATTTTGATCTGGAGCGGATAAGCAAGCGTGAGGGCCGACTGTTGGGAGAGTCACACCTTCCAAAATTCCTTTCCAACATTGGCAAATTACTAAATTTTGACCAGGTAGTGAAAGAGATTGAGACATCCATCATGTCATCAATGTCGTGCAATGCATGTAAAGCAGGTAAGCATTTTGTCTATAGCCATATCCATATTTGAAATATTTAAGGCAGGGTGTATAACTCTTTACATTGGATATGGTGCCAGTATATTTGCACCTCTATGCTGTTGATGCTCCCAAAGAACTGGAATTTATTTCATCTTAGCATCAAAGAGCAGTTTGATCCAAGGCTACCTTTACTTGGTTTAGTCCACCAGCTGAAGTGGGTTTTGGAGGGTAATCTTGCTAGGTAAACAGCTCGAGAGCCCCAAGTGAAACCTTGGGGTTCACTGGTAATGTTTGTTTATTTGTTTTTGCTATACAGTATTAGAAAAGGATCCTTATTTCCAAGTCAGTTGGAGCTAAAATATGGAACATTTTCAAATTTTCTGTACTTTATAGGTTCATGTGGTAAGTATGGTACTGTATCAGCTCATGCTCTGTGCTGGATACCAATAATTATTTCTGTACAGTACTGTAGTTTATAATTAACTTGTCCAATATATGTTTGTGTGTTTGTTTTCTTATTAATATATAATGTTTAACAGGTGTGGGATTATTGCAACACTATGTTCAAAATGGCAAGACACGTGATGACATTATTCAAGCAGCATCCAAGCTCTGCCTCTCCTTCAAGATTGAAACTCCTAGAGTTTGCTTTGGCATAATTCATCTCATGGCGGTGAGTCATTAATTCAACATATTGTATTGATATTATGGCTTTCTTGTAAAACTGGTAAGTTAAGTAACTTAGGCAAATGAAAAATACTTTTGGTAGTTGCTGTTTTGATATTTTTATTTTTCCATACATTCCACTGAAGTAGGTTATGTATTAGAATAAGACTATGGAACTATATATGATTTTATCAGACTTTGGTAGATTAATGTGTTATCATAAATTAGAAATCGCCCAATATCATCACACTTTATAAGTACTGTACTGTATAGTTCAAATAAGTTTTAAAATATCAGTATGATAAAGATAGTACTTGAAAGCATAATCAGATTACAGTTTGAAAAATTTCTAAATTGAATTAGGTGTGCATCCCCAGTGTGGGTTGTATTTCTGAAAACTGATAAGTCAATACTGTATATAATCCAAGAGGAACAGTAATTTGGAAGTCTGAATCAATACTATAATGGGACTCCTTTGAACAACAAAGTAAGTCTTGGCATTATTTCCCTAGGATGAGATTGTGTTTGTGGTGGAGAAGCTAATAATGACCCCGGACGAAATTTGTGGGTTTGTTATTGGAGACATCTGCGGCATCCCTTACAACCCCTACCATGAGTGGCGAGTTGCCTTTCCACCCATCCCTAAGCCCCCTGTGGCCCGCCCTGAACCTCCACCTGTGAGTGTTATTTTTCTGTTATATTTTGGATATTTACTTTGATGCAATGCTAACCTTAGGAAGGGAAAAAAGTTCACATTTGAGTTCACAATGTTATCTCTTAGATAGAATCCTTCTTTAGATAGATAATTATTACATTTTTTTTCTCTCGTATGATGTGCCATTCTCACAGTCTTTCATTATATGAATGTACCCATGTGAAAGAAACTGCACAGTAATGACGGATGACAAAATCTCTTGATGAATTTTGTGAATAAAAGACTAAGATTTCAGATTATTAAACTATTATACTTGATAGATATGGTTAAGATCAGTACTTTAGAATGGTAAATGATGTTTGTGAAGACTGTATATCATAGTTGAGCAGAAACCAAATAAACAGTAGTTTTATAAAGTTGCCCATACAATATTAGTTGTACAATACTGTACTTTTGTTAGGATGAGTAAAATTTTCATATACCATCCTGCCTCCAGACGGGATTGCCACAGTTGAAGGTGCTGCATCTCTCAGACACCCACTTTGACCCAGAATACATGGAAGGTTCAAATGCTGACTGTAATGAACCTATATGCTGTCGGGCATCATCAGGACTGGTCCGAGGCGCAGATAAACGTGCTGGTCGGTGGGGTGACTACAGGAAATGTGATACTCCACTTCGCACTATAGAGAGCATGTTAGAAAACATCGCATACCTGCACCCGGTGAGACTCAAAATATGTACTGTACTGGTAGAAAAATCTGTAATGGTGGCTATTATACTGAACGATATACTGTATATATAAAGTAATACAGGTATTGTATATGAATATTCCAATAGTACATATGCACAAAAAAATAAAAAATAAACACAATTGAAGATAACGAGCCTGGCCTGTGGCCTCTACTAGTATTTGATATATTGTACTAATCTAACATGGAACCTAACTGTTCAGGGACAGCAGTTGCCATTGTAAATATTCAAACACAATGTGACTCAGTGCATCCCACCTTGAGATTGGCTAGTGTGCTGACTTGGCTTCTCCTCTTGCTCTAAACACATGATGTGATTGGCCTGTAGTAAATTCACCCATGCACACAAACTAAAAGGATTTTTGGAAATCTAAAAAGTTTTCTCTTCTCAGAATGGCTGAATCGATGAGTGCCAATTTTAAGCCAAATCAAAAGTTATGAGATTCACATAAAGAGTCGTAGCATCTGAAATTAGTTTAATAGAAACATTTATATTACAAACAAATATGTAGCTGAACAATATTACATATTAGGCCTTTCTATACACTGTGTTTTTCATTAGACAAGGTAAAATTAATTTCCGTATGTGATGCAGAACAGTATACAATAGATTTCCTCTGAAATAGACCAACTCACCAGACAAAATGATGGATTGTTCAATTTTTCCACCATAAGCATAGGTTAGATGGTAGTACTACTGTCTCCTTATCATGCAGGATTCTTGATTTATGCACACATCTCTTTAGCTTTATGATTAGATGTTTGAATGCTTTTCTATTGTTAACCTCTTCCAGGACATAGACTACATCATATGGACTGGGGACCTGCCTCCACATGACATCTGGAACCAAACCAGAGAGTCCAATCTCAACATTGTCCGAGCCACTGTCCACCAGCTGGTTCAGTACTTCCCCTACACCCCAATTTTTCCAGCCCTCGGCAACCATGAAGCTGCTCCTGTTAACAGGTTAGAGACAGAAAGTTTTACCTTACATTTAAATAAAGATATTCATGTGAAGTTACCATATATCCCTTTCATGACACCAGCTATTTTCCTACCAAAGGTTACATCATCATCAATATCCCACTTCCCCCCCATTCAAGGGATGGGGAGACTATAGCACCAGTACAGGACCCTTGACAAGCATGTTGCCCAACTCCGAGGCTATTTGACCCTTTGGTAGGATCATTGATAGAGAGTGGGTTCCAAACCCTCACTCCCCCCTTGTATTGTAGGGGATACAAGGTTGACTACGCCATTGCAATAATGGTGGGCAATGGGATGCCAGTTCCCTAAGCTAATCCAAAGGTTTCATCCTTTACATTTTTTTTTTACCCTTCCTCTCTTGTCCAATAATTTGTACAATATGTAAGATTAATCCTCTGAGGATGTTAAGAGGAGTACTGTATTGCTGCTCTTTCTTACTCCAGCTTTCCACCACCCTTCATTGTGGGAGATTATGGAGTCGGATGGTTGTATGATGAACTAGATGTACAGTGGCGTAAGTGGCTACCACAAGACACCTCACCCACCATCAGGAAGGGAGCATTTTACTCTGTGTTAGTACGGCCAGGATTCAGGATCATCTCTCTCAATATGAATTATTGCAACAACAAGAACTGGTAAGTAGATAATATCTTTCAATATCTTTGATGATCTCTTCCATCTGAGAGCATTCTCCTTAGAGTTCATTCATTAAAGAGAAAACTCCATCTGACATTTTGCAAGTGGTATCATCCCTTACAGTATGTAGAACTGAAGTTAATAGTGTAAGGTATAGATTATAAGATAAGTCGTGAAGTGTATGTGTGTGAGTAGCAGTTGACCTGGGCCATAGTAATGGACTTGATGAAGCCTAGGCTATGCCCAATGTTTGGGGGGGAGGGGGTTAAGTAGATGTTGAACCTTAAAATGCAGTTGCAAATTTTCATAAATGAAAGCTCCTCCTCTAAAGCACCTTTATACACACTCATATTTAAAATGACAACTTCATCCTCCAGGTGGCTGCTCTTAAACTCAACTGACCCAGCCCAGGAATTGCAATGGCTGATTTATGAACTACAGGGAGCAGAAGATCGACAGGAAAAAGTTCACATCCTAGGTCACATCCCACCTGGACATCATGACTGTCTTAAAGTCTGGAGCCATAACTATTACACCATCATCAATAGGTAAGAAGATAAATAAGAAAGTAAATAAGACTATATACAGTAAAAGCCCGATAATCCAACCACGGATAATCCGAAAATCCCAATACTGTAGTTATAATAATGTTGTAAGAAAATTTCAATTTTGGTGCCCGAGTGGCCTGTGTGGAGATTTTCCAGGTGCATCATCACGTATGCCTATGTGTCTCACGTACAGCTGGGCCACCCACACTCTCCCAGCTATTAGGCATACCTATGCGCAAAATAAGATTCAGCGGAAGTGATTTTAAAAGAAAATTACCAAAATTGATTAATACAAACTAAGGAATGTTTGTGCACGAATGAAAATTCAATAAGTTTTGGTGATAATTGAAATTTCCACCTCACTATCACGCTCATGCTCACTCAAAACACTCGTGATAAGCCTAACTCCTGTATAGTGAACAACTTCTCAAAATGGGCATTTTTCATACTTTTAACACATATCCCAGTACATACATTTGATATGGTGTAAAGTGCAAGTGATTGTATGAGAAAATAACAAAGAATAATTAATATAAACTGAGGAAATATATTTGTATGAGTAGAATTCATGGATTATTGGTGATAACTGAACTTGTCAACCATCACCCTCACTCTTCACTCATTACACTCATGCTATTAGGCCTACCCTTTTAGAATGAACAACCAATAAAAACATTCATTTTCCATACTTTGGGCTCAAGTTTCGAATTATTTTTAGTCACTAGCCGTGTATGGGAACCAGAGATACGAGTGAAAGCATACTGTACGTAGTTTTGAGAGTGGGTGTGCAGGCAGACAGTCGTACGCATCAAATTTAAGCCCTCAGATGTCTCTGATCTTCTGATAAAGGTCTCCCCCAATTGATCCGAGATAACGAAGGTTTGCTGTAATCCTATATTTTGTGTGTTTCTTTTTCAATATTTGTATTGGAGGTCCAACCATTAGTCCGAAAAAACAATAGTCCGGATGACCTTCAGTCCCCTGCAATACGGATTACAGGACTTTTATTGTAGTTCTCACATAATATATTTAAGTCCTCTTTTATTGTGCATGTGCACTATCACCGCCACTATATATGTGTTATGTGTGTGAAGAATATGCACAAGATATAATATTATGAATGTGGCCTATTTCAGTTGAATATTCTTTCTGTCTGTCTGGGTTTTTGCTCTTTTTTTTTCCCCCTACCTTAGCCTGGAGCTCCTATCCCTTGCACAGAAGAATTGACACAGTAACACATGGTTGGTAGGAAAAACCTCTAGGAATACTATAATCACATTGTTAATTGTAGTATTGTCATATGGTCTGTGCTGCTTTGACTTCAGCCTTCATTTTCTATTTTCAAAAGAAAGAAGCATAGACTTGTAATAATACACTAGCACATAAATATTAATTGTATCACATGCATTCTTCAGATTAAGAGTTAAGTTAAGAGTAAATTACTGAATATTGATCATTTACATTCCCATGACATTTTTTCCTAATCCTTAAATCCTTGCCCAATTTTTCAGGTACGAGACAACCATTACAGGCCAGTTTTTCGGCCACACACACTTTGATGAGTTTGAGTTGTTTTATGACGAGTATAATCGACACAGAGTGACCAATATTGCTTATATCGGTCCATCTGTCACCACCTACTACAAGTTGAACCCTGGCTATCGCATCTACCATGTTGAAGGAGATTATGAGGGCTCTCGCAAGGTAAGCAATGGCTTCTTTTCACATTTATATTTATATTTATATTGCATGAACATGTCTTGCATTCCAAGTCCATTGACCAATTCAGTGATTACTTTCCATAATGTTCCTGAATTCTTTCACTGTTTTATCTTAGATTAGACAAAAACTAAACTCATACTTGCAGCCAATAATCTGTTAAAAAGTTTGCAATGCTGACCAGAGGAGAGGTTAATAATCTTGCTCTGTCCTGTTTACAACACAAAAATTTCTCATTGAATAGGGAAACATTGTGCTTCTTTCTGTAAACCAGTTGATGTAAAAAGCCTGTGGGAAAGATAGGATACTGTTTATGAATTTAGAGAAGCTCATGATAGAGTGGATAGGGAAGGCTTAATGGAAGTGCTACAAATGTATGATATAGAGGAAAGGCAACTGAATGTGGTTGTTGTTGAAGTTCCTCAAGCTGTCTGGCCGAGCAGCCCCGAGCTCCTGAGGAAGGCCATGGCCTGAACCGGGCTTTCCCACAGTGCCCTCAGAGAGTGTATGTTGTGTTGTTGGCGAGTGTGGTTGTGTGTATTGCAGTCTTCAATAATGTGTTTAATAGTATGGGGTGCTGTGTTGCATCCTGGACAGGCATCCACAATGGCTTCATCCAGCCTCTTCTGGTATGTCAGAAGGGCCGGAAGGTGGCCACATCGCAGCCTGGCCAGGTGGACTCTGTCCTCATGGGGAAGGGAGGATTCAGATGGATGGATGTCAGGATGTCGTGCATGCAGCTGTGAGTTGTTTTTGAGTGATTGGATGGACTGATGAGTGATTTGAGTATGGATGTGTTTTTGGAGATTGGTTT
Source organism: Petrolisthes manimaculis (assembly GCA_034508575.1). Taxonomy (NCBI): domain Eukaryota; kingdom Metazoa; phylum Arthropoda; class Malacostraca; order Decapoda; family Porcellanidae; genus Petrolisthes; species Petrolisthes manimaculis. The sequence goes on from JAWZYT010002008.1 coordinate 171,824, forward strand.
GGAGTGGGCATGGTGTAAGAGATGATAGTATTTGTGTGTGGTATCGTGTGCTAGGTGTTGTTTTAATGTTCCTTGGCATGTGTGGGTGTTGTGCCATGTAGTGTAGTGGATGTTGTGGGTTTGTGGAGGCTGCCGCAAGTGTTTGTGTGCACACAAACACTGAATGTGGTAATGAGCTTCAATCATGGTAATGTGGCCTGTGGAGAATTCAGTGGTGGATTCCCAACTTTTGTTGAAGTGAAACAAAAATGTGTGATGTCCCCATGTTTCAGTGTGAACATGGATGATGAGTAATAAAAGATCTTAAGACAAGAACATTGGAAAGAGGAGTGAAAATGTTATTGAGTGGAGAAATTTCGTCTTTATTCGAACTTAGTGTATGCAGATGATGTAGAGCTATTGGCTAGTAGTGAGAATAATAAGGTAATGGGAAGGTGCAACCCTTCCCAACCCAGTACAAACTTGTTCTTAAAACCTCCTAATCTACTGTATATGTTACATTCTTGGATTAGTTGCATTTTTGGTGTAAAGGGATCAGTATAATTGTATTAAGTTTTATTATTAGTCCTTCCCGTAAGAAAGTTATCTGTTAACAGTTAGTGACAGACCATGAGACATGGGTCATGAACTTGGATGAAGCTAATCGAGATGGAAGTCCACGGTGGTACCAGCTCTACTCAGCACAGAGAGCCTACAATATGAGGAATCTTCTACCACAAGAATGGAACCACCTTGTATATAAAATGGCTGTAGAGGATGAACTTTTCCAAAAATATTTAAGGTAAGAACTATTTTAACTTTAACATTCATAGAATGGTTCCATTTATCAAGGTGGATGGGAGAACTTGTGAGAAAGAACTAAGACTTTAGTGAGCTTGGAAGGGGAAATAAGGTATTTCATTGGATAATCTGTCCCTTTCTCTTTGTATTTCTTATTTCATTTTCCCATCCCTGGCCCTTAAGTTTCACAATTACCCCTAAAATTAATTCCCCATGTACTGATTCCGTTGATATCGTGCAAACCATGAGGTAATCATGGTTGTTTATGGGGGATATACAGCGCAGTGAGGAAAAAAATATTTATGAAAGCATACTTGTTACAGATTCTATTGGAAGAATTCAGTAGCACGGGAGGAATGTAACTCAGAGTGCAAGAAACGGATGCTGTGTGACCTTAAATCTGGGCGCTCCAATGACCGAAAGTATACCTGTGCCAAGATAACCGAGCAGGTGGAGATCAGGGAGAGGAACGACTGGCGTAGCTGGATATTCTCCGGTCTTACTATAACGTATGTTTGGGTTAGCAGCATCTTTGAAGGGTAGTGGTAGTATGTCTAGGTGGTGAGTGGATGTTGCCATAACTCTTGTAATTTAGTTTTCCTTTTCCTGGCATGTACTTAACCCTTGGACAATGGCTGCATTTCCTGTACTGAGTTAAATAATATGGCATTGGTTTTTGTTACATCCTGTACCAAGTACAGTATCATTGTACAAGACATCAACCATGGTTAAGGGTTAAAATTAAATTTCCAATATTAATGCTAGAAAGGATCTAGTGCATGGCTGGAGTTAGAAGTAAGGAGGGGACATTTGTTGCATGTATTTTATAGAACTGTATTAACACTGATAATTATTTATTATAATGTAGGAAATAGGTCTTAAGTACAGTATGTACTGTACTGTGATATGCTTGAATTTTGTTATTCTGGGCTATGAGTACATCACAGTAATATCGGTTAATTTTAGAAGTTGCATTGTATCAAAAGTAAGAGAATTACCTCTTGTAAATTAAATGAAATATAATTATATTAACTTTGCTTGTTATTGTTACTTTACTTATGTTTAAGTTATTCATATTTATTTGTTTATGTATCTTTTTAAACAGATTAGATTTATTTTACAACTTTAGCATGTGGTGTAAACATAGTGCAAGATACCAACCGTAATGAAAAATGTCACAAGAATACACATATCAGCTTGTATCTTTATGAGCACTTTTGCACATTTATGATACAGTATGTATATTTATATTGAATATAATACTGTACTTTTCTAATCTTTATTATGCTGTATGCTTAATAGACCTTAGTATAAAAACAGTTGTCCTAATTATGTTTGAAGTTGTACAGTTTAGATGTAGAAGCGCTTGCATCACATGCATTTCCATTAAAGATTATTTAGTAAAATAACAATATAATGTTATCATAGTTGCCATTATCTTAATGCTTTCTGGTGCAGGCCTGGCCTTTAAGGGGAGTAACCTGTTGTGGGCAAATTGGAGCACACGTAGTCCTCCATGTTCTGTCATAAACACACTCATGCCTTAGTCTTATACGGAGGGATTTAGTTTCCTGGCTTGCTTGTAGTAATCTGTGATCTCTTAATTTCTCCAAGCCAGTTACTTCCCTTAATAGTTAGTGTCCATTGATACTTTGTGAGTTTAGAATATGTTCAGACATTTTACAATAAGTCTTAATAGAAACATGCACTCATACTTTGCTATCTGACCGTTGCTGTGATGCCCTACTCCCTTGCAGGAATTCCACTTACCTAGGTGGCCATGGCAAAGGAATAATGTACTGTATTATTTGTCTGCCTTATTTAGTCCTTGACCTTGAGGGTCAACCTCCCATTACAGAAGGCCACACCAACCTACTGCAATGGCCATTTCAATCCCTGCTCCTGAGGATAATGTACCTACCCTCTGAGACTGTTTGTACCATATATGGTTTCTGCTAAGGCAACCACATGCAATGAGCGATCGATTGCAGCATCCCTGTGCCACATTAAGTGTAAATCCAAAAAAAGGAAATTTTAAGTTTCCACATAATTGAATGTATTTTTATTGCACACATCAGGCCAGAAGACATCAAATTATTTATATACAGTAGACATATTGTATCTCATTTTCCATGTGATGGCCACTTAGTGTTTTAGATAGTTGACTGATGTACAGTTGGCTCCACTTTCGCATTTACCACTTGGCATTTCCAGTGTTGATTGACTTGAAAATTTACAAACCACTAACTAGCGCATGAGATGGAAATAGGGATTTGTTTGGAGAGGGAAAGCTTCAACAGTGATCAAATAATTTTATTGGATAGGGAGAGAATTATTACAGTAAAGACCTGAGGTTATAAATCAACAAAGCTGACTGTCATCTTATTAAGTTATCTTATGTTATCTAAATCCAAGTGTAATGCTACATTCCAAGGGATATTATGCAAAATGAATACAGACTTATCGTAGCAATACACTACCATATCAGCAATTATTAATAATCAAATAATGCTTTATTTTTTAGTCGTGTAGTAATTCTTACCAACCTGTTTACTTGGAAAGGGAGGGAGAATATTCATGATAACATCCATAACCCTTAAAGGAAATGTCCTTACACCACCCTCTGAAGATTATAATTATGTAATCAACTTTACCTCCATCACTATTCTTCCATTTGCTCAATTTGTAGACACAAAAACTGACACTGTCCCCTTTCCCCAAATACTTAATACTGTACTTGAAATTTGGATGAACAAACTATACTGAGTATAGCTAAAATAAGAATTGTGAGGAAAGTAATGAGTCCTGTTGCCATAACACAAAAGAAAGATTAGAAATATCTAGTGACTGTCAGACTAGCATCCAACGGGTATGTTATAATCCTGCAAGTTATTGTACCATTTTGGAGATTGAGGTTCCTCACTCCTCTTAGTACTCTGCACTTTCTGCATCCTGTTTCCTTGTAGGTCTGAACCTGGCTCTCCGAGCTTTTCACAATAAAATAGGGCTGAAACTATATTTTATTTTTCTGATATATGCTTTTGATATTCCCGCGAGAAGATCTCCAAACCAGTACAGATAGTAAAAATATTTAAAAGGGAACATTTAGAGTCCCTCTTATAACAGTTCAGAGACTTTCCTGCATAGTGATATGACCCTCTTTTCAATATGCTCTATTTATGAAGAATAATACAGGTATACTGTAATAACCATCCCTTAAAAGCTACCATAAATTATGACAAACAGCTCATTTATTCATGACTTTTGAACAAGTAATTTTAATAATAATTTTTACTTTCACCTCAACTTACAGAAATATTTACTGTTACTTTAAATCATCAGGCATTAGTAATGGTATTAGATTTATGGTGCAAGTTATTTTTTATCAAGGTTATTGGGGTATTGATGAACTAATAGGTGTATGATTTCCCCCCCAACCAGAAAATTCTGGTAGTATGTAGAGAATATTTTAGAATATACAGTAGCTGGCACTATTGAATGGTCAGTATCTGCATATGAATGAAGTCTATGAAATAAAGATAATTACAAGTGCAGGAATGATGAATAAAGTATAGTACAGTAAAGCCGTTATCATACCCAGGTGTTATTAACAGATAATGTCCCTGATCTAAGTAATTTTTGATCTAATAGAAAATTGAGATTGAAAGGCATAGTCATCTAAAAGTATATTGTACAGTTATATTATAATATATTTAGCTGTTGCAAAAGTCTAGACAAAAGTATTAATTAAATGCCACCCGACTTATACTGTAAGAAAGAAAGTGTATGAATGAGCATTTATAAGTGAAACCATGACCATGGAAGTCGTGTTCAATATATTAAAAGTTTTCTATACCCTGCATGGCCTTAATTCTCAAGCATAGAATTTATACTCGCTGTTCAAATTAATAGTGTAACTCACACTTCACCTTTTACAAATTTCAGTACTGTACAGTTTTTACCCTGTCAATTCTCTGATTCTACAGACACTTCTGAACATTTTCCATCTCTTGTTTATCAAATAATCCATTGGTAAATACAGTATTCATTGTGCTCTCTTGCTTTGGGATCAGGTTGAATCTGTATGTTTATAGGCACCAGCATAGATTATTTGAATTAAAAAGTTTTGAAAATTTAAGGGAGAGTAATAACCAATAAAAACCAAGAGACTGATCACATTAAAGAAAACTTCCTCATAGCTAAAATTTAAGTGCACAGCAGACTGAGCTTTATAAATATTTCATAGCCACAAGTGACGTAATCCTAATTGAATTCCTGCCAAAAGTGTGTCTGTCTAGTACAGTACTTATATGGCCAGATAGGTTGGGGCCGCAGTCTCTGGTCTGTAGGATGAAATCCTACCACTGGCAATATTGTTGGCATTCTGTATTTGAACCAATTTCAATCCTTGTTGCAATGTGGTGCATCTACATTTATTCATTAATTGCTGTTAGAATGATTAGTACTGTTTTTGAAACAGCATGTTTTCATACAACACAAGTACGTATTGTACTTTAAGGATGCTTCGGGTTGTTAGGTGTTGATTGTTAATATGATATGCTACAAGCTGCAAGAAGTATCTTCAGTTTAATAAATAAGCTTATTATATCCACTTAAAATTTCAAGGTGACATTGAAAGCTAATAGAACTTGTTTTGACTCATGAAAAAATGACAGATACAAATTAGAAACATCATATTGGAAAACAATTTTTCTTGCAATTTTATAGTATCTTGGGTCAGTGAAGAGGGCAAGGTGGTGGTTTAGTACTGTAGTTGCATGCTTACTAGTTGGTGGCATTTGTGTCAGGCGGATGTACTCCAGAGCATGATGGAATAGTGATTGAAAGTTGTTAAAAGTTGCTATAAATCCTGAAATACTTGAACTGTATTGATGCTGATAGATGTCTTTAAATGTCATCTATATGTATAAAGTAGAGTTGTACATAAATTTGTATGTATCTGCACTTGAATTTGGGTTGGTTGTGGCATTCTTTTATCAAATTTTCATCCAAAATTCATGCTCCAAACTTTATGGTTATTGTATACATTTGGAAAGGGGAGTAATAAGTTATGTGTGATTTTGTTGTGGAAATAAGCTAATATCTTGTGTTGTGAGTACAATATAAATCATCCAATAAGTACTATATATATGGGTAGAAACAGAAACTATATAACTACAGTACCAATGACACATTCAGGATTTGAAAACACTCTTATGGTTATTATGAGCATTGTAAGGATTTCAGTCTTCCCAGCTATGTTTTAAAGAATTGATAATGCTTAATTTGGTGTGTATTTGAATGCCAGGTCTGCTCGTGGTTCTTGTTTTTCAATGAATTGGAGTTACACTGTATAGTAGTTATGTACTGTACTGTGTGTACAATATAATCACTCATCTTGTGTCTCAAACTTATGGCTCTATTTTTTTACTTTCTTTCTTTATTGATGTCTCAGGTCGCTGGCAACTTGGTGGTTCTGGGGCTGAGGGGAACACTACTGTACTACACGGGAATTTTTTTTAATGTTATATTTATTCTTATATTTGGAAAATGACCTTCATTGTTATACTGACTAAGATGTTGTAAATTTTATAAAGTGAGGTATAATAAAGTTGCTTTTACTCACAAATATGTTATAATTTTTTTTAAATAGACATAGTTTCAATGGAAATTCTAGTATTTTTAAATAAAATTAAAAACAAACTCCTTGTATAATATCCAAATCAATAATGATTTCTCGCATTATATATAATAGCTTAAGAATACGAGTGTACCACTGATAAAGTGAAGTGGGATAGATGATAACATTTATGAATGATAATGTGTACTGGTTGTTATTTTTATGATTTTTGGCATGTGTGGTTGTCCTGCCATATAGTGCAGTGGGTGCTGTGTAGGCTATAACAAGTGTCAGTGTGCCTTTCATGTCAAGGTGAACTCTGCATAAGAGGGGATATACACTTCCCAAGTTATTCTTCTGTAAATGCCAAGTTGTGCAAAAGCTCACTTAGGTGTGTGTAAAAATTTGAAGAAAAAGTAAAAATTAACAAAAACAACACTACTAGTGTAATGACAGAAGCAAGCATGATCCAAGCAGTGGAGACCTTGTGGTAGAATGTTAAAAATATTACAGGAATCTCTCACATTTCTACATGTGTGAGATTAACTACAGTGAAGGTTACAGAGACAGTGGGAGCATGCCATGTCAAGTCTAAACTGGTAAATACTTTTATAACTCTGCAACATTCCAATACATGTATACAGTACTGTACATGATTTTTTCCACATTTTTTTGTCATTTTTGTTGCTGAATATTTCTCTGCCTTGCTGAGTTATAAGAGTTTTACTGTATAGTGAGGGCAGCCAACTTTTCTGGGTTGTATTGTATTGCAGAGTGGACTTCCCTCACTATCCCCCATAGAGGGTATTGCCGGCAATGATGAGGGCAATATTTTAAGGGTTTTCTATCTATCTACAGTATCTATAGCTCTGACGCCTCCCTCCCTCCAAGGGGGTGGAGACGGCAGAAGTCTCCAGCTTTCCCTGTTCAAACACTCCCAGGGTTTTGGCCCCCTTAAGTACCTGGGCTGATCCCTTTCTTTTCTTCCTTATCCTTTTTTTTTCCTTCATGCTTGCTCTTTCTGTCTTTTTATTTGTGGTATAGGACCTTCTCATCTATCACTCTCTCCTTTTTACCCCTTTTCATTCATTCCCCTCTCATTCGTCTCAATTTGTATGTATTAATTCTTTGTCTCTTGTTTTTCAGTTATTCTTCCCTTCCCTTATATCACACAAGTCCTTAGGTACCGCCAGCTCCACTGCTGTGAGGGTCGGGCCATACATACATATTATTATTTCATTGTCATTCGTTTCGTTCAGCATACAATCCTGCCATCCCCTATTCCCATCTCTCTTACTAGTTAGTACTTCAGATGTGTGTATCAGACCAAAGTTTGTGGTTCACACCTAAAATTGGAGTGCTGAAAACACGGTAGTGGCCCTCACAGCAGTGGAGCCGGCTGTACCTTGTTGACAGTGTCCTCTATGTGTATATGTAATCACACACTTCTTATGCTCATATCTAATTGCATAGGTCTGTTCTCCTTTTATTTGTTTAATTTCTTTTACTTTTTTAATATCAAATGCCCTTTATGCCCAAGCTTATTTTTTCACTGTATTGTACAGTATTGGCCTGATGGTAGTTTCTTCATATAATTATACTCGGACATCTTCATAAGACTAGAAAATAAGCCTAAAAACAGCTGCTTCAGTTTGGGGAAATGGTGGGAGAGGTAATGCTTTTTCTAGGCTATAGGTATTACGGGGGCAGAATTTCACAGTACTGTATAATGAAGATATCTAAGAAAAGGTAATTGTTAACTGACTGTAACTGCAAGATGCATCTCTCTACCACCAAGGCTTGAACTATATACCTTAATTTGCCATTGTGACAAGTGCTTGATAACTCAGAGACTATGTCAGACAAAAAATTTATAATACAGTATATCTGTTTCGTGTGTTTTAATTTTTTTTTTTTTTACTTGTTCAACTCAAACTTCGCTTCATAGAATAAGTCCTACCCTTTTGATATTTTTTCAGACTGTATCATTGTATTGCAGATCTGTGGCTGTGGCAATACCAGTAGCTGCCATCGCAATACCAAAGCTTATATTTTTTTTCCTCTTCTGACATCTGGGACGACTGACCTGAAAAAGACCACTTGACCTGAGAGATTCTTCGTTTGGTACCAAAATCTGTGACAATTGACTAACCTCTCCTGTATGACATCTTGACTTGACTATCATGACCATGTAGCTGAGATTATAATTTCTTTATTTAATTATTCTCCATGAAAATATAGAAAATGATTTTATTGTTGATTGTGTGTATTGACCTATGTAACACATTTTTTATGGGATTTAGTCAGACTTAAGAATTTTCTTCTACTTTTCCTATTATCATTCTTATTAAACACTGAATTACTCTGTGCACAGTGAACCTCATCCTGTATTTTATTTTAGTACAACTCTTAAGCTCTGTTAGAAATATTCCTGATGTCTTTGTTTGACTGTCCCCTCTTGTTCTATGGTTGTTACCATGCTTTATAAAGTCTTCTCTATTTTCATAGTTTATGCTGTTGCTCTTTGCTTTCTATCACTTTTAATTATACAATATGTGTTTTTTGATACTTCAACAGTCTTATTTTTTTGTCTATAGTTATTCTTAGTTATACAATAACTGAAAGTGGCAAGGCACCACTCCTTATCCTTGATGGCAGAGTGGTCAGCCCACCAAATTTTACCCCATCATTTCTTTTGACACACACTTCTGCCATCATACCAGCACTACCATTAGTCTACTTGCTTCATCTGCCAGTTCAACTGCATCAGTATTTGCTTACTTTGGGCTGAAGTACAGCAGCTACCCTGGCTGTGATGTCACACTCGCCGCTCAGCCCTAGTGAGAGTCTTTGGAAAATCTACAGAATCTCAGTATTCATAACCAGTAATATTTTAGTTAATATAAGAGAATGCACTTTACAAAATTTATTGAGTACAGTACTTGTATTAAATGATGTACACAAAAAACACACAATCATACATATCTATATAATACACATGCATAGTTGTCTATCGGATAGGTTTATTTCATAATCTTTCTTGAAAGGAATGATATTATTCAAGAAACTGATCCTCTCCATTCCTTAATTAATGATAGTGGTGAGGTCACGGACGAAGTTGTTGCCGAGCATTCCCGAGTCTGGTTGACCTAAGCCGCACAAAATGCTCGAACCCCCAAATGGGAATCGGGGTGATAGTGAGATCCATCTCTTGGCCTTGGTGAGATCTGTTTCTTCTAAGACCACAGACGAGGGGACTGCTGGCTCACGGGCATTCCCACCCTCTTTAGTCTTCCTTGTTGTGCCACTCAATCGGGCGATCTCGTCCGCTACCCAGAAGGAATGAGAAATGGTAAGAGAGACAGACATAACAGGCCAGGGTGTGGTAGAGGATGCCAGATTTCTCATTTCTGGATAGAACCAGCCATCTCCAGTGTGTTGCTGGGTGGTTTTACATCAACTCATCTTCCCCACACCAGTGTGTGCTGGGTCTAATAAAGCCAAGAGATATACCTCTTGGCCTTGAGAAGACAAAATATTTATTTATCAGTTTCGGCGATGACTGTCGTCCTCTTCTTTGGTGTACTATATGGACCGTGCTTTGGTGAATAGTCAAAGGGCGACTTGTGTCGTCCTTGTGTGGCGACCACAAAGCGCCCGTATGTCCAGGGCCTTAGGCTAAAGGTATATCTATTGTGAGGTAAAATGGGATGATTATATTATTATATCATTATAGGGTTTTTGAATCGCATTGAGGAGAGTCGAGGAGGTTTAGGAGTGGTTTTCCATCATGTATAATCAGTGGACCTTGATCCATTCCTTGCTCTGCTGCTGGTCGAACCTTCCAGTATCAACCATTGCCTCATAACGTCTATACACACATACACACACACACACACACATTTACCATCACAGCGTTGCCAGGATGAGAGATTCGCGCACTATTGGGCTGATTATTGTGGAGGAAATGGTAGATTTATATATATATATATATATATATATATATATATATATATATATATATCAGATACGTATATGATGGATCCTTTGATTTATTATATATGATAGGAGGAGAGACTGAATAAAATAAAAGATAGAAAATAGGAATGGATGAACACACTGCTTCTGCTGGGTGATGGAAGTAGAATGATACACTCAATGTATCACAATCCAAAATTTAATTGTACTCTTGTTGAAGTTTCGAATAATTTGACCAAGATGTTAGTAAAAAAAATTGAAAGTTTATCCTGAGCTCGCTTAATACTCGATCAGGTAGGCTATTCAAAGCAAGCCTGGATAAATAATTTATACAGTACAGTATAGATTCTGATTTGATTTTGGCTTGTTTTTCCTTGTTGGTGGGCGCTATTGGCGGGTTTGTTGGAATGACTGACTGTTGGCAACGCTTCAGTAATTCACACAGTGTTGCCAGATGCAGGGAATTTTCAAGTCCAAAGACGGCAAAGAGGGAAATTATATAAATATTGTTCAAGAGTAAACAGGGAAACTTCTACCAGACGAAATAATAGTTTATCAAAAGGACCGACAATATTTAAGAGTAAACAGGGAGTTATTGAGAGAAAATGGGAATAATTGAGGGAAATGCTTGTAGCAGGCAACCTTTATAATGTATAGCCTATATGGTTGAACATATTCTAGTAGGTTAGCTATAAAATATAGTCATATGATCATATTCCAGATTTTAACTATAAAATATAGTCACATGGTCATATTGCAGGTTAGGTATATGCAATGTAAATCTAAAAAAAAATAAACAAGACTATAGCCTAAATATTATAAAAGTAAAGTTGGGGAAGTTTGGCCAAGGAGACCTGGCAACACTGATAATTTCACAGCAGCAGCAGGCAGCAGCAGCAGCCACGGTCAGCAGGACACAGAGACAACCATGGCCGACAACAAATTATACGATATTTTGGGCGTTTCAAGGACTGCACCAGACACTGAGATACGTAAAGTAAGTGATGTGTTGTCCATTTACATATATATTAGAGTTAGATTGGGTTTGAGACATGTTAGATATGTATAAATAAGGTAAATTTGTTGGTGGTTTAATGATGATGGTGGTGGTGGTGGTCAGGGCCGTATGCAAGAACGTTCGTGGTGTATACGATGGTGTGGTACGGTGATGGTGGTGTGGGCCGTATGCAAGAACGTTCATGGTGTATACTATGGTGTGATGGTGGAGAGACACTATGGGCCGTATGCAAGAGCGTTCGTGGTGTTGTCTATGGCGTGGTACTCGTGTGACGACTCTGTTGTTTGTCTATGGAGCCATCGTATACACCTTGAACGTTCTTGAATATGGCCCACAGACAGACAAAAAGACGGGGATTATAGTAACTTTAAACCCTCATTTTTTTTTACTATTGTTAAGGTGGTAATTAACTTTTGATACATTGGAGCACCTTGATTCCTCCAAAGTATGCCAGCCATGAAACAGGACTATACTACCAAAAATTCAGTGGTGGCCCGGGTAATTACCAGGTACTATCTAATATATTGTTGTTGTCTATTATGTTTCTAACTTGCCTTCTTTGTCCACTAATTTATACCTGGGATACTTTGGAAGAATCATTTGCTCCGGATTTACCATAGGTTTTTCTAGTCCACTGTACAAGAGGGAAAAAGGTGGGAAAGCTATTTAAAGAGTTCACTGGGCCTACATGAGGCAAACAGGACAACTAAAACAATTAGTATGGTACATATAACATGTGGCAAAAAAAAAAAAAAATAGAATATAAATAAAACAAATTGTTGATGACTTGACCACTCGCTTAAGGTGGATTCTCTTTTTGGTGAATTGGAGTGCCTTAATTCCTTCAAAATATGCCAGGAAACAGGGTGAGATTAATAGATATAATGGTGGCCTGTTGCTTGAAATAATGTGTAGGAGTACAATTGCTCCAGTTTTACCAACAAGAGAATATCCTTTTTAAAACTACCTAAAGAACCAAACAAGTCCATTAGTAAGTGTTGTAGTTTAAATTGCCCAAAACCTGGCCTAATGTAACTTGATGCAGACCTAGACACATTATGGAATACCATATGATAATGATGTTATGGAAGAGGCTTATGGTGTATATTTTGCCTGTAACTCCAGTTCAATTTGTAACTGGGCTGGTATTCTTCACAAAGCATCTATGAGTTTGGACTTGTTGGTATGTTTGCATTACTGACCTCACCATAGTGTTTCAGGCTCATTTTGAAGCAGTGAATGGTTTGTTATTCTATTGGATGAGCATGCATTATGATTATGAAGCAGTGCTGGGTTGTAGTCCTTGTCATAAACGAAAGCTTACAAACAAAATGCTTACTTTTTTACTTAGCCGCAGGCCGCAACAGCTCTCTCACCCGGTCCTCTCTCCTGCATTCGGGGTCACTATGTAAACAACTCATTTGACTGCTAATAGTTTGTAAACCATTCGTTCTACATAAATAAATTATACAGGATATTGAAGTACAAACCTTTTGCTGTCTCCTAAAGCACTTGTCAACACTAAAGTGATATCTGTAGGATGGGTAGCCACCCCACAATGACAACTAAAAATTCAATTTTACACTAATTATACTGTATACATATCTAAGTAAGTTTTCACACGGATTTCATTATAAAACATGTCAGAATCACACTTTTCAACACAACAATATGAAATATAATGTCATCGTCATTTTAATGTACATACAGTACTTGGTAATTACAGGAAAAGAGGAGTGATGAAAATAGGTCCTTCCACCCTCACTGTTCATGTAAGATGGACTGGTGGTAAGTTGGTAACTGAGATGGCTGTAGCCAAGTCCCTGGCTGCCAGCCACAGTGTTACCAATAAAAAACTAGCTTATTAGGGACCGATCAAATTTAAAAACTGCTGTCGTTTGAATGCCACACCCACAGTGCTCCAGACTTATTGGCAGTTGTTGCTAGTGTCGAAATTTTACTACACCCACGAATTAAGGGTTGTGTGAACTTTGCTTTTGTGATTACCGGTGTATCAGTCTCTATTTCCCCCTGTCTGAGATTCCCCCAGGGGGAAATCTGGCCCAGGATAAATCTCCCCCAGGGGGAACTTTGACCTAGGATACTATTCCCCCTTCATGGCCAATATTCCCCCCCCCGCCCCAATACACATACGCAATTCTTTGATTAATATGCAGCTTTTTACACATACGCAATTCTGTGATTAATATGCAGCTTTTTACACAGGATGTCATTCAGTTGATTTACAAACTCGCGACCTTGCCACGTGTGAAAGCGGCCTAACAATTAGTACAGTGATTTTAAACTGGCAAATCACTGAAGCCTAACAATTAATACAGTGATTCGATCATCACGAGACAAGGCAAACTGACAAATATATGAAGCCTAAAACGAAACGGGAAAAAAAGAAGCAAACAAAATCAACAACAGGCGATAGGCAGCAGCTGAGCGCCAGATTACTCCAAGCACCAGTAAGGGTAGCACAGCAGCAGGTGTATCTGACCATGGAGGAGCATACCTACCACACATACTACCAATACCTGCATAGTGGAAATTACCCTGATGGACTAAACAAAGAAGAAAAACGTGATGTTAGAAAGAAGTGCGAGCAATTTTGTGTTCAAGACGAATATTTGATGCATAAACAACGCAGGAACGGTGAAGTTCAGCTACGCCAAGTGTTAATGAAAGCGGATGTGAGCAGAGTTGTCAAAGCTTGCCATGAAGGTTTTGGGGGAGCACATAATATTATGGGGAGAGATAAAACAGTTGGCAAGATAACTGCTAAATATTTCATTAAAGGAATTAAAGATATTGTAATTGATTATATCTCAAACTGTGATAAATGTCAGAAAGCAGCAAATAAGCCCTCCATGCAAGCTCCTGAGCTGCATCCAGTGTCTGTCCCTGAAAAAGTATGGTCTCAGGTGGGAATGGACATAATAGGACCTTTACCAGAAACAGAAAGAGGCAACTGTTACATAGTGGCGATGACAGACTACTTCTCAAAATTCCCAGTTGCTGCACCTCTGAAACGCAAAACTGCAGCAGAGGTGGCCCATTTCTTTTTAGAAGCCATATGTGACTTTGGTTGTGTTGAAACACTTATTACTGACCAAGGTCGCGAGTTTGTTAATCAACTGAATGACATCCTGTGTGAAAAGCTGCAGATTAATCACAGAATTGCTTCACCCTATCACCCTCAAACTAATGGACTGCAGGAAAGATTCAATCAGACACTTGAAAGAGCTCTTATGAAATGTGTGAATGAAAAACAAAATGACTGGGATATGCACATATGTTTGTAGATGAGGTAGTTGTTACAAGAGTGGAGACTGATGGAGAAACTATAACAGAAGAAGAAATAGAGACAAGACCAGAAAAGCTTCCTGGTATTCTTGTCACCAATAAGGAAAACCTACAAGCAGTTTACAAATACATGGATGATGATGCAGTTGCGACGCTTTACGCTACTATCAAAGCTAAACAAGACGACATTCCTGGAGCATGGGTATGTCAAGAATGTGCGGAAATCACAGCAGATGGACGTGAAGTGGTAGAGTGTGAATCTTGCTACGAGTGGTACCACACTGCTTGCCTTGGATCTGCAGAAAATTTCATGGCATCGTGGAGCTGCTACAAATGTATTCCAACCCAGAATGAAATTTCATTTAAAGACTTTTAGCTTTATGCTGTACTAGGAAATCCATTTTCATGTTCTAAGAACAAATTTTTAGGTCTCTGATGGGAGACAGGCTTTTAATCATGAATTTTGATAATGCTAATGTTTTAACTTCCATTCGTAATCTTGAAGTGATAAATGAAATAAAACATGAGTTACCATTTACTTTTAAATACCCACTGTATTAGTTACATTACTCTGTCTTATGTACGGCGAACTTGACTCAATTACAATACAATGGTGGTATGATTTTTTCTGTGAGGGGGGGAGAAACGGCCAAGAGGGGGGAAATATATCCTGTGTCTGTAATTCCCCCCCGGGAAAAGCAGCCCAGACCATTTTTCCCGGGGGGGAAATATAGCCTAGGCTACTGTTCCCGGGGGGAACTACAGTCAGGGGGGAAAATTTTCCTGCTACACCGGCCCTGGTTGTTACTATAATGTGTATAGTGGTTATAATTGTGCCATTTGTGTGCTCTAAAGTTATTAATTATTTTGTTCTTGAGTAGCCTACCTTCCGTGTATTATTGTCCAGACTGGCTTCGCATTTCCCCATCGTTTCAGTAAAATTTCAACCTCTTGAAAATATTAGAAGTTCCCCTGGTTACATCATCATTATCTTGCCTTATCTGGAAAATCCATCCATTGTCTTATTTCTGGGTAATAATTTTGTATGTATCCGTCTATATCACCCATGGATCTCCTATATAGTAGAGTGGGAATCTCCAGTTTTTTCAGACAGTCTTCGTAGGGACACATGGAGGGAATGCTAGACTATGTGGCGAGTTAGTTACAGTGTGATCTGATGAGAGCATGGGAATACTAGGCTGGTGGGTGATAAGAGTAAGATCTTAGACTTGTGGATTGAGAAAGGTGTAATTATTTGAAGAGGAAGTGTTGGAACAAAAACTGAAAACTATCTTACCATAGACACTTATTATATAGTATATCCTGAGGGAATGAAGCATCTGACCTGTAGATAAATTTTCCACTTCCTTTTGATGCCTGCGTCTTTTCTAATATTTTCCATATTAATAATAATGTGCCATATTTTTCCAGAATTACCGTAAGCTAGCCAAAGAGTATCATCCTGACAAGAACCCAGTTGCTGGTGATAAATTCAAAGAAATCTCATTTGCATATGAAGTGCTGACAGACCCTCAGAAGAGAGAGATTTATGACCGCCATGGCTTGAAAGGAGTACAGGTGAGCCTAGTAGAATATACAATACTATTTTTTATAATTTTACACTGAAAGCTATGTTGGCCATGCAATTTAAACTTTTGTTAAAAGTACATGTTTGTACACAATGTACAGTCGCCCCAAAAACTATATTAAACATAAAAGTATACTGTACATTCTGATACATTGGACAATGTTATTTGACACTTAGTGAGAATAGTGGTGACCTGTCACACTGGGGACTGGTTATCATATATGACCTTGGAAATTTGATACCTTATTATGGTATTGATTACTGAGTTATACAGTATATGGATAGGTTTCTTCTGGTTATGATACAAAATAACACTAAAAAGGCTTAATATAGGCAATGAGTACAATTCAAGTCAACCTTACCAATATGACACGAGATCAGGTAGCATGTTTCATTCTGTTCAGTATCCCACGATTTGTACCATACTTTAAAGATAGTTTTGGGAGTGACTGTACCATACAATAACAGGAGGAGGGTAAATTCATGGTTTGACTCCAGACAAGACAATCAGAGCACCAGGACAAAGCAAACTACCACAAAAATTATCACAGTGTAGTTTATACCATATCTTTTAGTTGTGTTCTCCAGATTCTTAACAATTTGGTGTAAGCAAAAAGCAGTACAGTACTGGTATGTTCAGTAACTGCTGATTTCTGGCATGTCAACAGGTGAACACATTCACAACTGAGGTCTTTAAAATGTCTGACATACCATCATGACTTTCTTGAAAATCACTGAATTTTTCAGTGTTGTGTTGACAGCCTGAATGGATGTTTTTTAGCTCCGGCCTCAGCCGAGAGCTCAAGGTCTTATCGTAATTATTGTTGTTGTTCTTGGGGCGACCACTTCTTAAAATGGTTCAACTGACTCACTCACTCACTCCCATCCATTTTCTTTTACCGACATTGAATAATTTTTTCAACCGAGGGGTTCACCCTCAATAAAAAGGGTTCATTTTCAAAATTTCAATATAACCATATGAATACGAAAATCCAAATAAAACATAATTAATATTTTTGTGACCTTTACATATGGATATTTTATTATTTCACTTGAATCATTAAGAGCCGGAGCTTTTGAAGGGTTTTCCTTCATGTTCTTGGTTTTTTTTACTGTTAATAAATATTCTCAGATTGATATAACCACTTTTAACAGGAAGGTGATAGTGGGCCTGGTGCTGAGGATATCTTCAGCCACTTCTTTGGAGGTGGCGGTCCTTTTGGCGGCTTATTTGGTGGCTTTGGAGGTGCACGTCATGGGCCTAGAAGAGGACCTAGGAGAGGAGAAAACACCATTCACAGACTAAAGTTAGTGATGAAAACGAGATTTCTATATTGGCATTAATCTAAAATCTTTAATTATACTGTTACACACAATAGTGACCTAACAAAAGGAAAAACCATGAATATAAATAGTATAGAGTTCTTTGGTAGACTTAAATTAAACCAATGAAATTCCTATGTATTAAGGACCCTTAAATTGTAGGGGAAATTTTCTATTTTAATTGTCTGATCACACAAGTAAGTGTTGGTACAAATTTGTAGTATTGTAAAGCTATATGGAACTAATTTGTTTGATATTAGAAACAGAGGTTATTGTTCTTTAATATCAGTATCCTAAATTAATTGGTACACTTCTAAAAATATACACTAAAATTATATAGGTCTGTACAGCAAACATGCTTGTTGTAAAGGTATGGACTGCATTGCATGACATACTACATCAATATTGTCGGATGCAATGTCACTGCTATCCTATCAATGATTCATATACAGTATAGAAGTTGTCCATCAGCATTTTATAAGGTGAACATATTGTCATTGTATTTAGTGGAGGTGAACGAGATGGTCATGAGAATACACTACTGTTTAGAAATTGAGATCATGGAGAAGACAGAAACTGAAGTGATTGACTACCATACCCTACAGGGGTTGAGATAATGGAGGAAGTGAAGGAGTTTAAGTACTTGGGAACAGTTTTGTGTAAACATGGAAGCAGAAATTAGGGAAAGAGCAGTGAGGGGCAGGCAGGTCATATGATCACTGGGAAGGATTATGAAGGGTAGAAGTGTGGGTATGGAAGTGAAAAGGGGCCTACGAAATATAATCCTACCAACACTGACATATGTCTCAGACATTGACATGGAGCATGGCTCATCAGTCTAGAATAGGTGCAGTGGAAATGAGTTACTTGAGAGAAGCATGTGGGGTGTCTAGGTGGGATGGAGAAAGAAATGAAAGTGTGTATGAGAGATGTGGTATGAGTGAGAAGGCAATTGGTATTGAGTGTGGGGTGGTTGAGAGAGTGAAGTGTAATACATGGAGATGGTTTGGACATGTGAAAAGAATGCAAAGTGAAGAGTTTGTAAATGTGTATGGAAGTGAAGTTGTGGTACCTGGTGTAAGAGGTAGACCTCTGGTTAGATGGTAGAACAGAGTGGAAGAATATGTAAAGGAAAGAAACATGAGGGGCAGAGTAGGGCTTGACCAAGTAAGGAGAGAGTGTTGGAACAGGGAAAACTGGACACCTGCCGTGACCACCCCCTTGTGGGGAGTACCCAGAGGGAATGAGGCATCAGAGCTATAGATAGATAGAAGACTGTCGTGTACCAGTCAATTTTATAGATTAAATATGTGTATTTTGGGTACACTGGTTATTTTGCTGGGTTTAAATTGTAGTTGTCAGGAAGTATGCCAGTCTAGGCAGTTTTAATTTTTATGGTTTGGTTACTTTTACAGAGTTTCCTTGGAGGACATGTACAATGGCAAAGTATCCAAGCTTCAGCTGTCAAAGAATGCTATTTGCACAGCTTGTGGAGGGTAAGTATAAATGCAGTGTTTTATATAATATATTCTTATTTATAATAGCTATATAATATTACAGTTCATGATGCATTTGACCGGTGGGAAGGCCCAAGAAAAAGTGGAAAACGTGTGTAATGGAAGATATGAATTTAATGGGAATAGAAGAACATCAGGTACAAGATAGACAGATGTGGAGAGCTGTCATCGCCCGTCCAACCCCATCCTAAATGGGAAAATACGGACGTTAAATGAAAATGATGATGATGATGATAAACAGGATATTAATGTGGCTATAGTTGGGGAGCTGGGAGCAGTCACTCTTCTTTAGAATAGGTTGGATCAGAGCAAACTTTCAGCATGAAAGAAAAGTATTAGTTGATTGGAAAGGACAAATATATTTGCCTACCTTGGCATTGAGTCGAACATTGAAAAGCTCCCTAAAGTCTGAGATAAGTAGTGTGTTCTTAGGTATAATGTAAATATGGTATCAAAATTATACTGTCTGTGTCTAAGAGTATGTTGGTTATTGAGACAAGATATAAGATCAGCTTAGGTTAACACACTTTTTTTTTTCCCCTATATTTAAAGATGACCAAAGGCTGAGAGCCCTTTAATCATCCTCTTCTAAAAAATACAGTAGTAGTCCAAAATCATGTCCAATTTTAATCAAGATGCCTTGACACATTGCGTTTGAAAGAGCATAAGTCGTAAGAAAGATGGATGAAGGTAGTGTTCCAGAGTTGACCAGTTGTGTATATGAAAGAGTGAGAGTGCCAGTTAACTCTTGCATTAGGGAGTTGGACAGAAAAGGGGTGAGAACAAGAGGCTTGACGAGTGTTGCATGCTCTCCTTTTGGGAGGAAGCTTACATTGAGAGAGTTCAGAAGAGCAGTGTACAGTGTAATAGCGATAGAAGAGGGAAAGTTATGCAACATTGCGGCATAGAGAGAGAGGTTGTTCTGAATCAGTAAGAGGAGGAGAGTTGATGAGACAAATGGCCTTTGATTCCACCTTGTCCAGGAGTGTCATACTCCATACAGGGGCGAATGAAACCCCTTTACAGAGACAGCAACCGTGTGGGGATGAAGTATTCACTTCATTGAGGCAGTTTTAGCAAGAGAGGTAATAAGATCTCTCCAAGAGAGATTGTGAGAGAAAGACACTCCCAAGAATATTAAGGGAAGAAGAAAGGTCGAGTTTTATATAGTTGAAGAAGAGGGGATAGTTATTTGGAAGGTTGGTGCGAGTTGAAAGATGAAGGAACCGTGTTTTAGAGGCATTAAAAACCACAAGGTTCTCTGCCCCAGTTGGAGATGAGGGAAAGATCAGAAGTCAGGCGTGCTACTGCATCATCACGTGATGTGGAGAGGAGCTGCTGGGATGGACGTTTGTCAAACTGGGTAGAGTATTGTAGAGTGGAATCAGCATAGGAGTGGATAGGATATGAAGTACAGCTGAGAAGGGCATTAATGAAAAGGAGAAAGAGAGTAAATGATAGAACAGAACCTTGATGAACACGACTATTGATAGACTTAGAGAAAGAACCGTGACCATCTACAAGAGTAGTTATAGATAGGCCAGAAAGGAAATCTAGAGATAAAAAAGGTGCAGAGGGAGAGATAGAAACTAAATGTGGGCAGTTTGAAGATATAAAGCTTTATGCCAGACTCTATTAAAAGCTTTCGATGTATCTAACACACCAGTAAAAGTTTCACTGAAGTTCTGAATAGAGGATGACTATTTAATCAGAAAGGAGGGATAGATCATCACCAGTAGAGCATTCCTGAATATGGGGCTTGGTACTTGGTACAGTACTGATTTCAGATAATGAATTATTAAGTTTCAAAATCATACCACTTATTTACTGCATTATGATGCATTTTGATTTCAAATCTTGCCAGCAACAGATTCAATTGCAATAAAAGGTCCTTCTTTTGGAGTGCCATGCCAAGTTGATTACTAATAATTGAGAGGAGACAAGGGGCAATGCCTCCCTCTCAAATGTCTTTGGTAATTTTACATAATTACTTACCCCTTCCCAAGTGTCATAATAATGCATCTAAAAGATAGGAGAGAAAGAATGTTAGCATTCCTTCCCTTGTAACAATATGATGCCATAAATGATTTATTGTCTAATGTGTTGCAGCGAGGGCGGTCCCCCTGGGGCATTACAGACATGCCGGACCTGCAGTGGAAGAGGAGTGAAAATCACCATCTCACAGCTAGGACCTGGCATGGTGCAACAAATGCAAAGTCGCTGCCCAGATTGTGATGGCGAAGGTCAGATATAGTTGTCGTCTGATGTTATTCCTTTTATAGTCACAGGCAGTTGGGGTATATCCAATGGGAATGGTGGGAACGTTTCATTGGTCTGCTTTGGTATTAGTTTCTTGGCATGCCATGGTAATATTCAGGAGCAATGTTACCAGGCACCAGTACTCCAGCATTTACACAACAAACATCATCACACTGTAATTTAATAAACACCAATGAAGTGAAACTTTTGTAACGTACGATAGGTATGTCTGAGAGAAGTCTTCCTTAAACAGGTACAATAGATTGATAGACAGACAAATATCATTTTAATGACGAATTCAAGGATCATTAATCCTTACACCACGGGTGACAAGAATTCTTGTCGCCAGCAACTAGTGTGGAGGACCACAGGTGACGAGAATTCTTGCCAAAGTACAGTACTTTTATAATTTGCGCGGTCCCTAACAAGCTAGTTTTGCTCTGTCAACACAAAAGATTAGAGCCAAGGGACTACCCCCACCCAAACCAGGTACCACCAGTCAGTCTTACTCGAACAGTGAGAGTGGAAGGACATAAGTTCATCACTTTTCCTTTAATTACTATATATTTACATCAAATTTTAAAATGACAGTGACATTATAATTCATATTGTGTTGAAAAATTTGATTCTGACATGTTTTATAATGATATTAGAGAGTGAAAACATACTTAGATATGTAAATATGCGTAAAAGTGAATTTTGAGTTGTCAGTCTGAGCTGGCTACCCATCCTACATATGTCATTTTAGTCTTCATAAGTACATCAGGAGACAGTTTATACTTCAATATCCTGATCATTTATTGATGTAGCTTGAGTAGTTAACAAGCTATTAGTCATCATATGTGATGTTTACATAGAGACCACAAGTGCGGAGAAAGGCCCGGGAGAGAGAGGCCACCGTATATAATGCCTGTGGTCTAGTGGTTAAAGGATGTCACCAAAGTTCTGTGGTTGAAGGTGTTAATATCAGCCATCTTTCAGGTGAAGTGATCAATGAGCGTGACCGTTGTGGGACATGTGCTGGCCGTAAGGTAACCCCTCAAACTAAGCTATTGGAGGTGCATGTGGATAAAGGTATGAGGGATGAGCAGAGAATCACCTTCCATGGTGAGGGAGACCAGATGCCAGGAGTGGAACCAGGAGATGTCATTATTGTACTTCAGGTAAGTGCTAATACCATGATAATTACCATTCAAGTGTATGTTTGCCTTCCATACTTGTTGATGGCATTCTTCAACTTAAATAAGCAGCCGGCAAGCAGCTTTGGAGAAAGATTTTCTAGCCCAAACTTAGAATCATCAGTAGTGTGCGTGCATCATTATATATGTGGGATAATCAAGAAAACAGAATAGTTTAAAGGGATTATTTGATTTAATTTGGCCATTCATTCAATTAATCTGACTAATGAATTTTTTTTAAATCATATACCAACCCCATTATCATAGTGTTAGAGGTAACAAGGCAACTTGCACTCTGATGTGATGGGCAATGAGGTTGCCACATAAACTTGACATACATGCACCATGACACACAATTATTCATGACGTCACTCAACTCTTCATTCACCCTCACCAACCTTACACCTCCCTTGCTTTCCCATATCATTGCTTCATGTTTACCCAACACATTAAACCCATTGAGTTGAATTATCTGTCTGGGGTCATACAGTAAACCATGCTTACTACAGCCTTCTTACAGAGGCGCACACCTTCAATAATCCTGAATTCTTGTTTTATCAGAGGCTTATAAAGGCCTCTGTAATCATTGCACCAGGATAGCATTAATATTAAGATGCTTTCCTTCTCTAAAAATCTAAATAATCATTCCTTTGCTTTCCAGGAAAAACCTCATGAAGTATTTCAGCGAAGTGGCACCGACCTTATGATAAAGCAGACTGTTACACTTACTGAAGCACTGTGTGGTTTTACGAGAATTATTAAACAATTAGATGGTCGTACTCTAGTTCTCAGACACCCACCAGGATCAGTTTTAGTCCCAGGTATATTTACAGTCTTACTTTAGTTTCCATAATTGCCATAATGAGATATCTGCAGTCACTTGGAAGATGAGAAATATTCAGTGTGTTTATATTTTGTCATTGTTTGAAGGATGGACAAGGATGTACTGTATATGTAATGCATGTACCATACTTGCACTGATATAACCTTGATGATTAATAATATATAAAGAGGAATGTAATGTACTGAAATTTGAATTGATGATTAGATTTTCATTTTATTGCATAATGAATACTGATATGTTTGTATATTGCTACAGGTTGTGTTCGTGGTGTGATCGGAGAAGGGATGCCCATTTACAAAAATCCTTTTGAGAAGGGTGATCTTTATATTCGTATAGAAGTGGATTTTCCAGAAAACTACTTTGCGAATGAAGGGAAATT
Source organism: Petrolisthes manimaculis (assembly GCA_034508575.1). Classification (NCBI taxonomy): domain Eukaryota; kingdom Metazoa; phylum Arthropoda; class Malacostraca; order Decapoda; family Porcellanidae; genus Petrolisthes; species Petrolisthes manimaculis. The sequence goes on from JAWZYT010002008.1 coordinate 195,617, forward strand.
AAAAGTAAGTAGTATTGTGTTAGGATAGGAATAAGTTTAATGGAATGCTTTGTATCAGGGTTGCCAGGTGGTGGATCACGAGCCAGCCCAAACCCATCCCATAAAACTGCGACCCTTGTCTCGAAAAACAGCCCCAAAACAGCCCAAGCCTAGAATCATCAGTAGTGTGTGTACGTCATGTATATGTGGGATAATCAAGTAAACAGAGTAGCATAACAAGGGGTTATTTAATTTAACTTGGACATGCATTCAATTGAAAATCTGACGAATAACACACAAATATTTGGACCTATATTAACATCAGCTATATTACAGTTACTTTGGAGAACGTTTTAAATATCATAGTATGTATACATGTTCATGATCATCAGCACTGGGGAAGACATGTCAAATGATGTAATTTTTGAAGCGTGACAACTCATTGTTTCTCTGCATGAATGCATGGACATGCAATGTGTTTTCCAGACTTATTTTGCATTCTATTCCTCAGCTTACTTTTCACAAGGTTCATTTGTAGAAAAACACTTTCAATGGAGGCATTGATGGATCAAATTGCCCCACCTCCTTAAAGTCTTGTTTTCCTGAGGAATCTTGGTGGTCATGAACAGTCATCCAAAATTTTTCCTCATCACTAATGATGTCCTTGGGCCAGCTGACAGTCTCAAGTCAATGCCACTGCTCATCTAGTTAGCCAATATTGGCTGTGAGTCTGGTGACCAGACACTGGTGAGACTGAAAAGTTGGTGAACTGACTAGATTGTCTTTCTACTCGTTCTACTTGGTTGTGAATGTAGGTAATTCTAAAATATTATTTTGGAGATATGGGTCTAATGGATGGGTGCTGCCGGCCCACATATGATATTCCTCTTGGAGAGAGGGGTGAGGTCACACCTTGTTTGCAAACCAACCTAGCTGGTCAGGGTTTGTCCTGTCTGTAATACAATTTGGCAGGAAGGCAATAGTATCTTCTTTTTTTCCATAAAAAAGAAGCTCTCAAACTGCGTCCATTAGAGAAAAACGGCCAAAAAACACCAATTCACGACCACCTTGTATTTTTTGCCAACTTCCATAAAACAAATAGCCCAATTTGGTGCAAAAATCTCTGACCTGGTAACACTGCATTGTATGTTGGGAGCAAAAGCACTTTAGTATTTATTTTCTTTCCTTTTTTTTTTTTTTTCTTAACATTTTGTTTTCCCATGCTGCTACAATAAGATAGCAATGTCAAAATAAGATCTCAATTAGTTTTATCTATAAAAAGTGGTTTTGTATTTTGTTTCCATGGGTGAGATTATATATTCTATCATGAACACAAAGTGCTATGAAAGTTGTTGTATGCTTAATGTAGAGTAACCTTTCCATCCAGGTGCTTTTTTGGGGGGAAGGGGGGGGGAGATTGTTTTGGGGGCTGTAAGTACCTCAATTTCTTTCCAGCATAATCAGCTAAAGATCCAAAGGTTTTCAGAATTGGCATAAAATTTTGCCTCGGTAAAGTATTTGTTGATAAAGTAACCTGTAATTTCACAGAAAATATTTTCACCTACCAACACCCAAAGCCACACCTATAATTTCTGTTTGCATCTGGTAACACCCATTTACCAAAAAAAATTGGGATTGGCATAAAATTCTACATTAGAAAAGTCTATGCAGATAAAGTTTTCTTTTGAGTTGGTCCAAGAGTCTTCTCAATCTGGTCTATTGTTTTAACTCTTTTTACTCTGGCTGAAAATAGTTGACCAAAGTTTTGTCCATGGTTACAAGTTGCCATAGAAATCCCTCTGGATCAGTGTTAAAAACCTTGGGATTGTCCCTAGGCATTTTATGCTGGAGTTCTGATGAGGCTAAAGAAGTTTCAGGACTAAATGAGCTGAAACCTTTTTCATTTTGAGATAATTATTATTAATTGCCCCAACATATTCCTTTGAGATACCCAGCTCTGTGGCAATGTACGGTAATGCTTAGTTATTTGTTAATCTGCCTTTATCTTAAATGAATTTTGTCTATGCATTCCTGTGTGGTTCCTGGGAGGCCTTCCTTCACGGAATCTTCTTCAAAGCTTTTCCTCCCCAGTTTGAATTCATCTGTTCATTTATTAACTATGCTGTAGGAAGGAGAATTGTCCCCTTGTGTAGCCACTGTGTTCTTGTGGATTGCTGGAGGGGAAAACTCATTGATAATGAGGGAGCATTGACAGCACGATGAGGGATTTTCTTTAAATTTCCTGGCCATCTTGGTTTCAGTTATCTGAATAAAAAATTTTGTTAGAAACTTTGTTATGCATGCAAGCATAAATGATTGATCTATAAGTAAAAGTGAAATGCTGTAGCTCATGCCCTTCTATCTCAGTCTACAAAGTTATCAACCGCCCCAAGTACCTTACTCAAAAATTGAACTTCAAACCAACTCAGTATTATTGTGTCACACTCTGTATCCCAGGGTTTCAGTTACTAATATTTTGACTTTCACAGAACTTTAACATGTATTTAAATTTATAAGCTGAAGATAACTCCTAAATCTTAATCTGTGCAGTGGTTTAGGGTTGACTACTGTAGGACCTATATGAGTCCTGGATATTGAAATATCAGATGCTGTTACATCAGAAACATGGAGGTGATAGAAATGATGTCTGGTTACTTCCAATTTGAATTGCACCCCACCAGTATCTGATGAACCACTTTCTTTTTCAGGAATTGGAGGCTATTTTGGGTGGTAGGCCTGGTGCCACCCCTATTCCTGCCGACGCTGAGGAGGTGAACCTGTCTGAATATGAACACAATGGAGGTGGGCCGGGTGGGTCTCGAGGTGGCCAGTACTATGATGAAGACGAGGAACACCACCACATGGGTGGCCAGCATGTCCAGTGTGCCCACCAGTAATGTCTGAAATATTATAGTCAGCAGTCATTATTTTCAATCTGCACCTTACTCTGAGATGTTCAGTTTGTTGATGTTCTTAGGTGTGCCAGGATTGTTGCTATTTAATATATTACTTAAACGTGATAGGAAATTCAATTGTGCTCATGTATTGCAATTTATTTAATATTTCTGTACATATGCTTACTTTCCTTTCATATTCAAGCTTTATATTCAATAGTAGACTACTTTCAGTGCATCTAATTAGGTGTGCCAGGATTGTTGCTATTTAATATATTACTTAAACGTGATAGGAAATTCAATTGTGCTCATGTATTGCAATTTATTTAATATTTCTGTACATATGCTTACTTTCCTTTCATATTCAAGCTTTATATTCAATAGTAGACTACTTTCAGTGCATCTAATAACAAATCCGATTCTATGAACAGGTGTAGAATGAAATGATGGTTGAGAAAATTGCTGTCTTCTTGTTTAGAGGGGTTTTTCTTTACTGTATATACACCCATGAAGTAGGAACTATGGGCTGGGATAGTGGCTTGCTCACCTGGGTTACAGTATGGCAGGAAGGTTTCTTGCAATTTTTAAAATTTGATTGGCCACATTAATTTTATTACACATTTCTCTTCCACCAGGCCTGTTACCAACAGCTTTCATAGGAAGTTTCTAAATGAAGGTATATTTTCAATTTAGTAGGTGGTATATTATTTGGAGTGTCCTGTATTTAATGTTGATGTCCAAAAAAATTCTCTGATAAACTAGAAAAAAATATTATTATTTACAGCTAATCTCATGAACATTGTACAATACTAAATGACAATTAATTACTACCAACACCACTATAGGGAAGTTGGAATGGTTTTCTCACTAAAGTGTTAATGTAACGTGACTGATTTTACAATAACAGGAATTGTTTATTTCTATACTCAGTCATTATCCCCTGTAAGATGCTCGTATGAGGTGCTGTGCTTGGGAAAATGCATTTGAAGAGAAATTTACTTAGCCAAAATCATGCTCTGTATCTTCTGGTCACTTCTTAGACTTGAATATCCAGTAACCTAATGTTGTTAATAAAAGTTTCTCTATAAGTGAGATTTTCATGTAGTATTCTCATGTGAAGGTATTGTTTTGTTTCATCATGAAAATTGTAATATGGAATTTGAAAGCAACTGAAGAGTCACTTCTTGGCATTGTCCAATTGCTGTTGAAATGTTGTGCAGATGTATCTAGAGGTTACATCCTTATAGCCTTTGACTTTCACCTCTAAGACTTGCTGCACATGTGTGCATTTTTTGCCACCCAGTTAAGAAATTAATGAAATTTTATGGGGCTGTGGAGAAAATAAATTCTTAGTGCTTCGTGGCACATGAGGAAAAGATATTTGCCATGTAACTGTCATCTAATCCCCATCAGAAACTTGTATTTAGAATTTCATTGCAGTTGGAGGTGTCTGGTAAACTTTTCATCAATCATATTTGCTCTGATAGATGTGCTTTCTGCTTATAACCAGAGCAAATTAACATAACCAAGCTTAATTACTTTTTTTTTTTATAATTATTATTATTATTTTTTTTAATCAAAGTTGCAATCATCTTTTAGCCATGTTTGTCTCTGAAGGTGGTAGTTAGGTAGACCCTTTATATAGCACAAGCTAATACTTTAATCCACCACTTCCTTCTACACTCATTTCTTCATTGAAAACTCCTTTCTACTTTCCCAGGCATTAGCGATCTGTTCCCATACAGACCTAGGGATGTAATTTGGTTACTCATTTCTACTTACCTTAACTTTTACTAGCCAGGATACACCATATGGCACCTGCCGAAAACACGGAATACTCCGGATGTGATATAGTGGTTTGTGTCTAGACTAACAAGAAATGTATTCAGTCTATACCTCTCACACATGCTCGTACAGGGCTTCGCCTGACATTTTCCCCGAGAGCCTCCATGTCCACACACACACAGAACTCCCCTGCATAGGCTCTCTAAGCATGCTTTCATCTCTTGAAATTTCAATACTGGGAATGGGTTGGCTGCCCTTCATTAAATTTTAATATAAAAAATAAAATAGCCTCTGGGCTATTAGAGGGATGATATGGGACATGGACATAGCCATACATTTCCCCTCCCATTTGAAGTGTAGTGGGCCTCTTCTTCAGCCCACATACTTGACTCCCACTTTCTCTTTGATAGTCTCTCATTGCCTGTGACGGTCACTCCTTTCCTTCTGTTTACTACATGCATCACCTTTTCCATCCTACAGTGTCTTTCAGGTCTAGGGATGTCTCCTTGTTCTATCTCTTTAATTCATTTAAAATCCTTGATTTTCCTTGTTATTTTAAAGTTGCTCTTGTTCATATTTTTCCATTGCATTTTAGTTCATGCTACCCTCTTTACTAAAAAGAGATTAAATTCATGAATTTTTAAACTTTAAGATTATTAGATTAATTCCTTTTACTTATATAGTATCCCTCTTCCTTCTAAACTTATATTTGCCTTGTATTTATACCCAAAGTTTCTAATTTTGTCAGATGAATACTTGTGATATAGCTTCATAAGACTTAGTTGCTTGGTACTAGAATAGTGTTCTTGAATTAAGGACAATACTGTAGTGATCTAGTGTTGAATGAAGTGTTAAATATATTCATGTTATGTCGAGGGTCTACGGTACTATAACAAATAGAAGTACAGTTGGACCCATGATTTCATGGTACAGGCCAAGTGGAAGATGCATAGCTCCTCCCAGTATCATGTTTGTTCCTTACTGCCAAGTAGGATATACCAAGGGCAGAATCCATTACTGGGGATGGTACAGTAGTGCTAAGAAAATATCGGTCAATTGTTAATGGAAAGGGACGAGGATCTTCCACCAGGGGCTGTACATCGAATTTATGTATCCAACTGTTCTACACAATCCTTCAGTGTCAAGTAGAACATTTGTTAAAGTTAGGCAGTTTTCTTTAATCAAGGAAAAGTACCTGCATGTTTAAAGATTAGTATTGAAGCTATTTTCTGTTGTGAGGAGATGGTGATATACTTCTCTCATATTCGGGTAGTACAGCATGATGGTACAGTGGTAGAAAGTTGTAATACCATCCATTCTGTTAATATTATAACCAGTAATCTCTGGAACTTACAGAAATTACAGCCGAAAAAAAGACTTAACTCTGATTGAAATTATATCCTCTATAAGTGGATGTGTAATACTGTAGCTCATCACCAGAGGTATTATCTAGTGTAATAGTTTTGGATGACATTAAACTTTAAGAACAGCTGTTGTGCTGTAGTGATAGCACTCATTGTTCCAAAGACCTGGGTAAAATCATATACATATATTTTGATGCAGATAGTGCATCCTTACATTTTCCAATGTTACACCCTGTTGAAGTATCTCCGATGTACAGTATAACGGACATTCTTTACCATTCTCACACGCTTGACGAATGTTTTTTATTACATTAAGAACCAACACCAAGACCAGAGGTATGTGATGAATGCCAGTAGAAAATGTTTGGGATGACAATAGGTGCAGCGATAATTTTTGTTTCTTGTGCACACAGATATTACAACAACATACAACATTAACACCACATTCAACCCAAAACACGCACACACCAATTGAAGCTCCTTCCACACGAGAGGCAAAAGACAGCGGGCAGACACTGTTACCAATTTTGTGAGTGGGTGGTGGGCACAAGTGTCTAATGGCTGCCGAGGACTGTATGATCTGGTAACACTGATAAAAGGCGAGAAAATTTCATTGAGTTGCCCATGCCCGTTGTATTTTTGTCTCATGTGGAAGGGGCTTAAAAACAGTCTTTAGCCTACACGGGTAGGAATTTTGTGATGATTTCTCCTTCTCTCCAGAGAGATTGATTTCCTATGGACCCTCAACTTGTTCATGAAAGTTTTTGAAGCTTGAGGCTCTTAAAGATATCAGTGTAGGGCATTATGTGATTGATTTCTATCTACAGTATCATACCATAATGATAAATCACCAGATGTTGAAATATAAAATCTAAACCATTCCCTATTCAACCTGCTTTTATATATAGATGTATTACATTGCCATTGTTACTTTATTTATGGAAAATTATTTTTCTGGGAACAAAACCATATAAAACTTTTAAATATGTGAATTATGCCTAAGTGTTGGTATGCATAATTTCATATTGCTTTACATTCCCATTATAATACTTTGGCATGTTTTTTATAGATGGCTTTTTTTCATGGATAATGTTAGATTTGAAAGTACTGTATGCTGTTGTGTGGAATATTTACTATTATATCACCTGAAACTAAGGAGATCTAGGTGAGGAAGGGATGTACTTTTAACAGAAGACATCACCAGTACTTTAGTGTAAAAGTAGGCTTTGCCAGTATAAATGGCAAACTGTATTAAAATTGCTGCTTGTCTGTATTGTATTTGAGAACCATAGTTTAAGTGCACTATAATAAAATTGTATTAAAAGATACTTTTACTAAATTACCTGGTGATGGAATATGGGAGATGCAATTTTGAATGTATGATTTGCCCATACTGGGTGCAAGAAGCTGTATATCCATGTTTCTGTTAAATATTTTCATAAGCAGGACCTCCCTGGCCAGCAAAGGAGATAACATTCATTCATTCATATGGATCAATGGTTATATCATGAATCCATAGCAACCTCTGAGAGGGCTGGTCAATGTAGAACAGATAATATAATTTCCACCTCGGTTTGGTAAAAGTTTTTCTGAGTGTTGGCTTCATGGCCTTGCAGGTGCTCAATTTGCTTTATTTTATAGTGTAAACTGGTATACCGGGCACAGTACTGTACATGCACTGTTGCATATCACCAAGGCACAAGAAAACATTGCAACCTACTTAAACATATACACACTGTTGCATATCACCAAGGCACAGTGGACAATATTATTAATTAAAGCATTACAGACTAATAAATAATAGTAATTATATACGAGTTGTCGGAGATGCTTGTTAATGGAGATGATAATGGGCCGTATTCAAGAACATCCATGGTGTATACAATGGTGTGGTACCGTACAATGGCACTGTTGTTTGTCTATTGAAGAGCCATGTCGTACCGGTACCACACCATCGTATGCACCACAAACGTTCCTGAATATGGCCCAAGCCGCCCAATAATTCGTCTGTTTACGTTAAGTTGTTAAAAAATGCATGATACAACTATATCAACACAACCTAAACTTGACATGTAATTAAAATGTGGATTGTTTAGAGGAAAATAATATCTGATAGATTTAATTAACTGCGGCTTTATTATTTTCGTAGGTAGGACTGGGCGGGAATAATGCTAACCCACTGGCCCACCTGACAACACTGCATAATGTTGCTGACTTGCCGCAGAGTTGCCATATGTACGATACTTATCGTATATGTATGATTATTTCACACTCCGTAAAATGTACGATAGGGCTTTTCATTAACGCACGGTGTCTACGACAATTATAGCATATCGTACGATAGTGTACGATAATTCTACAGAATTCGCCAGAGAAAAAAAATAGAAGCAAATCATGATTCAATAAGAGCAAAGCAAGTAAAAAGAAAAATAGTCTACATAATAAGCAGGAGAACGCAAGATGTGATTATTGTCATTTTATGGTGAGTGTTTACCAATTCTCTGATGCGAGGATGGCAACCCTGGGTTTGTAAAACTTGTAGCCTGCAGGGGCTAAAATGATAGCCATTATCCAGTACTGACAATACCGGCAAGGCACCAACCAGTCTTATGAACCACCATTTGTTGATCGACCTTCTCACTGTGAGGAAGTGTGTGTGCCATATAATCTTCTAATTTGTGACTACATTTTAGAGATGCCACGTATAGACAATGACATTAAGCTCGACTTTAAAGATGTCCTTCTTCGGCCAAAGAGATCAACACTGAAGAGCCGATCAGATGTAAGTACAAGTAGACATTATTTACAAAAAAAGTAAGTGAAATGCGGATCAGCTGACCAACATCTGCTGTCGTCTGCTACTGTTGTGTTGCCTGCTGCTGCTGCTGTTGCTGCATGATTCACTAATTTACTTTGCCTTTAGTTATAAGTTGAATATCTTGAATACCGTACTGGTAGTTATAACACAGATACACAGACATTGTCTTTGGTATGAAGTGGAAATATTTATGTTTACTGATGCTTAGAATGAGTAAAAATTAAACTATGGTGTGAGTGAGCCTCCCCGGCACATTAAGTCTATGTTAGGGCGAGCACGTCAGCCACTACGGCAAGCTAATTATTCTATTGCAGATATATAGTATAGGCTCACTGCGGCAGATGAGAAAATGATGAACTTTCTATGTACAATACAATTAATCTTATACCGACTCTCTTGGTTGTTGATTACATGTTAATAGGTTACGTGGTGAGGGCAAATTGGTATATAGTGCAAACATATATTTCATTGTATATGGTAAAAAGAGAACTGGTTGAATTTGGAGAACTATTACCTACTTCTGGTCTAGCCTAACGTAGCCCAAGGACCAATCCTCTGTGGTATCATGGGGAAATTTTCGTTTATAGTGATACGTTCCACGAGTTTATCAATATTTTTTCAGTTTAGGACCGATGTAACACAAACACTCACACACACACAAAAATTAGTTTGCATCACCGTAGAAGGGGTGAACTATATGCTGTAAGTTGTGGCATTGGTCTTTATATTGAACTCTGGTGTTAACTGTATTTAGACCTGTCTGACATTACAAATATATACTTCCAGGAACGGGACATATGCACAGACTTGGACAACCACGTAACAATATTTTGGTCTATTAATACGCTCTAGCTTAGTACCGTAGCCTTTTAATTCCGTCTATGCAATTGTTCATGCTTACCTGCACATTATTTTATCCTTATTTTTATAAATGTGTTAAGGGCAGATTTTATGCACTCATGGCTGTGCCTGGAAATAATAAAAACAATGAATCACGAGTCCTTCTCTAACTAATGTCATTACACCGGCTTTACAGCGTTTTTTTCACGTACAATATTGAATTTGATTTGCACACATCAGCAGCACCTTTGAGTATACAGTAGTAGTAGTAGTAGTTTGCAGGTAAAAAAAGAGAGGTTGCATTTGATAATTACATGCAATATATTCAAAACTGAATTACATTGTTTGCAAGAGATAAAAATGGTAGCTGCTACTGCATCGTGTATATATATATATATATATATATATATATATATATATATATATATATATATATATATATATATATATATATATATATATATATATATATATATTTATATACACAGTAGTACCACGGTATATCTCTTGACCTTGCATTGAACGTTACCACAGCTCCGATCGATGCCCTATTAATTCCCACATGCTGTTGATAACATTGGATGTGTGCGTCTGTTAACTTATATATATATAAATTCTTAAATGCAGCCGTTTCCTAATTGAAGAGATTCTAGTCTTGCATTTAACGTTACCACAGCTGCGATCGATGCCCTATTAATTAATTCCCACATGCCGTTGATAACATTGGATGTGTTGTGTGTGTTGGGGGCCTTGGTATATATAGCAAGTTCATTAGGTGAGCGAGGTTACAGTATAATTTGTTTGAGTCACGAAGGGACAGCAGATGACCGTACGTAATTATGCGACCATGCACATCTTTTATGTTATATCTTATATTATTCATTTGTGTTCATTTCTCAGTTGAGTTTTTTCTGTTTCTACATTTATTCTATATTTCCCATGTTTTTCTATTTATTCTCAATTTTTATTCCATTTTCTGTGCCCATTTTTGGTATGCACTGGAAAAAACATTGAAGCTACCGGTACGTAATTCCCTGTAGACTACTGAGTAGTAGTAAGAGTCTGAGCTCTCGTGGCCTTGAAACAAACACAACGGAACTGATATCTGAACAAAGAGTATACCCTATACACACACACACACATTCCTGCTGATGTTTTCGGAAATTCGGACAAAAGGGTGACCGAACGAGTATTGAACGTGGATAGCAGATGTATGACGCTAACAGAGTAGCAGTAGCAGCAGTGTAGGCTATCTATAATGACAAATAATTCACTTGTATGAACATTAGCCACTGCAGGAAGACTGAAAGGTAAATTGGAAGGCTACTGATTCCTCCAAACTATGTCAAGAAACAGACAACCTTAATGTTACTATAATAAAATAGAATAATAATAGGGGATCTGTTTCGAGGCATAGTTTGGAGGAATGAGTGGCTCCTGCAGTTTACGAAGAAGACATCCTCCCCTTAACAGGTAGTGAAAGCTAGATAGGGTCTCTAGTGAAAGCATGGCATGACACATCTTCAAAACGATAAAAGAACTAGAGCGGCATGACTGGAAAACGTTGAAGGCTCTTAGAATATGTCTGCACTAAGTAAAGAAGAAACACACATCTTTGGTAGAGGAGTGAGTCATAGATGTATGAATCTATGAAGTAATGTTCTGCACACACTGTCTAAATCGGTAATTGTAATGATTACAGGCTAGGTAGTTGTAGGAGTATAATAATATGTAATGTAGTGCTTCATCACAAAAATAGCAACTCTCTAAATTGACTTTCATTTGGACTACTCAACTGAGACCACTGTTAGTATTGACATTTGAAATAATCGAACACCACAATCGATAATATTTTCTGCTAAAGTTTAATATTTTGATATACGAATGGATTGTTTTTAGAAGTAATCCTCTCTGGTACTTAATTGTTGAGTATTGTACAGCCGGCGGCAAAAGTCCTGTCGCCAAATCTGCCAAGTCATGAAATGCAGTATGGAAATATATGCTGTGCAGATTCATAAAATGAAAAACCGGCAGTGTTTTTATTTCCCCCCTTGATGTTGTAATGTTGTTTGGTGAATGTTTCTTCGATGATTACCATTATGTATTTTATCCTTCAAGATGAGTTGAGTGAGGCGACAGAACATTCGCCGACGACTGTACATATTTCACAGCTGAACTCTGAGCCACAACATTATGGTGCTGTACCTGGTGTATATCACCCAAGGCACAGTGTTAAATACTAAGTAGTGTAGTCCTATATATCATTAGTATTAACACCGATTCAAGGATACAAGGAGGAGCGTGGGAAGGTTCTCAAACATGGAACAGTGATTTTTTTCTCAGTTCTGTGACAGTCTTAATTAACCGTGTCAGGAATATTTATCGAAAATAATAATTATCTTTGGTTCTTGTGCAACTGTATATTCCATGACTCATTTTAGGTTGCCTTGGAGAGGACCATCACCTTTAAAAATTCAAAGCAGACATGGACTGGTGTTCCCATCATTGCTGCCAACATGGACACAGTGGGCACATTTGAAATGGCAAAGACATTAGCTAAGGTACAGTATTATAGGCCTATATTTACTCCATGTTTATGGGGCAATTATCATGTAAAGTATCTTTACATTCCACAAAACTACTTATTAATTTTGACTCATTATCCAGCTTTGAGAACCTCGCAAAATGGAAAGGTTAAGAACGAGATTCGTATGTTCATTTAAATTTCACAATGGTTCGCAAAACTTCTTCCTACTTTATGAGAAGAGAATAATTTCTACACTTTATATGACAACTCCTAATCGTGCATGAACATCTGCCTGCCCACAGCACAAGTGTTTCACAACGATCCACAAGCACTACAGTTTAGATGAGTGGCGAGCAGCTTTTGAGGATGATAAAGAGACTATTAAGTTCGTGGCAGTTTCCTCAGGGATATCCAATGCTGACTGGGAACGACTTCAACAGATTCTTGCACTTTTTTCAGAGGTAAGTTTAAGGAAATAAAGGGCAACGTGAGTATCCTTGTGCATGTGTGGTTGGGTTGGTATGATGTTCTTTATGGGTGAGGTGGATGTCAATGATATGATGAGTAAGTTAAAATGAAAACATGCAGTTGTAAGGTAAGGAATGGTTAAGTGTCGCAAATGGTGTGCAGCATTACTATAAATGTGAAATGTGTGATGTCATCGGAAAATCTGCTGTAGTCTTTGCAGCGTCTAGGCTTATCTTGACCCCTGGGGTGAGGTAAGGACGAGTCTGCACTCTTACATGACCCCTCTCTCTCTCTCTCTCTCTCTCTCTCTCTCTCTCTCTCTCTCTCTCTCTCTCTCTCTCTCTCTCTCTCTCTCTCTCTCTCTCTCTCTCTCTCTCTCTCTCTCTCTCTCTGACCATATTTCAACACCACTACTGGGGTAAAAGTCTATGCGGTTGTTTTTAGCCCCGGCCTAAGCCGAGAGCTCTAGGTTTTATCAGAATTATTGTTCTTCTTGGGGCGACCACTTCTTAAAAGGGGTTCAACTCACTCACTCACTCTCTTCCTCCCATCCATTTTCTTTTACGACATTGAATAATTTATTATTATTATTTTTTTTTCTTCTTGGGGTGACCCTCATTTGGGGTTCACCCTCAATAAAAAGGGTTCATTTTCAAAAATTCAATATAACCATATGAATACGAAAATCCAGATAAAACATAATAATATTTTTGAGACCTTTACATATGGATATTTTATTATTTAACTTGAATCATTAAGAGCCGGAGCTTTTGAAGGGTTTTCCTTCATGTTCTTGTTTATGTTTCCCCTGTAGGCTCCTCTGATGCAGTTTGTGTTATGGGCTTTGTTTAATGCAGAACAAATTCTTTTGACTGTCCTTTCGCTTACGTTAGTCGCCTTGGCTATCCTTGCAGTTGCTCTTGAAGATGACAGCAACGATCCTCTGTTGGCATTTTCTTCCAAAAATAACTTAGATCCTATTTACATTGTAAGTTAGCTCTTTGGTTTGGCTGTGTAGCACACGAGAATGAGATGCGGTGGAACCTTCCATGGCTGGAGAATGAGAGAATGACGGAGTGAACTATACTGACCTCTGGGTGACCCACTGACCGCACGGGATGTATGGAAGGCAACGCCGCATGAATATCACACGTTGCCAAGTGTAATGGAAGGTAGACAAAGATCAAAGTTAATGCTTTATCCACAAAATACTGATCATTCATGAAACTATGCAGCCTTATTATGAAAATATATCATTTGATAACACAGAGAGAGAGAGAGAGAGAGAGAGAGAGGTAGGTAGGTAGGTAGGTGCAAGGCCAAGAGATATCTGATGTGGTCAGAGCACGGACTCTTCCCATCCCCACCACTCTCTCCAACCGGGTATGTGGCTATGTGCAGTCACTGCTTAGGCTACTGCTGGGCCAATATTGTGGTGGTCGGAAGGAGAATAGCGCTTGAGTTATATTGATAAAACTAACCATGGGATATTCTTGGAAATAGTCTTACTAATTCTCTATCCAAATTAATTTTGCCAGAAAGATGTATAACTAGCTCACCAAACCTGAACCTAATCTAACCTAACTGAGTTTGGTGTTTGAAATTAATGTACAGTTACGATCACTAATAAGTATACTGTTTTGGTTGAAGCTTTGAACAGTCCACCAATTCACCAACGAAGTCATTCTAATTGAGACCTTATTGTGCATATATTTACTGTCTCTATGTATTCCAAATCGAGTTTCAGGCACAAACTATCAGGCCACCGAATGTCGTAAAACGCCCTCGCTGGTAAAGTCATGGTCTAATGTACTGCAACACCTTCCAATGAGATGGCTTCGAAAAATGATCCGAAACTATAGCTGTTGGTGTGTGCAATTTTGGTTCATAAAATTAACTCAAATAGCTCGCTTTTATTCACCAGGTTGCAGTACATTAGACCATGACTTTACCATTAACAGCTGCAGTATATGGGGATAACACTCACTTCCCTCCCTCTGTGGCTGGGTACCAGTTTGATAGTCGTGACGTGTAGCAGCCGACCTGGGTCACTGTAACGGGGCTTTATGATGCCTATGTCCAGTGTGGGAACATTAAAAAAATAATAATAATATACGAAATCGGTAGCCTTCCGATTTACCAGGTCAAATACATCGTAGGTTTAACAGCTTGAAAACACTAAAGAGAAAATGTAGGCATTGCCTAAGTATGAAAAAAAGACCATTCGCTCCCTTTAATGAATAGATGTATGAAACTATATATTACACATGACACTGAGTACAGTATATTGTTAAGGTGTAAATATTACTCCTGATATCGTATTTATCTCCACTTCCGACAGGACCATTTTGACTCTATATAATGGGATTCTTAAGGGGGTGTGGGAATAGGGGACAGGCTTGGAGGGGGACTGGGGGGTGCAGGAATAGAGGGACAGTCTTGGGGTGGGTAGAAGCCTGTCCCCCAATTCCCGCACCCCCTACCCCCCCCCCCCAACCCCCCCCCAAAAAAAAAACAAAAAAAAACAAGCCTGTGCCCCTACTCCTGCACCCCCCAAGCCTGTCCCCTACTCCCGCACCTCTTTAAGCCAAAAGTTGTGAGTTGAATAGTCACGAGCACTAATAAGTATTGAGGTGAGCTTTGAATACCAAGAGACAGTAAATGAAATACACATCAAGATCGTCACTGGAATATATTAGTTCGTTGGTGAATTGGACCGTTCGAAGCTTCAAACAAAGCTGTATACTCATTAGTGCTCGTGACTGTACTTGAATAATTTACTCACAGATGAATGGTTTGGCAATCATAATAATGTCGTTGGTAAATTGTTTCCTGTGGAGGTGCATGAACCCTATTGTACAAATCATCATCATCATCCTGACATGTGATAAACCTTCCACAGATCAAGTTCATTTGTCTGGACGTAGCAAATGGATACTCTGAGGTGTTTGTGGAGTATGTAAGGAAGGTCCGCAAGAATTACCCAGAACACACCATCCTTGTGAGTATATATAGACACCTTCATGGCAGGATTTCTAATTAAAGCTGTTACACTTAAGGGGAGGATTTCTTTTGGGTGAATTGGAGCTCTGTGAATTCTCTAAACTATCCTACGAAACAGAGCTCCTATTAGAAACACCACTTGCATTGGAGGATTCACAGATCTCCACTTCACCTTAAGATACTCTCCCCTTGTTGTTTACTCTTGACCATTGATTTATTTATATCTTGGAAATGTTCTTATTCATACTTAGCCTAGATGGCCAAATTCCTTCCATAATTAGTAGAGTTTAGGCAGAAACCATATATACTGTATTTTCATCTCAAATTAATTTAGAAATCTTTGAAACATTTAATAGCAATATCCTACAATACATTACTGAAGTATAGTATGCATCACTGTCCAATCTTTCTCTCCTCTCTTATCTTTCTCTCCTCTCTTATCTTTCTCTCCTCTCTCTTAGCTTTCTCTCCTCTCTCTTATCTTTCTCTCCTCTCTTTTATCTTTCTCTCCTCTCTCTTATCTTTCTCTCCTCTCTCTTATCTTTCTCTCCTATCTCTTATCTTTCTCTCCTCTCTCTTATTATTCTCTCCTCTTTATGCCAGGCAGGGAATGTTGTGACAGGTGAGATGGTAGAGGAGTTGATTCTCTCAGGTGCCGATATCATCAAGGTGGGTATCGGTCCTGGCAGTGTTTGTACTACCCGCAAGAAGGCAGGAGTGGGCTACCCTCAACTGTCGGCTGTCATTGAATGTGCTGATGCTGCTCATGGATTGGCTGGACACATTATATCAGTGAGTACAACATTGACCTCATTTCTTGATGTACGGTCGGCGCCATGTGTCGTGTCGCCACATCTGCCAAGTTGTAAAGTACAGAATGGAAATATAATCTTCTCCAGGCTCGTAATATGAAAGCCATGAGTAGTTTTCTCATTCTGAATGGTGAATGTGTTGGTTCGATTATTATCCTTTATGTTATCCTTCAAGAAACGCTAAGTGAAGCGATATGACTTTTGCCGCCGACTGTACATGCGTCACCATCCTGGAGCATTATGACAAGGAACCCAAACCCAAATCTTCTATAAATATTTGAATAAGTACCCACTGTTACCCTGGTTATTTAATTAAGAAATACCAGGTTGGACAATATACTCAGTCTTAGATAGCCTAGTATCTCGACCTCTATACTGTATACCCAGTAACTATCACCTACTATACGTTTCAGCGCCGGACAGACGCTGTTTTTCGTAAATATCTCCTAAATGAATCTTTGTATAAGTATAATATTTCAGCACACTACCTTTAATATCCGGGCGTAATTTATGGCTGACATACCATATTCCTATATGTGTTATGTTAGGAGTTTACTGAGTGATATTAAGCCCAATCCAGTCATCATATCTAAGGCGTTATAGAGAATCGGACGAGTGTGTGGTACTCGTGTAACCTCTCCACCAACACCCAGAACACCCCCCACACCACTCCTTCCTTCCCTACCCCACACTTTCCTTCGAATGCGTCAATATGACTGGCCAGCTTTGTGTTATTTTTTCACAAGTAAACTCCTCACATAATACATATAGGAATATGGTATGTCAGCCATAAATTACGCCCGGATGTTAAAGGTAGGCTATCTTCATTTCCACCATTACCCAGTAACGAATTCTTACCAGAAAATCTAAGGTCCAGGGGCTCCAAGTTTCACAAGAAAAATCACACTCCTCAGTTTTGAGTACAAAGAGTACGTACGAACTTTCAATATTGGCCAAAGTTTCACTCGCCTCCATTAGGACTCACTCGGTGGAGAGGGTAGCCTACAGGATTTGGGGGGGTGGGCCTCTACTACCTTCTTCAGGACGAGATATCTTTATCACTCGGTGAACCCCATTCAATGCCTATAGCTCTAGTTACTCCCCCTGACCTTACTGTTACGTCACCACCTGTCA
This sequence comes from Petrolisthes manimaculis, assembly GCA_034508575.1. Classification (NCBI taxonomy): domain Eukaryota; kingdom Metazoa; phylum Arthropoda; class Malacostraca; order Decapoda; family Porcellanidae; genus Petrolisthes; species Petrolisthes manimaculis. Next base: position 213,241 of record JAWZYT010002008.1, read on the forward strand.
GGGGACGTCATGGTAAGAAAAAGGGGGGAGGGGGGTAACCCGAGGGGTAAAGGTAGCTCACTATCACCTGTCATACCCATCCTCACCAACATTTCTTCATATTTTACATTAATTATGTGTATGTAAATAAATAAATATCGAGTATCCAACCTTGCATACATCTTGTTTTTCTAGAAACAGATAGTTCAGTAAACGTAATCTTGTCCTAACAAGTGTTTTACCCAACACTTGTTTAGACTTACGATTTAATACCTCGGTTGTGACACAACTCTTGGTTATCCTTTTATTCTTTAAGGAGTTTCCCCACTCTTAGTCGCAGGGGAGACTATTATTCCCACATCGACTCTTCCTACGAGTGGCCTACACAACTACAACAACAACAAGTCTGGTGAGGGCGATCTTTCCAGTTAGGTTCCTCCAAGTTCCTCCCGCCTCCTCTTCTCACGCATAGCATACAGCTGCGCTGGTTCACTATATACCAATAATAGTGAATTTGTAGTGGCCTCTGGCCACAAAATATTTCTTGTTTTCATGATGTTACAAAGGTACACATTGCATCCCAAACCCTTGAGCTCTTATGCATGTATCAAAACAAGTTATTAATAAAGGTGATTTTTTTTTTTTTTACTTTCAGGATGGAGGCTGCACATGCCCAGGTGACATTGCCAAGGCGTTTGGTGCTGGTGCGGACTTTGTAATGATGGGTGGGATGTTGGCAGGACACGACCAGTCTGGAGGCGAGGTGATCGAACGAGACGGACGCAAATTAAAGCAGTTCTACGGGATGTCCTCTGCCACCGCCATGCAGAAGTATTCAGGAGGCGTGGCGGAGTACAGGTTGGTTGTCAGGGTTAGCATTCGTAAAAAAAAAAATACTGTCTTGGCACACAAATTTGAGGAAAATAAGAATTGTATTTTCACCTAATTTTATTCAAGACCATTTCATCATTTCATACGAAGCTGTTGCAGAACTATTACAATTAACTCTGCATATTTGTGGAGGGTACTAGTGTGTGTTTCCAAATGTTTTTGGTAGTTTATGGGAACATCACACAAGACATTCACTAAACATTCATAATCTGCTTCCCCCTAAATTTATTGGCAGACTGGTTACAGTAAATGCACTGTAGAAATTAAAAATAGTTCATCTGCACTTTTAGTACACATCCTGCCTATTTTTTATTGTCATAATCATAGTAATTATTGTGATATGTCATCTCTTCAGCATTTATTTTATTATTATTATTATTTTAAAATATCAGAGACACAAAGCCCCATGATCCAACCTAAAGATAAGAAGATAGCGTACAGAAAGAAATATACATGAGTACTGTAGTTAGCTCAATAAAAACATTTTAGCCCCACTCTTGAAGCCAGCCTATCCCACACCATCAAAGACAGATTCACCAAGGCCATTCCACAATGGCACAGATCAAGGAACAAATGCTCGACGGTACTAACAATTCCTACAGCGCGGCAATATGTAAGGAAACCTATGGGAGACCAACTCACCACGAGTGACACGAGCTGGAACATACAGAGGTGGCAGAAATGAGTGAAAAGGATGCAACACATTACTTCTGATCTTGAAGAGCATGCACAATGATGCAACAAAATGGCGATGACGCAGATTACAATCAAGTGAACCGTTGGCAAGAAAATTATCACAATCTTATCCAGGAACTTGAGATGGCAGTCAGCTGCTGAACTCCATACTGGAGAACAGTATTCCATTACAGGCAAAACAAAGGAATTAAAACATCTCAGTAACAATGAGTGATCTCCGAACACTTGCCAAGCTCTATACGCATAATACCCAACTTTTGGGAGACAAACCTCGAGATTTGACCGCACATTCTTATCAAACGTCATCTTAGCATCAAATGTAACTCCCAGAATAACCAAATTCTCAGACCCCTCCAATACAGTCCAATCAAGAATCAAAGGTGGCGATAAAGGGTACACCGTGTGAGACCTAGATATGACCATTGTCCCAGTCTTGCCAACATTCAACCTCATACTCCACAACCTGCACGACCAGTCACTAATCTTAACCCGGTCACAATCCAATGACTGAATAACAGCAATGAGGGTGGAATCAGGTTTCACAAAACTCTCATCCCATGCCATCCCAACCATTCCTTCTCCTCCCTCAACCAATTCTCTCTTTTCCACCACCTCGGCCCTGTATTAGTGATGTGCTGCGTAAATTAGCGATGTGGGCAATACTTTAAGTGTTTTGGCGCCCCTTCGACCTCAGATTTCAGTTCTTCAATTGTCCCTCTTTCTTTTCATTTCATTCCTGCTAGCTGTTTCACCTCTGTATCCCCCTTTTTTGGCGCTCTATGACATCGCTGTTGCGGCGCCTAATATCAATCAATGAATCCACCCCCTCGGTTTGCCCTCCCATTGTTTCACACACCCGAACCAGCTTATTATATTAGTGAAGCACTTCATTACATCCAACTCAACATTAAAGGTAATACCTGACACCCTGGACCTCCCATTCCATTAAGTAACTCATTCTTATCCTTAAATACGTCCATGTAAAATAAAATTTATTGTTTGTATTACGTTTTCTATTCCAATACAGGGCGAGTGAAGGAAAGTCTGTAGAGATCCCATATAGAGGAGACGTCAATGACACCATCCTGGACTTGTTGGGTGGCCTTCGTTCAGCTTGTACTTACACAGGTGCTGGCAAGCTCAAAGAACTCCCTAAACGCACGACTTTCATCCGTGTCACACAACAAACCAATGAGGTGTTTACTGGTTTGCCAGCAGCAGGCAAATAGTTACGATGATAATCCAGTTGTTTTCTGTACATCAGAGGTATGAAATACAGACACTGATCACATCTACCATTTTGGTGTTTTAAACTAAACTCACCGCTAATATTGATTGTGTATTGATGCTATGCTTGTAAAGTTTTAGAAAACTACAAGTAGATGCTTGAGGATGCCGAAACTAATTGTAATACAAATTACATTAATAGTTGAAAGTAGCCTTATGGTGTACAGTACAGTGTAAACATCAAAAGGTTGGATATGATTGTTTCGGTTGCTTTAGGGTTTATTTTGTTGTTTTATATGTTTGTTGTCATTACTTTGTGATGACAAATTATTTGTTATTTTTCGCAGTCATGTGTATACAGGTCATGAGTCACCATTATGAATCCACCCATCCGAGGTAATACAGTTACTTATGATAATCTTTTGACGAATTTACGAAATATTTACACAAACCTCAAGTTGTGATGAATTGGTGAGTACACAATTGTATACTATAACCATTAAATTAAGTCATCGCACAAAAAGGATACTACATAAGGGTTGATTCCTCTGCAGTGTTCTTTGGTGACTCAGGATATAGGTTCATGTAAGTTATTGGTCATGAACTGGTGTTGGGATTGAGTTGTTGATAGTTCCTGTCTCGTACAGCCATGACTGATAGTGCTGGACCAGGGTCCAAGGAGTGTTGGAAAGCAACTGAACAGACTTAAGTGAATTTTCCAAACCATAATCAACATTAAGATGAGAAAGGTTTAGAAGACTCACTTTTGCGAACTCTGTTCAGTTGTTCTCCAACACTCCTTGGACCCTGGTCCAGCACTATCAACCATGGGTGTACCAAGGATTTCATTTTTTTTTAGGGTAGTACAGTGTTGGTAAATCTGGAGCTACTGATTCCTCGCAACTATTCCAAGTAACTGGACACCAATATTTGTGGTATTTTGGTCCTGCTTTCTGGAATACTTTGGAGGAATGAAGGTGAATTAAAGAACCATAATATACTATTCCCTTAAGGGACCCTGTGGTGTAGTCAATAAAATGGGGGTAAATGAGTCCTTGAAATACTGCCACGAAACTCCACCTATATGGAAGGAGCTTATTTCTTGGCATAGTCAGGAGGAATCAGAAGTATCTAAGTATCATACACGATCATAGGGTCCTTAAAATCTCTGGTGTATAGGTCTTCAGAGTTGTAGACAAATGAGAATGCACAAAACACAGTATTATAAAGCACAGTGAAAAAAAAGTCAGGGATCTTATTACTATTTTAGGGTAGTTTTTGAGAACTATATTAAAATATTTAAATCAAACCAATATAGCTTTTAAGAGTCTCCGACCATGTAGATTTTTGTCTCATTTTCTTCAGTGAATTCTTTCGTAAATAGATCATCTAAAATTCACCAGAAGCCGATTTCCCTCGTTTTGAGTTGTGATTACTCTTATATATATATGTATGGAAATAAAGATCAACAAGAACATATTGGAAAGTTGTGGAAATTATCGAAATGAACTGCATGGTATCTCTGGGGACGTATTCCGATGTTTCGTGCATTGTGTCTTGTCATATTGGGCCCTATGCAATGTGGTATCGTAACTATTTAATTAAGGGACCCTGTGAGGTAGTCAGAAATTTTGAAGTAAGTTGGTCCTTCAAATATTGCCACGAAATGCCACCTACTTGTATAATATGGAAGGAGCTTGTTTCGTGGTATAGTCAGGAGGAATCAGATGGTTAACCGGCTCTGATGATTGTCTATGGAGTCATCGTACCCGTACCACGCCATCGTATACACCATGAATGTTTATTAATATGGCCCATTGTTTCAGGTAGCAAGTGCACTAGTACTATAGTTATAACGACTGTACACATTCAGCTGCCTTGGCTTGACACCACTTGCCTGTTTCATTCCCATGTATCAAACCACTTTTACTGAACGTTCTGTCAACTGCATGTAGGCTACTCCCACACATAAAAAGCACTGTTGAAGTTAATATGTTTTCAATTGTTGTTACAGTATAGTATTTACAGATCTTGATCTAAAAGCGGACGAGATAAAAGAAATTGTATCGGCGACTTAAGAATAATAATTTTGAAAGTGTTGTTACTTAGGTGCTACAGAGATTATTTTTATTATAAGTACAGTAGTTGAACTCGTAGCATTTTCATAGAGGACTGACAGACGGGTCACGCTCTTAATTGGGTGTTTTCTGAGTACCGTCCCAGGCTTGTATAATAGTTGATGTATGCAGCAAGGGTAGTAGTAGTCTTAACTCCCTGCTGCTACAGACACATATATATATAATTATATATTTCATTGCACGCAAGCCTTGTGTTGGGATGGGTAGCGCTACGCCTTTTTATAACTTGTATGGCCTAATTCTATATATAGCCTATTATTGATATGGTGTAGCTCAGCAGAATGTTTCTCAACTATTTTCATTTTCCTGGTGTTGACAGTTTTATTTAGTGGTTCCTTTTTTATGAGGTAAACTAAGAAACATCGCAACAGTAGTTATTTCATTTATTCTCAAATGTATTGCAATTATAAGATTATATCCGAATTATTGGTACGAGGATATTTTTTCAATGTTTACAGTTAATAATTGTATTTAGTCCAATAACGTTGACAGTATATGGTCAAGTATTATTTCTAATACAATGGTCAAACTGGTAAGAATAATGTTAATATAATATTATATGGCCATGTAATGCATCTATTTGTTGGTTGAGAACAGATTATCTAAATGTTATTATATTTGTTATAGACCTATAGTGTATTTTTTCAGCATGAAGCCATTTATTTGCACGCTGTGAGGTAGAAGCTACACTTGTACAGTACAGTCACGAGCCATAAATTCACTTTATTATTCAAAACTGTCATGGTAACTTATTATGATAATCAGGCACAGTACTTGGCTTTAATATTGGTGGCATGTCCATCTCTCTGAAGGAATGTTAAACTCGACTCAAATAGTACCATTAGAGTTGGTATTGTGTCCTACTATTTTCATCCTCATCTTCCATTTTCTTTCTAATATAAAATTTCGAGTTTCTTGATCCAGCGAGCACAGTTCATCTCTTGGACTCCACACCCTCTTGTTACATCTGCACTACTTGCCTCAACCATTCAGCCGACACCATAGAGGTTTTCTGTCAGATTGTATTGGCCCATATTCCAGCTTCTTCGTTATTAAGGGCCACACTTGTTTTCTGCTTCATATAATACAACTGATCAAATACAGATGTTATATACATTACCTCTTTTTTTAATGGGATAGCTTTATTTATCAGTAACACTAATATTTCACTTCACTATCACCATATTGCTGCATGGTTCCATTGTGTCTTGCCTCCAACACCTCTCTCCACTCCACCCTCACTGTCCACGATGTCTCCCAGCCAGAGGTGGTAAAACTGGCAACTTTTAAGGGACCCTGTGATATAGTCAGAAAATTGGAGATAAGCGAGTCCTTCCGATATTACCACGAAACAGCACCTATAGGGAAGGAGTGTTTCGTGGAATGGTTAGGAGGAATCATAAGGCTCCTATTTTCATACACGTTCACTGGGCCCCTAAAACTGCTTCACAGGTTTCATACTGACCAAGGTCGAGTGATACTGACTATGTACCAATCGTCATGCTTTTCGATGTGTTGGTTTTTGTTAATAATTTTGTATTCAGAAGTTTTTAAGTTAAATCAACATGTTTGTTACTATAACTTTATATGTTGTTCAAAATGAATTCCTTGCATTAACTTTGGACACTTTTCCGTCCGAGGCGAGACTGATATATTTGTTAATTATAGATAATATTTAATAGTGTCGTACATTGATACTCGATAGTTTCACTGAATATAGACTATAGTGCCTTTTCTTGGAGAATAGTTTGATACAGTTTTCTTTTTGAATTAAATTTTGGACGCTAGGTTAGGTGCCAAGTAATGTATATCAAATATTCTACTTGTGCAAAGGTGTAGGTGCTGTAATGTTAAACACAGTACTTATAATTGTGGTATGTATGCTATTAAAAAAAATACATCTTTGGGATTTAATATATTGTCATTCGTTATCCTCCAATGGTAGGGGGGATATTGCCTGCCTGTGGTGATGTGGGCAGTAGGCTACTTAATAACGTGTTTTGGCGTCCCTTCGGCCTTAGCCACTCACGACTCATTATAAACACATTTAATTTATAATCGTTATTGCATATGTGATAAAATTGAACTATATTTATCGAAACAATTAGTTTTGTAGCAGTATTGCCAGGTACGGCTAGGTCCCAGTATTTTGCCCCGACACAAGAAATTATAAGCAAAATATGGACCGTCCATCCTCCTTCAACACCTATAATTTCCTATTTTTTAATAGTATTCTAATAATATATATATATATATATTTGTGTGTGTGTGTGTGTGTGTTGGTTCCGTATAAAAGACAAAGTTGTGCTGGCCATCATCACCATCTTAATGGTGACGTCACATGGCGTCGTTGGTTCAAAAACAATCAACAAACAGTCCCAACACAAATCAGTAACGTTAAAACTTGTATTATCAGTGAATATATATCTATACCAATATATCATCCAGGTTATATAACTCCCGAGGAAGAAGGTGATAAAGTGGTGAGATAATATTGATTGATATTAGATGTTATAAAGAAAATAAAGTGTTACAGTATAAAGTAACGTTAAAGTAATACAAGATAATAATAAAAATAAAGAAACAAGAAAGATGGACAACCATGACAAGGAAAACAAGTAAGTTACCCAACAATGAGGACCAAAGGGGCGTGAAAACCCTTAAGGGGGTGCAGGAATAGAGGGATCGAATTGGGGTGTGCGGGAATAGGGGACAGACTTGGAGGGGTGTGGGAGTAGGGGGACAGGTTTGTGGGGTGCGGAAATAGGGGACAGGCTTTGTACCCCCCAAGCCTGTCTTCAACTCCCGCACCCCCCTTAAAGTATTGCCTATATTACATGCTACGAAACACACACAATGTCTCATCCTAACACACACACACACACACACACACATAATGTCTCATCCTAACACACACACACACAATGTCTCATCCTAACCTAAACACATCTGTCCAACAGTTACATAGCCTAAGTTAACATTAATGATGATCACTGCTTAGTTTACTCTCCAAATTCATTAAATAATTCAGCCATAAGTCATTTACACGGCTAAGATTCTTTCGTTTATGTGCTTACCAACCACTGTGGAAACGACCCTAACGTTAAGTGTATGAAAGTTCTTTGGATCATTCCCATCTGGTATTTATTGAAAGAATAACCGTTTTCCTATACCCTACCACGGTTATTTCCCGGTAGTTTGTCCAGGTTAGGTCCTGGTCGTCTGCTGTGGTCTAGGTTAGGTTAGGTCAGGCTAATTTCAAAATGCCCCATTTGAATATGGAGGAAATGCCATAGAAGAAAATAGTTTTAGAATTGTCTAAATAAGTGGTTAATGAAGGTAGTTTACAAGTAGGTTAACTTACATGGTAGAACACTGGATGTAGTCTAAGAAATGAAGTGAAAGATTTAGGAGTGCTACTAGATAAAATCTTTCTTTGGAAGTTCAAATTAATCAAGTGGTGAAGGTTTCTGGTTACGATTTAAGGAACATTGCTTTTAGTTAAGTTAGATAATAATTAGATGAAAATACCATGAAGATGCTTCTTCACAACTATGTCATAAGCAGACTGGATTATTGCAATTTCCTTAATTATGGTTTGCCAAACTATCAGTTAAGAAATTTGCAAAATTTAAAACAGAGCAGTAAGATTAATTAAAGGTGTTTCATTTGGTGAGAGGATAACTCCAGCACTCATTGACTTAGATTGACTACCAATAAAGGTGACCATTGAGTCACTTTTGAAATTTTGAAAACCAGAGTGTTTTAAGAGGTTTTCAAGTAAATAATTCTATTGACCTTAGGCATGGTGACAAACAATACAGGTTAAATGAGGCAAGGAGCAATGTGATAATGGATTTTAAGAGGTTTTCAAGTAAATACCTCAATGGAACTCAGGCATAGTGATGAACAATACAGGTTAAATGAGCCAAAAAGTAATGTGACAATGGGTTTTAGAGTGCTGGAAATGTTTGTACCATTAAGGCTCTTTAATGCATTATGTTTAAGACACGGATGAGATTAGAAGTGATATAGTGTTTAATTATTATTTATTATTAATTATTTATTTATTATAGTGTTTAATAATATTGAGGGAGACCCTGTAGAGTGCCATCTGCTGGTAGAGCAGAGCATAAACATATCATGCAAACAAGTAATAAGTACAGTACAGTATATTCAGAACCCCTGCACGAGCCACCATAACCACTTAAATTAATTCTACACAACAGTATAGATCAATAAACAGCTAGGCCTAACCATCATAGCCACCACAATAATAATATAAAATATTTATAATATAATAGGGAATAGTTTTAGAAGTTGCCACAACTCAATTTCAAAAATTTTACTATTACTAGTGTTTATATTTCACTATTACAAACAACTTTTTTATATCCTCAGGGGATATGAGAGGCCACAGCATCGGAGGGACAGATCAAGAAGGTCCTCGGTGAGTTATTGTAGTTTATTACAACATTATTTAGAATGATACATCTAATTATTCTCCATATATTCCTAATGTTATCCTAATTATACCTCTGCTTGTTATCCTGTGCATACCTTTATTTATTATCCTATGTATACCTCTATTCATTCCAACATTGTCTTTAATTATATTTTTTATATACCGTTTTTTTTTTTTTTTTTTTTTTTTTTTTTTTTTTATATATATATTAACAAAGATGAGGACAAAGGCCACAGGCCCGCTTACCGTCCTCATCTACATAGTACAGTGAGAGAGTGGTCCAAAATCATGTCCAATTTCATTCGAGATGCCCTGACACATTGCGTTTGAAGGTACATAAATCGTAGTAAGGTGGAAAGATGGATGAAGGTAGAGTGTTCCAGAGTTGACCAGTTGTGTATATGAAAGACTGAGAGTACCGGTTAACTCTTGCATGAGGGAGTTGGAGGGAGTTGGCCTACTGTATGTATACAGTAGGCTCGCCTATGGAGCGTGTTCTCAATGCGAGCTTCATCTTTTGAGCAATTCACCCCCAAATCCGCCCCCTTTATTATCTTACGTACGATGCTTCCACCGAGCCCTTTTTTTTTTTTTTTTTTTTTTTTTTCCTCCAAATCTGCAGCTGTCCCCTGAAGCATGTTTAGGCTACATTTGGTTTCCATGTGGAACTAGACGCTCCCCAAAACCCACCCTACCAACCAACACCTGCCTTCAACAAGTCCCAGGTTTACAAGAACTGATGCTGCAAGAGGTGCAAGTAGTTCACTCAAGCATTGAACAATAAGATCCATTTGAGATCCTGGAAAGTGTTAATGAGGCTGACGCAGCACTACAACCCAAAGAACAGTAACAACAATGACCATAACTGCAAGCTATGGAGACCGAGTTACCCGTAGGCAGACTCAGCCACATTCTCTGTGCCCTGGATAAGTTCAAACACGAGTTGAAAACTTCAGAAACTTCCAAGCAGTGAACTAATGAAGTAATATTTGTTCTTGACAGGCTGTTCAAATATCACACTGACAAGCACAACACTGAAATAAGTAAGAAGGAGTAAGGATGAGTGTGGTACCGGTGAAGGTGTATGGGAAGGTTCTTACTGAGAGACTGATTGAAGTAATATGAAATAAAGTGAGTGAGGAGCAGGGAGGGTTCAAAAAGGGTAGAGGATGTGTGGACCAGATATTTGCATTAAAATCAATAGTGGAGAAATATATTGGGAAGGATGTTGTATGCTGCCTTCATGGACTTGGAGATGGCATACGATAGGGGTGATAGGAGAGCTATTACAGAGGATGTGTGGACCACAGATATTTGCATTAAAATCAGAAGTGGAGAAACATACGTCATACTATAGGGTTGATAGGAGAGCTACCGTACTGTACCCTATTCCAGAAGTGTTGAGGATTTATGGTGTTGGGGGGTCTTTGCTGAAAGGCATTGAGGCCTTTTATGCAGAGGCAACAGCATGTGTGCGGGTAGAGGGTGATCTAAATGAAAGTTTTAATATTAGTGTAGGGCTGAGACAGGGATGTGTTATGTCACCATGGCTCAATATATATATGGATGGTTGTATGAGAGAGATGAAAGCCAAAGTGAATGGCCTAGGGGTGAAATTGAGGCTGAATAAAGCAAGTGGGTCCTTGGTGGCAAGTTTATTTTAATGTCAAGATGTCAATAACACTCTAATATGCACCCAGTGTTGCCAGGTGCAGGGAAATTTATCTGTTTTAGGGAATTAAGAAGTCCACACAGGGAAATAATATACAGTTCGTTCAAGAGTAAACAGGGAAATTTCTACCAGAAGAAATACCTAAAAGACCATCAATGTTCAGGAGTAAACAGGGAATAATTGAGGTAGACAGCGAAATTCTGATATAGAAGTGAGGGAAATGTCGTCAAGCAGACATGGCAACACTGACACACGAGCGCGGGAAAACAGGGTGCACATTAGAGTGTTATTGACATCTTGACATTAAAATTAGGTTTGCAGCAACAATTTCTGTCTTATCTACAATCTTATACCACCATGACATGCAGGAGGATTTTATCTACATCATCCACCCATTTTTAATCATGGTAGCGTAATATTTATAAATAAATATCGGCATATAAAAAAGTTGTATACACATTTTTAACTACTTGTTTCACTTCAACTCGTATTTAATCATATATTTTTTAATTATATGGATATTTTCTTCACGATAAAAGTAATCCTCTATCATTATTCTGTCAGGTTACCTAAGTACCAAGTAGATATTAAGCGAAATAAGTGAGGCACCAAGAAAAAACAAAAAAAATGTACCTCGGAGAAATGCAATGTTTTGGTAAAGCAAAGGTAAGCGTGAACGGAGGTTGCCTGGAGATATTGACCAATCAGAGACGAAGTCTATTAAGGAGGCGTGGCTACTAGGCCAGGTTAGCGTAAAACAAGTATAGTATTATTATGGGACCCTGTGATGTAGTCAGAAAATTTGAGGTATACGAGTCTTTCAAGTGCTATATTACCATGAAACATTCACACCTATATAGAAGGAACTTATTTCGTGGCATGGTCAGGAGGAATCGGAAGCCACTAATTTTCATACATAATCACAGGGTCCTTAACCCCTAAAACCCGCAATTCGATACGACAGCCTTCACCCCCAACCGCAAAAACAACCTGATTTTTAAAGTTACTCTAAGGTTAGTTTTGTTCTTATAGGTTTGTAGAGCTTTATTTTACACACCAGAATATGCAAACAAAAGTCTTCTATCTCCACTGGTTAGAGTACAGCAGCACGTCAAAGTCGGAAAATAATATGACAGTTACCCCCCCAAATAACATACGAAGGCATACGCATGTGTTATGCATTTGTATAATGCGTAGATGCATGAGTATGTGTACCTCGATGTGTGCTTGCATGTTTGTATGTAAAACGAGTATATAAATGCACTGAAATAGACAGAAAAAGCAACATACAAGTCATTTTTGCATACAACTGTACATACCTGTGATAAAGCTAATGCATGCATGCACAATGTATGGGAGTGTTTGAAAGTGTGTTAAACTAATGTCCAATAGCTAATAAGAGCTATGGGATGGGAGGCAGGGAGAGGGAGAGTATGAGAGGCCACGAGTGATGGTATTGGCTCAGATAACACCGAGTGGGTGATCATGTACTTTGGCCATGCCCACCTCCACTTAAGGGGGGGAGTCAGCCAATCTCGAACAATTACAATAGTCCAAGGCTAGAGCTTTCCTTTGGTACCACTGCTGTGGCTATATGTAGCCCATGCAGTTATTTATGGGCTGTTAAATAAAGGCGTTAATCGGTTTTTAAGGCCAAAATTTTGGCATTGATAGGTCTTCAAGGGTTAAACTACTTTTTGGATGAAAAGTTCTGTATGTCTCTCGGTTTTTGTTACTTTGCAGAGTGAATTTTAGGGGAAATTCTTTTGTTTGTTGGTGAATTGGAAGGTCTCCGATTCCTGCAAACTATGCCATGAAACAGATCCCATATTGGTGTACCATTGAGGGTCAGATCTGTTTTCTGGTATATATTGTTTGGAGGAATCAATAGCCTACCATTATACCAACAAAAGAATCTCCCCTTTAAATTTGCAGCCTTAAGGACGCTAGTGATGTAGTCAGAAAATTGGAGGTTAGAGAGTCCCTTAAACATCGCCACGAAACACCACCTACATTGAAGGAGCTTGTTTCGTGGCATAGCCTATTCAGGAGAAATCAGAAGCCCACACAGGGTCCCTTATGGGGGTAGCCTATAGTGATTTTATTGCAGCGAGTGAGTGAGTTAATTGCTGTCCCTACCACCCACAGATCCTGAAGGATTCCCCCAGCAGGAATTGTACACTTGAGCCGGAGTGCACCATGTCCACTTTTTCAAGGCGATCTTCCAAACGGGTCTCATTCGCCGACACCAAAACCATCAAGTGAGATTTAAAGTATTTGTTACATAAATTATGGCCCTTTGCATATTACAGTATACCCTGGACATACAATGATACAATGCTTGTCACACACACACATGCACACGCGCACACACGCGCACACAAACACACACACACACAAACACACACACACAATAGACTCTGGATATATCCTACAATGAATAAATACAAGTACAGTACAGTTATGTATATTGTACTCTGTTCTAACAACAAATATATAATTTATTATATGAGTGGTAATATATCTGTTCTCTCTGCATACAAACAGTATTACATCACTAGGTTCTGTGTGTGTGTATTTATCCATTTGTATCTTTACAGGATTGAGTCAAAATCGTAATATCCTGTATTTTACAACCCAATTATCATATTTTTCTTTAAAGTTATGTACGATTTTGTCAAACACCATTCTTTCAGTATTTGTGCCAATGGTTTATTACTTTATTTGGAAAGGTACATCTTTATCTCCTCTTCATTTAATTTATTTCTTACTGTGTCTTCTCATTGTTGGTATTCATTGTTGACACAAGTTTTCTATATATTTTTTTTTTCTGTGACACATTAATTTTGTAAACCATAATCATATCTCTTCTCTTTCAACTTTCTTCCTGTGTTGGTAACTTTAGTTTCTTTTATTCTTTCTTAATAGCTTAGGCTAGTTCTCTTAGACTCAGTACTGGTACCCATCTAGTTATTGCTCTTTGTACTTTTTCTAATATGGTAATATGTTTCTTTAAATGTGGGTTCCATACTACTGCAGCATATTCCAAGGTAGTCCTTATAATTTTTTTATTATTTTCTTGACCATTTCTTCATCTATATAAGTGAAAGCCACTCTCATATTTGGTAACAATGTACGGTATACATGTTTCACACTTTTTCATTTCATTTGTATGTACATCTGTTGTCAATTTCTTAATTGTCATTACCCCTAAATGTGTGTGTGTCATCTCTGCTTTCAAACAGTGTTACAATTAATTAGGCTCTGTGTGTGTCTGCTTTCAAATAGTGTTACAACATCATTAGGCTCTGTGTGTATGTCTGCTTTCAAATAGTGTTACAACATCACTAGGCTTTGTGTGTTGATGACGTTAATATAACCAGATAAAGGTCCATTTTACTGTCTGTTGACCGTGTCTATCTTTGTGTGGCACTGCAAACTACTCGTACAATACACTCCCCTTTTACACTGTGTATTTTATTTATATAGCCTATGTGAAATAGTGTGTGCAATGAATGTCTACTGTACACTTATTGTACTCTATGTTACACACCCATAATACCAGTGTACTATACAATGACGGTGTTCTGTACAAAGTTTCATTACACACACTACATTCCACATCCATAATACCAGTGTAAAATGAAAGTTTACTGAACCTTGTGATCATGTATGAGAATAGGAGGCTTCTGATTTCTCCTGACAATGCCATGAAACAAACTCCTCGTTTATCTCTAATTTTCTGACTACATCACAGGGTCCATTAAGATACAACCTGACCCTTATACACCAACACAGTCCCTAACCTTCTCACTTATAGTTAATTAAGGGGAGATTATTTTGGTGAATTGGAAGGCTACGAATTCCTTCTAATTATACCAGAAAAACAGATGCCGTCAATTGTACAAATGATTATGTCTGGTATCACTTCAGGGAGTTTGTGAAGATGCATTGTGGCAACACTGAGTGGAACAGCTCATATGAGGCAACAGCCATAACTGACTCCTCCTCTTCCAACTCTGACTCCTCCAAACCACACAGGTGAGTCTTGATGTTGTCAGCATGTACAAGTTGTTAGTCTCGTCATCAGCATGTGTAGTTGTTATGGTACTGGTGAGGGTGTTTTATGACGTTCTGTGGCCTTATGGTTACTTCCTGAAACTCAGTTTGGAAAAGATAATATTCTCAACCCCTCACCTGAGAGGATTCGATCTCCAGACCTATAGGTTACGAGTCCAGTATACTAACCACTCGGCCACCTCCTCTCTGTATACATTTCCTTTTATGTTATATACTTATGGTCCTTACAAATAGTTGTGAATGTTTATTTAATATAGATTATGTTCCATCAGGATTTGTAACAATTCATATTTTGCCAATTGTACAGTCACGAGCACTAATAAGTATCCAGCTTTGGTTGAAGCTTTGAACAGTCCAATTCACCAATGAAGTATTTCCAATGGAGTTCTTATTGTGTATTTTTTTTCTGTCTCTAGGTATTCGAAGCACACCTGGATACTTATTACTGTTTGTGACAACTTTACATATCCAAATGTAGTAATTACAATGTGTCTAATAACACTGACAAACAGACATTTTGTTTGTCACAATATAAGTACTCACTATTAAGGACTCTGTGATTGTGTATGAAAAATTGAGGCTTCTGACTCCTCTTCACCATGCCACAACACAAACCTCCTTCCATAAAGGTGTGTGTGTGTTTCGTGGCAATATTGGAAGGACTCATTTATCTCCAATTTTCTGACTACATCACATGGTCCATTAAAAAAGCCATTTGTTTTGTCACAGCTACTATGCTATTATTATGATTGTTTGAAATAAAAATACTCTTTTTATTGTCATTAAGGGACCCAGTGATCATGTATGAGACCTGTTGGTGGGTTCTGATTCCTCCTGACTATGTCAAGAAACAATCTCCTTTATTGTAAGTGTTTGTGTTTGGTGGCAATTATTGAAGGACTCTAACTTTCAAATTTCTGACTACATGGCGGGAGTTCCTTAATCTCAGTATAGACCTATTAAAGGACCCTATGATGTAGTCAGACAATTGGAGATAAACAAGTCCTTCAAATATTGCCACGAAACACACACACACCTATGGGGAGGGGGCTTGTTTTGTGGCATGATCAGGAGGAATCAGAAGCCTCCAATTTTCATACACGATCACAGGGTCCTAAACCTGTTAATACTGCTTTATCCTTTACATTTAGCCTTGATGAGAGCAGCATACATCCAGATGAGAGGCCCCACCCTACCCTCTCCTCCACCACTCTACAGGTGAGGCACTGCAACTTCTGCAGCCACCTTCAAATATTCACCAATACTCTCCTTCTATCATGCAAAGAAATCAGTATCATGACCAAATATAATCGTCAACTCAACCCTCTCAATTATTATTATGAGGGGCTGCAAAATCTTACATGTGTTGTTCTTTATTTATATGTAATAAAGAACAACACTTATATGGTTTTGCAGCACCTCATAGTAATAATTGAGAGGGTTGAATTGACGTAAGGTGTTGTATGATTATATTTTGATATGATACTGATTTCTTTGCACAATGGAAGGAAAGTGTTATTGGATATTTGATTGTGGCTGTGGCTGTACAAGGAAATTCACACAATAAGCATTGATGGGTTCTGGCAATACTGTATCTATGTAGCCATAGTACAGTCAGCAGCAGGAATTTGTATGAGAGTTGACAAATATATATGGTATAAATGTCTAATACTAAATATTATTATTCATTTAAACCATGCTTTTCAACTCTCATACAGTGTTACCAGATCAAAAGGCTCCTCTCACTCAAGCTGAGCGGGACGAATTTCTGCTGCTGACAGTACCGGTTTGTTTGTTATTATTGTCTCCCCCATCCAAGAGTCATTGGCCACTAAAAGGGGGTTTCACTTCACTAATAATACCTTCCCAGTATTCCTGCTTGTGATAAAAGGGCACTAAAAGGGCCTTTTACTTCTCCAACTGTCCTTTTTTTTTTTTTTTTTTTTTCATCTGGTATTTCCATTTTACAACAGGATGCAGTGGTGTCTGATGAAGAGGATATCAAGGAAACAACAACTTTCCTTCAGCAATACATGTCACTCTCTGAAAGCATCAACACGTCCAGACCTGGTACACACGAGCAGGTGTTGAGTAACTCTGATGATGATGAAGGGGACACCACCAACCCTGCCAACTTTCTCAGTAATTTCTTGAAGCTCACATCAAATCCAGGTACCAATAGAATAAAGTAAATACGTACTTATTTTTTATTTAATGTTAAGAGAGTCACAGTAATGCCTTATAATATTATACTGTTGTTGTTATGGGTGTGTATTACACTGTAATGAATGTGTGTACCTGTACAGTAAACCCTCTTTGTACACACTTACAGACAGGTGGCCAAGTGGTTAGTGTTCTGGACTCATAACCTAGAGGTCGGGATATCGATCCTCTCAGGTGAGGGCCTGACATTATTTGCTCTTCTGATTTGAGTTTCAGACACTAACTATAAGGCCACTGAATGTCGTAAAACACCCTCGCTGGTACCATAACTTCTGTAGTATTTGGGAATAACCCTCACTTCCCTCCCTCTGTGGCTGGGTACCAGTTCAGAAGTCGTGATGTGTGTGTGTGTGAGTAGCAGTTGACCTGGGCCACGGTAACGGGCTTGATGAAGCCTATGTCCAGTGTTGGAACAAAAAAAAAGAAAGAAAAAGTAATACCATAATTTGTACTGTTGTTATTATGGGTTTGTAATGAATGTGTGTACAATAAACCCTCTTTGTACACACATATATATACATACAGTAATGCACTGATAATAAAGATGGTGTTGATAATTTTTTGGCCGAGATCATTCCAGGTACTAATGACACATACACCCACTTCCTGTATTCCTTGACTTGATTACCTGTATAAAATACTATAACTAATATAACTTTTTTCTTCAAAATAAAACTCATTACTGGTTAACCCTTAGAGACTGACTGATGACATACACTGTCTTACGTTAAAGACCGGCTGATGACAGACACCGTCAAAGATATTTAGCGCTATTTCGAGCCATGCCTGATCAGGGTTAACAAAATGTACGAGAGTGAGGTGAAGGGACGGAGGGGAAGAGGCAGACTGAGAGTGAGATGGAAGAATAGAGTTGAGAGGTATATGAGTAAGATTGGCGTTGGATGGTAGGAGGGACACCAGTTGACGTGGGACAGAGGTGCATGGAGGTGGCCATCCCCTTTAGGGATTGAGGCATCTGGTGATAGATAGATATAATAATGAGTTGTAGGGAATAAATTTATTGTAATGTTTTCTGCAGGTTCAATGCAAAATATGGAGCTGACAACTGCAGCAAGTCAGGTTCCCAGGCTGACACAAAACCCGACTCATAATATGGAACTAACAACAGCAGCAAGTAAGGTTCCCCTACTGACACAAGACCTGACTATGGAGCTGACAACTGCAGCAAGTCAGATGCCTAGGCTGACACAAGACCTAACTCAGAATATGGAGCTGACAACTGCAACGAGTCAGATCCCCAGGCTGACACAAGATCTAACTCAGAATATGGAGCTGACAATTGCAGCAAGTCAGATTCCCAGGCTGACACAAGATCTAACTCAGAATATGGAGCTGACAACTGCAGCAAGTCAAATCCCCAGGCTGACACAAGATCTAACTCAGAATATGGAGCTGACAACTGCAGCAAGTCAGATTCCCAGGCTGACACAAGACCAGAATATGGAGCTGACAACTGCAGCAAGTCAGATCCCCAGGCTGACACAAGACCAGAATATGGAGCTGACAACTGCAGCAAGTCAGATCCCCAGGCTGACACAAGACCAGAATATGGAGCTGACAACTGCATCAAGTCAGATCCCCAGGCTGACACAAGACCAAAATATGGAGCTGACAACAGCAGCATGTCAGATCCCCAGGCTGACACAAGACCAGAATATGGAGCTGACAGCAGCAGCATGTAAGGTTCCCCTACTGACACAAGATCTAACTCAGAATATGGAGCTGACAACTGCGGCAAGCCAGATGCCCAGGCTGACACAAGACCAGAATATGGAGCTGACAACTGCAGCATGTCAGATGCCCAGGCTGACACAAGACCTAACTCAGAATATGGAGCTGACAACTGCAGCAAGCCAGATGCCCAGGCTGACACAAGACCAGAATATGGAGCTGACAACTGCAGCAAGTCAGATCCCCAGGCTGACACAAGACCAGAATATGGAGCTGACAACTGCAGCATGTCAGATGCCCAGGCTGACACAAGACCAGAATATGGAGCTGACAACTGCAGCAAGTCAAATTCTCAGGCTGACTCAGAATATGGAGCTGACAACTACAGCAAGTCAGATCCCCAGGCTGACACAAGACCAGAATATGGAACTGACATCAACAACATCTCAGATTCCCAGGCTGACACAAGATCTAACTCAGAATATGGAGCTGACAACTGCAGCTAGTCAGATCCCCGGACTGACTCAGAATATGGAGCTGACAACTGCAGCAAGTCAGGTGTGTAGTAATATACTGGTACTGTTTGTTGTATAGTAAAGTATGAAAGTGAGTTTCTTTACACCTGTGGGTTCTCTCTTACTCTAACACACCTTGCTCTAGTAATGAAAGAGAGTTTGGAATGATTGATAGCATTATACAGTATATAACGACCAAGATGATTGGTAGATGAGTTGCCAGGAAATTTTAAACATAATTTAACATAATGATTAAAGACCCTGTGATCATGTATGGGAATTGGAGGCTTCTGATTACTCATGACCATGTCACAAACCAAGCTCCTTCCGTATAGGTGTGTGTGTTTCGTGACAATATTTGAAGGACTCCTTTATCTCCAATTTTCTGACTACATCACAGGGTCCCTTAATTGCATTATGTTGTTATATATGCACAGGGTCCCTTAATTGCATTTTGTTGTGTTATAGAGTAATAATTTATCACACTACTGTCCTACTAACACTGTTGATGTATTGGTCTAACCTGTGTTTTTATAGCTTTATCATATAGATGGTAACAGGATCTGTTAGGCGTCCATTGTTTGTTTGATGGAGTAGAATGATAGGTTCTATATTAAGGGACCTTGTGATGTAGTCAGAAAATTGGAGGTTAATGAGCCCTTCAAATACTGCCATGAAACACCACCTATATTGAAGGAGCTTGTTCCGTGGTATGGTCAGGAAGAATCAGAAGCCTCTAATTTCATACACGAGCACAAAGTCCTTAAATCCTTGTTAATCATAGTATGAGTAGAGAGATAACCAGCAGGTGTGTGAGAGACAAAATTGCCTGTATTACTGTACAGTGTTAATCAATAATAATCATCCACATATGGGTACTTCAAACAATTTGCTGTCTGATGTTTTCACGATCACATATGATGTTATTGTTTTAAAGAGTATGTAGTAAATTAAAAGATTGTATTGTTTTCTGTGTGGGTGTGTTATTGTTTTGAATAGTGTGTAGCTGCTTGTAGTAAATTAAAAGATGGTACTTAACCTATTTACTGGACAGTTTATCAGCTATGGAACAGGGAAGCTGTCTAACTCTTATGTGAGTTACCCCTATATGAGTGATTATTATTGACCACGACTATACTGTAATGAGTGTCATGATGCGCTGAGTGTAAGGAAGTCGCACTTCATGGTTATATTTGTACTGGATTCATTCTATTATTTACCTCCTGGTGGTATGTGTTATATGTGGTTATGTCACATTATGGGGTATTATGATTTTACAGGCTGTATGTGTGAGATAACTCTGAGGGGTGAAAGGATGGAGGAAGTGAAGGACTTTAAGTACCTGGGTACAGTTCTGTATAAACATCGGAGTATGGAAGGAGAAATTAGGGAGAGAGCAATGAAGGGTAGACAGGTCATAGGATCACTGGGGAGGATAATGAAAGGTAAAAGTGTGAGTATGGAAGTGAAAAGGGGACTACAAAATAGTATAATCCTGCCAACACTGACATATGCATCGGAGACATGGACATGGAGTAGGGCTCATCAGTCGAGAATAGGTGCTGTGGAAATGAGTTACTTGAGAGATGCATGTGGACTGACAAGGTGGGATAGAGAAAGTAATAAGTGTGTATGAGAGATGTGGTATGAGTGAGAGGGCAATTGGTATTGAGTGTGGAGTGGTTGAGAGAGTGAAACGTAATACACTGAGGTGGTTTGGGCATGTAGAGAGAATGCAAGGTGAGGAGTTTGTAAAGAAGGTGTATGGAAGTGAAGTTGTGGCACCTGATGTGAGAGGCAGACTGCTGGTTAGATGGCAGAACAGAGTGGAAGAGTATGTAAAGGAGAGAAACATTAAAATTAATGAAAAATAATTCTGGTACAGGTTCCCAGGCTGACACAAGAACTGACTCAAAATATGGAGCTGACAACTGCAGCAAGTCAAGTTCCCAGGCTGACACAAGATCTGATGCAAAATATGGAGCTGACAACTGCAGCAAGTCAGTTTCCCAGGCTGACACAACAACTGACCCCTCATATGGAGCTGACAACTGCAGCAAGTCAGGTTCCCAAGCTGACACAAGAACTGACTCAAAATATGGAGCTGACAACAGCTGCAAGTCAGGTGTCCAGGCTGACACAAGGAGTCCTGACACACAACCTGGACATTGCTACTATGAAAAGTGGAGGAGTAACACTGTTACCAGAACACCACCTGACTTCAAACTTTGTTGGTATTAGTGATAGTGTTTCCATGACAGCTGACAAGGAACAGTTGTCTAGTCAGTCAACACAAGTGGAACATAATAATGTGTCTATAATACAGCAATGCCACGATAGCCAAATGTTGCATCGTCCTACTACCTTACTACAGTCACAGTCACTACTTAACAAAGATGTTGTTCAATATAACAGCCAGGGTTCTCCAGTAACTGATGATCAAGTTAATCTGGATGACTGCATCATTAAAAGTAGTAAAAACAACAGTGACCCTGATGAATGCACAAGGAAAGATATTCGAGAAGAAAGAACATCTGGAAAGGAGCCTGACTCTCAAGTGGTTCACAGTTATCAGTTGTCCTGTGGATTACAAGAGGCTCAAACATCTGCCTCTTCACATTCTTCTCATCAGTCCACAAATTCTCTGGTACAAACCAGTGACTGTAAGAAGAGGTCCCCATCTCCAACTGAGGAGAGTGAACAATCACCTAAGCGATTCGGAAATGAAGGGCGCTGCATTTACTCTCAGTCCTCACCAAACCACAGTATAAACACAACACAACATACTACAGCCTCATCACAAAAGACAAATCCACCACCTACATTATTAACCAGTGTTGGTCCTTCCCTGCTTGGAGAAGAGCTGCTGGATGATATCAATATATCTCTTGTAGAAAGTATGAATGACTCTGCAGGTGAACTGTCCACATCTGACTTTCCTCCTCAAGTACACCACCAACACAGTAGCATTAAAAAAGATGAGAAATGCCCAAAACGGCGGTCATTGGCAGCAGAAGCTATAAAGAACGCTATGCCTCTGATCTCTTCTTTCATGGAGCAAGTAAAGAAGGCAGATGAATCCCAGTGTGTCATGGAGGTTGATGAAACTGAAGTATACCAGACTTATATGCTTATCAAACCTAACACCACCAGTACTTTAACCATCAATGAACAACTTCTTGCTGATGATAATACTGTGGCAAATGTAGAAACAAGTTCATGTACTGTGACTGAGGCTGTTTTAGACACAAGCACTACAGCTGCCTTGGTGCCAGATAACAATAGCTCTATTAGTGCTGTTGAAGGAAATAACATATCCTATAACTTGCCATCACACAATCACTCTCATACCACCACAGTCCAGATGAATACAACAACAGTAAGCAACATAAGCACCTGTTGTATAGTACAAGAAGAACCAAATGAATCAAAGCATCAACAACAGATTGTTCCGAATAATAATAATAACGATAAAGATGATGATGAATCTGTGGTAATGGATTTATCATCTGTGTCAACCCCCAATATAAACACCTCAAATACTAAACCCAGAGAATTGCTGGTTTATAACTTGGAGGATGAACAAGACAACAACAAACTTTATGTCTCTCATGAGCAGCAGAAGTGTATGGGATGGTGCTCTCTTACTCAGGGTTCCACCTTCACTGTTACCAGGTAAAGTATAGTAATTGTATTTTGTTTATATTATACTATATTATTTTGCACAGTAAACTCATAGATATAGGCTACAGTACTTGAGTTCGGGTGTGTAATGTACAAATTAGGATTGAAAAAGTTCACCTGAAATTATTTGTTCTGTGTATTTCTTTACTAAAAGTTCATAAGTGGTTGAGGTTGAGACTGTTTTTGCCTGAAAATAAAATCTTTGTCCAACACCTGTGGCCTTTCTCAGGAGCTCGGGGCTGCTCGGCCAGATAGCTTGAGGAGCTTCAATAACTACAACAACACCTGTATTCAATTACTGTACAGTTGGTCACAGGAATTCATACACAGGTTGTAAGAAAAGATAGGTCATTATTTTTACACAGGCTATATGGAGAAGTCATTATTCTTACACAGACTATGTATATGGAAAGAGAGGTCATTATTCTTACACAAGCTGTGAGGAAAAATAGGTCATTATTCTAACACAGGATATATGGAAAGAGAAGTCATTTATTATTCTGGAAGTACTGCAATGATTGGTCTACCAAGTGACTCAATGATTACACAACAACAAACTTAATGATAATGTGGTATTGCAGTTATATTTTTCATTGTTGTAAATCCTTGAGAACAACAACAACAGTGTTTGTACTAATTCTTGTGGCCAGTTGTACCACCAAAGGGGAATAAGGAGAGAATCTTATTTATTATTATTCATCCTGACATGCCACGAAACATGCTTCTTTCATATAGGTGATGTTTCGTGGCATTGTTTGAAGGACTCTTTTATCTCCAATATTCTCACAACATCACAGGGTCCCTTAAAAATTAATGCATGAAACTGAAGTTCAAATACTTATAATGGAACATATTAAACCTGTATACACAGTGGCGAGAAGTGGACGTTGATAAAGGCAGACACGGACAAGTGGAAGTTGCAGTTTAACCGCAGTCCTCTGAAGTTGATCCTAGACCTGGCTGGGTATGGTCATCATGCAATCATCACCACAGCAAACCACTCCCTCCATCCACATAGTCAGTCACTCATATTATTTGTATTTAAAACAAGAGAGTAAACTCTCATTTTATATTAGAATTATACACTTGACCCTCAATTGGAAAATTTACGTGATCTAGGGGATAAATTGGAATTAGTACTGTACTGTATATACAAAATACAGTATTGTACAGTAATTCTAAACTCATGTTAGAAGTAAGGATAATGTCCATTGTGAGGGTGAGGGGTGGGGGCTGATGGCACACTTATTATTGTTCAGTTTTCACCAATAGTCCTTGAGTTTTTAACTTGTAAAGTTTGGTACACACACATTTTCTGAGTTTGTATTAAATATTTAAAAAAAAAATATTAGCTGGCTGACTGAACAACTCACCGTCACTGATGCCGTGAGCCCGTGCACACCGGACTGTGTTCTAGACAAGGTACTTAAACACCATACTTCCACATAGTGCGGACAAAATTTTCAAATAACAGACTTTTTGTCCGATGTGTAATGATTATTCGGTAGCATAAAGTGACCGTTAAATCCGAAATCCATTAAATTTAAAGGTTGAGTGTATAAATTTGTGAAAGAGAATGTGTTTAATAAATGTATGTACAATTAAACCTCGTTATAATGGACTAATAGGGGGAGAGGGTGTCCGTTATTGCCGTTTGACCATTATAGCGATGAATTTTTACGAGGGGTACGAAAAAAAAAAAATGTGTATGTACAAAATTTAACACAAAATACAGATATATCTACATAAATAGGTATGTAGTGATGTGTAAATAATGTACCTAAATGTTATTTACCTTGTGTGGTGAAGAGATGAGCATGCGTGGTAGTGGTGGAGGTGGTAGGGGGAAGGGGGAAGATAACACGATATCGATTGTTTACATTTTATTAGCCATACTGTACTCTGGTGTTTCCTTCTCCTTTATCTATTCGAGAAACACCTTCCTTCTTTCTATCGAAGGATATGGTCTTCTGTTTTGTAAATGCACCACCTGGCATGATTGTTGAAGCTAGTGGTTAACTCGTTATTACTAAAAACGAGATAGTCCACAAGTTGACAGGGCAGGTTAAGCCTATATTCCCTTGACCTTGAGCTATAGGGTGAATCGAGACCGAGGATAGGGTGGGAAGGAGCGCGGGAGAAGTGGTGGCAACACACACACACACACATGCTTCACAGATGAGTGATATCATTTCCTGACATGTTTATTATGATTTCACTCGTTTTGTATATATACATAAATAGGTATGTAATGATGTGTAAATAATGTACCTACTGTATAATGTAAAAAATATAATAGAAAAAAATAGAGAAACCAAAATTCAGACAAATTAAAAAAAAATATCCAGCGTATTGTGTACGTTGTATTCGAAATCCGTTATAACGGGGTCCGTTATATCGAGGTTTAACTGTACTCTAAATATATTGTACATTACTCTTGTTATTTGTATGTACTGTAAATACTTACTGTACATCACTTTTGTTATTTGTATTTTAAACAATACAGTAAACTTTCATTTTACATTGTAATTATATATGTGTAATGAATGTATGTACTATAAATGCATATTGTACAGATGGCCACACTTGCGCGAGGTCTACCCAGTGTTGTCAAAGTTGACTAAGATAGTCAACCTGAAACACTAGTAGTGAGCTCTGTCTAGAACATTCACTGTTGGTGGGAGAGGTATGGGGGAGGGGGGGTTGAGTAGGTTAGGGGATGTCTGTACACGAGAGGGGAGAAATGATACACACCCCTAATACCAGGTTTTCTATATATTACACACTCATTATACCAGTGTAAAATGAAAGTTCAGTGTACAATAAATAGTGATTGTTTGTTCGTACAGCGGTAAAAACTCCCCTGGGCCGCCTTGTGCTGTCAGTGTTGGGATGTCGTGTGTCCGATGCATTGACCGGCCTGAGCGGTATACCCGTGTGTGAAGCCGGGCCCACCCTGACCAAGGTCCACACTGCCTACCAGGACATCAACACACTAATGATGGAGTTGTTTGAGTTGTCCTGCACCTACATCACAGAATTCACACACAACAGGTAAGTACAGTTAAGGACCCTGTGATCGTGTATGAAAATTGGAGCCTTCTGTATCCTCCTGATCATACCACGAAACAAGCTCCTTACCTATAAGTATGTATGTTTCAGGACAATATTTGAAGGACTCGTTTATCTTCCATTTTCTGACTACATCGCAGGTTCCCTTAATCACCATGTGTAAATAACAAACCTATCATCCCCCTCAACCCTGAGGTTATTAATACCTCCCCAGTATCCCTGCTTGTTTTTATATAAAAGGCCACTAAAAGGGGCTTTCACTTCTCCAACTGTCCCTTTATTTCATCTATTACCTTTTGTGCTTACTGTCCCACCTCTCAGTCACCTTCCCTAGCGCCAAATGACGTCGCTGTTGCGGCAATCTCGAGGTATGTCTCCCAAATGTTGAGTATTATATGTAGAGCTTGGCGTGTGTTAAGAGATCACTCATTGTTACTGATGTAATTAATTAACCCTTTCGCTGCTGTTGCGTTCACAATTGCCGACTGGTGACTGCTGAATTTTTGAAAATAAATATGCCTGCATATGAGTGTGATTATATGATAGTATTTTGTTCTTAAACTCCTTTGTTTTGCGTGTAATGGAATACTGTTCTCCAGTATGGAGTTCAGCAGCTGACTGCCATCTCAAGTTGCTGGATAAGATTGTGATAATTTTCTTGCCAACAATTCACTTGATTGTAATCTGCGTCATTGCCGTTTTGTTGCATCATTGTGCATGCTCTTCAAGATCAGAAGTAATGTGTTGCATCCTTTTCACTCATTTCTGCCACCTCTGTATGTTCCAGCTCGTGTCACTTGTGGTGCGTTGGTCTCCCATAGGTTTGCTTACGTATTGCCGCGCTGTAGGAATTGTCAGTACCGTCGAGCATTTGTTCCTTGATCTGTGCCATTGTGGAATGGCCTTGGTGAATCTATCTTTGATGGTGTGGAACTGGCTGGCTTCAAGAGTGGGGCTAAAATGTTTTTATTGAGCTAACTACTCATCTTTCTTTCTCTACTGTATCTTCTTTTCTTTAGGTTGGATTCATGGGGCTGGGGTCCTCAGATTGATAGAATGTTTGCATTCTCTCTCAGCTTTGTGTCTCTGGTCTTTTTTAATAATAATATTTTTACAACATAAAAGTGTTACAAGTGTTATTTTTACAGCATTATTAAAGTGTTACAAGTGTTGATATTTTTACAGCATAAAGTGGTACAAGTGTTGATATATTTACAACATAAAGTGTTACAACTGTTGATATTTTTACAGCATAAAGGTTACAGTAAGCAGTTTGAAGGCTCACGTCCGTGTTGATATTGAAGTGTTTCTGGAACCACCACATCCACAACCACATCTCCCATACACCATTACTTTTTCTTCCTCCGTCATCATTGGTAACCTCAGGTCAGTGTCATTATCTTATGGGGAGAGTATAATTTTGATAGATTGGAACACCTAGAATCCTCCAAAGTATGCCAGAAAACAGACCCAGATGAAGAAAAATAATGGTATCTCGTTGCCTGGAATAATTTAAAGGAATCATTATCTCCAAAAATGTCAGAACTATACCCTCCCCTTAACCCTTACAGCCCGGGCGAGTCTGGGCTTGCCTCTAATTTTTGGGTTAAGGACCCTGTGATTGTGTGTGAGACCTGGTGGCTTCTGATTCCTCCTGACTATGCCACAAAACAGCTCCTGCAATATAGGTGGTGTTACGTGGCAATATTTGAAGGATTCACTAACCTCCAATGTTCTGATTACATCACGGAGTCCCTTACGGGGAGATGCTCTTGTTGACGAATTGGAAGGCTACTGATTCCTTCTAACTATGCCACAAAACAGACACTCAATGGTGTACTAATAGGGTATATGTTTCGTAGCATAGTTTGGAGGAGTCAGAAACCTTCCGATTCACCAACATTCACCTTAAGAACCCTGGAATTGTGTATTAAAATTGGAGGCTCCTGATTCCTTCAGACCATGCCATGAAACAAGTATGCTCCTTCCTTAAAGGTGTGTGTGTGTTTTGTGGCAAAATTTGAAGGACTTGTGTATCTCCAATTTTCCCACTACATCACAGGGTCCCATATGGGGAGATTTTCCTGATGGTGAATTGGAAGGCTAACGAACTTCCAAACTATGACAAGAAACAATCACTATTAGTAACATTAAGGTGATTTGTTTCCTGGCATAGCTTGGAGGAATCAGTAGCCTTCCAATTTACCAACAAAATAATGGTGAGTTCAAAGTCCAAACACAATGACTCCCAACTCCAGATACTCTTTAAGCTTAAGGCGAGATTCTCTCATTGTATCCAACACACACACACACACAGTAGACCCTGGATATACAATGAATAAATCCTTGTATGCACCACTTATTTCATTTTACACTCAGTCCCTCATTGAAGACCACTAAATGTTTTCCCAGGCTTGTGTTACTCATTACCATACACACTAAGTGATTGACTATCTTGTGTTAAAAGGATAGTGTGTGTGTGTGTTCCCAGGCTTGTATTATCAATTACCATATACACTAAGTGATTGAGCCTGTGTTAAAAGGATAGTATGTGTGTGTGTTCCCAGGCTTGTGTTATTCATTACCAAACTATCTATCTATAGCTCTGACGCCTCGTTCCCTCTGGGAACTCCTCCCAAGGGCGTGGCCACGGCAGAAAAGTCTCCAGTCTTCCCTGTTCAAACACTCCCTCCTTACTCGGTCAAGCCCTCCCCTCCCCCTCATGCTTCTCTTCTTCACATACTCTTCCACTCTGTTCTGCCATCTAACTGGTGGTCTGCCTCTCACACCAGGTGCCACAATTTCACTTCCTTCTTTACAAACTCCTCACCTTTAATACTCTCTACATGTCCAAACCATCCTACCAAACACACTAAGTAATTAACTCGACCTGTGTTAAAAGGATATAATTATGTGAAAAATTTAATCATGTTATATCGAGGGCCTACTGTAATGTACTGATTTATTTTATTGTAGGCAACAGCTGATAGAGGATGTGATGGCTGGTGTTGGTGATGGACCCAACCGGATCCAAAGACTCATCAAAACCGTTGACTCTTTCATCCAGAAATTGATATCTTGAGTCCGCTCCGTTTCAAGTATTCTAATGCACACTCTCCACGAAGGACAAGGTGCAGTACAGTTGGCAGCATAAATTAGCTTCCATCCCAAGTACTAACTGTTGCGGACACCTGAAATGGGCCCCTCATTGAGCTAGGTTCTGTGTGTGTGGGGGGGGGGGGGGGGGGGGGTAACCTCTGCATATAAACAGTGTTACTACATTACTAAGTTCTGTGTGTGTGTGTGTGTTAATAATGCTAATATAACCAGGTAAAGTTGCATTCTAAATCAGTAATATATAGTCTAACAACATATTGTTATTTACCACATTATGAGTAGTGTATCTGTTAGTTTTGCATATAAACACACACATACACAATTGAATATGAAGCCAATTTATGCTGCCGACTGTACAACCACTACATATAACATCATAATTAACAAAACAATTTAATGGACCCTGTGATGTAGTCAGAAAATTAAGAGATAAAAGAGTCCCTCAAATATTGCCACGAAACACACACACCTACAGTATATGGAAGGTGTTTGTTTCATGGCATAGTCAGGAGAAATCAGAAGTTTCCAATTCTCATACACGATCATAGGGTCCTTAAGGTAAGATTGTTTTATTGATGAATTGGAAGGTCTGTTATTCCTCCAAACTATGCCACCAAACAGATCCCTATTAGTACCATTGAGGGCGTCTGTATCCTGGCATAGTTTGGAGGAATCAGAAGCCTTCCACTTTACCTAAAGGAGAATCTACTCTTAACCAATAGGCAAACAGGATAAAAAAAATTTTTATACTGTGCAGTGTTATTTTATTACATTTATTATTATTATCATCATTTGTATTATTTTCATTAGTATTATTATCATCATTTGTATTATTTTCATTAGTATTATTATCATCGATATCATTATTAGTATTATTATCATTATTAATATTAGTATTATCATTATTAATATTAGTATTACTATCATTATTAATATTAGTACTGTATTATCATTATTATTATTAGTATTATCATCATTATTAGTATTAGTATTGTCATCATTATTAGTATTAGTATTATCATCATTATTAGTATTAGTATTAATGATGGTTGATGTGCATTACTGATAACATAACCTATAGTGTAACGAATGTGTTATGATTGCGTTATAACTTGTCACTTCATCATGTCTGGTTGTGTGTATGATACTGGCAGTCAACAGGTACTCCCAGTTAGGCTACAGTTACTTTCAGTTAGACTACAGTTACTCCCAGTTAGGCTACAGTTATAGAAATATACTTTTGTTACACTGGAGTGCCTTGATTTCTCCAAAGTATGCCAGTAAACGGGACCAGATGATCAAATATAATGGTGTCCTGTTGCTTGGAATAGTTTGGAGGAATAATTTGCTTCTGATTTTTAAACACTGTACTACCCCATTAAGTTTGGTTTTGTACATTATTATTATTACTGAGAAAAACACATTTTGGGTGTAGAGGTTTTATTTATGCCAAGTCTCTATCATTATATGGATTGCTATAAGGATAAGTATAAGTATGGCATAGAATCAGACACAAATTTACTATTACCTATATCATAACCTCAATATAAAATATATTTATTTTATTAACTTCATTAAGTGTGGAACATCCATAAAAAGAAATACCTCATGGTCAGCAGAAGGGTTTTAATAGATTTTTTTTTAAATATTAACAGGATCAGTCCCAAACACTTTCCACAAGCCAAGATTACTGGAACCTAAATTGTGAACAACTGCCACTACAGGGAATCCTACATGCTCCTCTCTTCTAATAAATGTAACTTCTTAACCACAGGTGACGACATAAGTCAACACCACCAAGAAGTGTGGGTAACAGCAGGTGACAACATAAGTTGATAGTGCAGTTTTTAAATTTGCTCGTCCCCTGACATGCTTGTTTAGGCTCACAACAGAGGGTGTGTGTGCATAGTGACTTCCCTGAGTCACCCCAGCCACTATTAGTCAGTGTGGGAAGAGCAGTGAGTATGTGAGGATGTATTTTCAGCAGTCCTCTTTTGCATTCGGTACCATATACTGTATGGCAAAAATGACGGTGACATTACAGTATATTTTTCTGTCGAAAAATGTGATTCTAACATTTTATGACGAAATCAGAGTGTGAAACATACTTAGATACTGTATGTAAAGAGAACATAAAAGTGAATTTTAAATTGTGGCTATTCTGAGCTGGCTACTCATCCTACAGATTAAAGTGTGCTTTGAGTTGTGGTCATTCTGAGCTGGCTACCCATCCTACAGATGTCCATTTAATCTTCTCAAAAACATCAGGAGGCAGCTAAAGGTTTGTGGACTGCCAGTGTAGCATACTTAAGTAATACTCTTTTGATTTTACTAATACTGTACTAATATTTATTTAATATCTGCATTTGGCTATACAGTACAATACACAGTGTGTGGCTCTTGGTAATAACTGTATTTAGCCACTGGAAGAATATATATACAGTATATCAGCACATATTTCAAGGTCCTGGAATCATGTAGTCAGCAGTCAGCCAGTTATTCTAGTTCTCTTTATTCCATTCTCTTTTCTTCTACTGTATCGTCATGGACTACCTTCCCCTTTTATCTCGTGTTTTCAATGGTGTTGTAATATTACATTTCTATATCTAACATTAGTACAAATCAAGTTTTTAATATATATATCTATATGGCATGTATACAGTACTGTAAATTATTCATAGTATATATTTTATCTCATACAGTCCCTGTGTTGGTTTGAATATAATGCATTAATTGTGTTGGAAAAAAGTTAGTGGATATGTTAACCTTATTTGTTTTTACTCCTCTCTCTCTCTCTCTCTCTTTCCCCCCTAATGAGTGAGAGAGAGAGAGAGAGAGAGGACACCCACAAACTGTGAGAAAGACAAGCACAAACAGATAGAGAGAGAAAGTGTAAAATTATAATCTCTCTCTCTCTCCACTAATGTGTGTATAAGAGAGAGAGAGGAAGAAAGATAGAATGAACGACACACAAACAGGAGTGAGAGCGAGTTAAATTTTAATCACTCATGTTTTCTCTCTCTTTGGACAAACAGGAAGAGTCAAATCTGAATCACTCTTGTTTGATTGGTGTAACTCTAATCTTCTGTCCATCCTTTGGTCTGAGTAGGAAGGAGTTGCTGTCCAGTATAATGTTATCATGTCCGGGCACCACTTGTAACTCAACACACAACAGTAACTTAGCCAGGGCCACCTTAGCTTCCATCTGGGCAAAACGCATCGCTGGAAAAAAGAGAGAGAGAATAATGTTAAAAGTAATACGTACAGTGAATGTGAAAAATGTTGAAAAATAATATAATGATATACACAAAGATAATTTTATATTTAATACAATTAAGTTAAATACTGTACACAATACAGTGTAATATGATAGTTTTTTTTTTTACTTAAGGCAAAAACGCTTTGCATTCAAACAACCCAAACTAGCATACCAATACAATTCCTGGGTCCCATTCCAAAGGGCATAAAGGTAAAGGGTGTAATATTAGCCTTGTTGTCAGGAAGGAAGCGTTGTGGTTTGAAGGTCTCGGGGTCTGTCCAGTAATGGGGGTCGCGGTGAAAACTCCATATGGGAAACTGAAGGAGGTCTCCCGGCATCAGTGTCACCTCTGTTCCTGCCACCCTGCATGATATATAAATTATAAGGTTATGTAAAAAAATTTAATTAATGAAGGGGATATTATTTTATGTTGGTGAATTGGAAGTTCTCTTGATTCCTCCAAACTATGCCACGAAACAACAGATCCCCTATTAGTACCATTGAGGATGTTTGTTTTCTGGTATAGTAAGGAGGAATCTGTAGTCTCCAAATTTGCCAACAAGAGAATATCCCCTTAAGTGTTTGAATATGAATAATCACTTGTCACCTCTGTTCCTGACACCCTAGAATGTGAAGTAAAAATTGTTCATGCAGTGTTTGAATAGAACAGGACAAGAAACCATTAATTTTGTCATTATTTGATGTAGAATTTGTTGCGTTTTAACAGGAAAAAACAGGACCCCATTAATTTTGTCGTTGTTTTATGTAGAATTTGTTAATTGTTTGAATATGAATATTTTAATGTGTTAAGTGATTGAGTATGAATGTTTGAATTTGTTAAGCGATTGAGTATGAATGTTTGAATGTGATAGTTTGAATGTACAGTATTTAGGGACCCCGTGATGTCGTTATAAAATTGGAGATAAATGAGTCCTTCAAATATTGCCACGAAACACCACCTATATGAAATGAGCTTGTTTCGTGGCATGGTCAGATGGAATCAGAAGCCTTCAACTTTCATACACGATCACAGGATCCTTAAGTGTTTGAATGTATTAAATGTTTGAAGCAACAGGCCACCACCATTATTTTTGTTAATCTGGTCCTGTTGTGTCCTGGCATACTTTGGAGGAATCAAGATGCTGGTACAGTATGTACCAAATGTTTATATAATACCTCTAGTTATTAATCTGGAGCAACTGCATGATTCATTGAAACTATTCCATGCAATAACAGGCCACCTTTATTTTTGTTCATCTGGTCCTATTATTTCCTGGCATACCTTGAAACATTAAAATCTCATAAAATGGAGATTTCTGAAAAAGGAGAATGTGTTGCACTTTTGAGGTAAGATATTCAAATAATTTTGTATAGTCAGTAGAGTTAAGAGAGATATAGCCTACAGCACAGATGTATTTAGTTTGAGAGTAACAAGTGAGCTGAAGCCAGAGGGTTGAGAATTCAGAAGAGTCAAGTTCGGGAACACGATAACAAAAGAGGTCGTTGTGTACGTATACGCAACATCCGCCTTTGGCACGAAACTGAGGATGGAGAAAGTAAGAGGAGACAGAGTAGGGGTTGCTGACGGTTGATGCTGAGATTTGGGTTTCGGTGAGGAAGAGAAGATGAGGTTTAGTAAAGAAGAGGTGGTGTTTGACAGATGAGAAGTTGGAAGAAAGGCCACGAATGTTGCAAAAATTAATGAAGAGTGAATCAGGCAATGGTTCGGGGGTCGTCAACAAAGGGTCCAGGCCGAGGTGAGTTTACTGGCCCATCCCCAGGGGCCTTTGGGGCTTTATTGTTAATTTTATTCATTTTAAATTAAAATTGGGGGGGATATTATATGGACAAAAGGTGTGGTGTGTAATGTGTTTATACAGTATTGTGAAAATAGGAAGAGAGTGATGTCTTTGGGAGTATGTTGGACTACTCTCAGTGTATGTGAGACATGAAAAATATCAGCAAAGGTGGACAGACAGGTGAAACTGGAGTTCCAACCAGTCCACCAGTCCAGAGTCCACCCTGGACTTACTTATATGGTCTGGTGCATTTCCTCTCACCCAAAGCACCTGGTGGATACATTCGTAGTGTCTCTGAGAAAAGAAATTTTGGCTTGTATTATTAGACAATACTTGGAGGAAAAGGCTCGTCACTAAATTAGGGTCATATTGGATTTATTGAACCACTTCTTGGAGGAAAAAAGGTGCAATTAGGCTCTTATTAAATTACTTCTTGGAAGATAAAAGGCTCTTCGTCACTTATTTAAGCTCATATTATTAATTTTTTTCGATTGCAACAAAGTATGGCCGAAAACAGAATCAATGAATAAGTATAATGATTGCCTGTTGTTGCTTGAAATAGTTAGTAAATTAGTTAAGATGAATCATACTTTTCTCCACATACAGTATACCACCGCCAAGAACAGTTAAATATATCCTCTTCTTAAAAGATGCAAATACTAATATTTAAAGTTTACATTGTGACTTGTTTGTTGTATTACCACTGATTAAGAAGAGAATAGAGTCGTGTTATTAAACTTCTTAGCATCAAAAATGACACCAAGCAATTTTAATGACGCAATTAGGAACTGTGACGCCACCGACAACGAAGTCAGGTTGAGGTGGTTGCAAGGTCCTTGATCGACTGATATAAGATTATGGGACTTACTGGGATTGAGTTTCATGCCCCAACGATCACACCAAGTCTGAATTCTGGAGACATCCAGACTAATCAAAATAGCAACTCTGGCGATCCTATGGGGAAGGTATTGCTGCAACAGTGTAGTGTCATAGCATAGACAACCATATTGGATTCAATTTCGGACCACATGTTTGAGGTATAAATAATGAAGAGAAGTGGCCCGAGTACACTGCCCTGGGGTACACTAGACTTTACATGGCAGAAAGACTTCCATCGACTGAAACACGCTGTTTCCTGTTAGTGAGGAATTCGGCTAAAATGTTAAGGAATTGCTCACCAATACCCAGGCATCGAATTTTCACTAATAGTGTACTGAGTTTTTATTGTGAGTAGTTTGATGTATTACCATTGATACAGGCGTCTAGTAGTTTAGCCTCCATTACACCTTGGTATGTCAGTTCTCCTTCCTCCTTCACCATTTTTTGTATCTCCTCTCGAAGTTGTTGTTGTACCTTGACATCCTTGGCCAAGAGTTGACTAGCAAAGGCCAAGGTGGAGGCAGTGGTGTCGTACCCAGCGATCAGGAACATTATACACTGAGCCAACACTGTATGATTCGTCAGTACTGTAACAACAAAAAACATTATATATGTATTTTAATATAACACGACACATTATACACACATCATAAATACGAACATAATTCACTGAGTCAATTAACACTGATTCGTCAAGGAAGCCGCCTCTAGCTCTACCTGTCGTTCTATAGTGTGACATCATACTTATTATACACTTATTTATTTATTATACACTTACCATGCTTAGCTGACTTGGTGGATAAATTTTTATCTTGGTTAGTTTTCTCCTCTTCATTATCTGTTTCCCTGGCATTCAACATTAGGTCAAGGAAGTCGCCTCTCTGCCTGTCGTTCTGTTGACGTGACCTGATCGTCTTCTCCACCACGTCCCTGAAGAAGTCAATGTCTGCAGTGTCAACTTTCAGGCCTAGAGCATCGAACACCTTGGGTAACATAAACATCAACATGAATCGGACAAATTTGAACGGCGACATGGAGAAGAAGTTGTCCGCCTTCTGCGCAAACACGGGTTTTTCATCTGTCATTGATTTTGGCTCAATTCCAAAAGCACAGGAGGCTATTGTATCCATGGTAAATCTACCACACTTATCCTTCATGTCTACGAGTAGATTGTTTTGTGCATCGTTGAGACATGAGGCCACCAGGGAGTCAGCGTTGGTACACACAAGGCCAAACATCCTCTTCATCTTGCCCGAGGAGAAAGTAGGCGTCATAATCGATCGTAAAATCTTCCATTCTTCACCGTCCATGTTACTCAGCATTGACGTCATGATGCTCCCTGGCTGGTCCCCAAATTTCCTTCGATCCGTAAAGTTATCAAAGTCCTTGACCAAAATTTGTTTCAGTATTTCTGGGTCGGTGACAATGAGTACTGGACTGAAAATCTCGTAGCGTCCAAACAGTCCCTCTCTACTGTATTTTTTGTAAGCCTGTAAAAGATAAAGATAAAGCTTGTAAGAGTTCATGAAGCAGATATTAATGGTGTATATTATTATTATACAATAGTAGTGTTGGTGGTTCATCTCATACCGACCAAACATTTAGGCTTCACTGTTCTTCCCGTATGTTTGTATAAATATCTTATCTTGCAAATATTTTATCTTACTGTATAAATGTTTTTATATATATAGTGTGTGAAGAAAGCTAAAGTACGATCTATCGCTTCTCAGAAACTTCCTAATAAATATTTTGGAGAACTAATATTCTATTTTACAAAAAAATATGTCTTGCAAATATTTTATCTAGCTAATACTCCAACTCAATTACAATAATCCTATATAATATTATATATATACTGTATATTTATTTATTTGTTTATTAATTTTACTTACCTGATCCATCGGCAACCAGGGATGGTTGCACAAAAAAAATTGGTGCATGTGTCCGAGCACTGGAATTGTGGGTGTTGACGATATGCCTTTGTTGGCCCAGTAGCTGTGTCGACTCCTGGAGTACCACAACACACACACCAACACTAACACCAACAATAACAGTGTCGTCTCCAGCATCTTGGTTGGTTGGTTGTCCCTTCGTTTGTTCTCTGTGGAAATGGGATGTTTGAATGTGACTAACTTGATTGTGGGGGAAATGTTGACTTCTTTAGTACCACCACACACACTCCAACAACAACAACAATGTCGTCTCCTGCAGCATGTTGGTTTATCCCTTCCTCCTCTGTCATTATAAACTGTTTTAATGTTAGTGTGACTTCATTAATTGTGTGTTAAATTAGTGTCAACCCCTTGAGTACCACACACACATTCCAACAACAACAGTGTCGTCTCCTGTATATTTATTGGTTTGTTGTCCCTTCGTTATCTGTGGAAATGGAATGTTTTACTGTGGGTTAAATATCGGGTCCAGTATATAGTAAAGCTTTGTTGCATGACCTCTTGAGTAAACCACCACACACACACACACACACACACACACAATAATAGTGTCTCCAGCGTATTGGTTTGTAATCCCTTCCATATCAGTAAACTGAATATTTTTAGAGGAGATTATTTCGTTGGTGAAATGGAAAATGTGTGTGAATGTTAGTGTTTCTGTATTGTTGGGAAATGTTTCAATGTGAGTGAATGTACTAATAAAGGGGGTGCGGGAGTAGGACAGGCTTGGGGGGGGTTAGGGGGGTGCGGGAATAGGGGGACAGACTTGGGTGGGGGGGGGAGTAGGGGGACAGGCTTGGGAGGGTTAAGGAAGTGCGGGAATAGGGGACAGACTTTCTACCCCCCCTCCCTAGCCTGTCCCCCTATTCCCGCACCCCCCGCCCAAGCCTGTCCCCTACTCCCGTACCCCCTTAATGTTACTGTAATTACATTGTATA
This sequence comes from Petrolisthes manimaculis, assembly GCA_034508575.1. Taxonomy (NCBI): domain Eukaryota; kingdom Metazoa; phylum Arthropoda; class Malacostraca; order Decapoda; family Porcellanidae; genus Petrolisthes; species Petrolisthes manimaculis. The sequence goes on from JAWZYT010002008.1 coordinate 251,519, forward strand.
TTATGACCCCTATACGTGATGTAGTTAGTCAGAACATTGGAGGTTAGTGAGTCCTTCAAAAATTGCCACGAAACACCACCTATATCAAAGAAGCTTGTTTCGTGGCAGTGTCAGGAGGAGTCAGAAGCCACCAATTCTCATATACAATCACGGGGTCCCTTATTATTCATTAAACTACTTCGTTGCTAAGCTGAAATAATTGCAAAATAATAATTTGCAATTAGCGACGAAGAATATTAACTAGCTTTTCCTACAAGAAGTAATTTAATAGTACCTCGATCCTGAATGTGATTATTATTATTATATATTATTATTATTATTATTATTATTATTATTATTATTATTATTATTATTATTTGAAAAGTGTTGGGTGAGGTAACAATTTTTTTTTTTTTTTTTTTTCGTCTCCAATAATTCTTATCTATGCACCCTACTAGCTCTTTGATACCTCGTTCTGTTCTGTTGTTGTTCTGGGTGACCCTTCTCTGCGTGACTCACTGGCTGGTTACTATAGGGATGGGGCGATGGGGGACGAGGACTGTGTGTGTGTGTGTGGTGTGAGGGAGGGGAGAGGGGGGGTAGAGAGAAACTGCACCATCACCATTTACGACACATACTTATCTCTACATACACACACACACGCACTCACGGTTTTTCTGCGTCATTACCGTTACTCTATATACACACACACACACACACTCACGGTCTTTCTGCAACACACACGCACACACGGTCTTTCTACAACACACACACACACTCACGGTCTTTCTGCAACACACACGCACACACGGTCTTTCTACAACACACACACGGTCTTTCTGCAACACACACACTCACGGTCTTTCTGCAACACACACACACACACGGTCTTTCTACAACACACTCACGGTCTTTCTGCAACACACACACTCATGGTCTTTCTGCAACACACACACACACTCACGGTCTTTCTACAACACACACACACACACTCATGTCCCCGAAACTATATGTGTAATGCAATGATAAGAGTGAAAAGTGCCAGTCATGGTGAGACAGACAATATGTTTATGTAAATTATGTGTGCATATATGTGGGCACATAGTTTACATACACATACATATACACACTTACGTACATCATTATTTACATACTCATCTTCATAATTATGCATGAACATACATACATGACATACATACATACTGTCTGTCTCACCATGACTGGCACATTCACTCTTATTATTGCATCATATATAGTTTTCTGGACATGTGTGTGTGTGTTGCAGAAAGACCGTATGTGTGTGTATGTATTGTAGAAAGTCCGTGTGTGTGTGTGTTGCAGAAAGTCCGTGAATGTATGTATTGCAGAAAGTCCGTGTGTATGTGTTGCAGAAAGACCGCGTGTGTGTATGTGTTGCAGAAATTCCGTGTGTGTTTGTTGCAGAAAGACCGTGTGTGTGCGTATGAGTTGCAGAAAGTCCGTGTGTGTGTATGTGTTGCAGAAAGTCCGTGTGTGTATGTGTTGCAGAAAGTCCGTGTGTGTGTGTGTTGTTGTTGTTTAATAATTTAGTTGTTTGGTTTAGTTATTTAGTGTTGTTTTAGTTGTTAGTTAATTTGTTATTGTTGTCGTTGTTTATTAGTTTGATTGGTTTTGGCTGTTACTTTTGTTATTGTTTTTTAGTTAAAGTTGTTGTGTTTCTTTTTGGTTTGATATTTAGTTGTCAGCTGTTTGTTTGGGTTGGTTGTTTAGTTGTTGTTGTTCAGTTGTTTTTGGTTGTATCCTTTGGCGTTATGATCTGGCACACACACACACACATACACACACATACAAAGGGATTCATGGTGTACCTAATCAACACACACACACACTCACACATAAGGGATTCAGATGACAAATACACACACACATACACGGGATTCATGTGACAAATACACACATACACATGCAAGGGATTCATGGTGTAACACACACATACAAACACAAGGGATTCATTGTGTGTACAGCCACAATCAAATATCCACCGATACTTTCCTTCCATCGTCGTAGTAAATATCTTGGTAATAAGGAACAACACGTGTATGTATGATTTTGCAGCACCTCATTATAATAATTGAGGGGTTGAGTTGACGTAAGGTGTTGCTGTATGATTATATTTTGATATGATACTGATTTATTTGCACGATGGAAGGAAAGTGTCGGTGGTTATTTGATAGTGGCTATACCTATTCAATACACACACACAAACACACTCACAATCCTACAACATAAATAAGGCTATTATAATACCTCCACTAGGTCTGTGTATTCTATCCTGTCATCAACCCTGCGGCTGGATTCTATTCTCATATACGTTACAGCCTAATGAGCAGAGCATAAGGCTAACGTAAACTAACCTTCTCTATAAATGGCCTCGGTACTGTACAGCCACAATCAAATATCCATCAACACTTTCCTTCCATCGTCGTAGTAAATATCTTGGTAATAAAGAACAAGACGTGTATGAATTTGCAGCGCCTCATAGTAATAATTGAGGGGATTGAGTTGACGTAAGGTGTTGTATGATTATATTTTGATATGATACTGATTTATTTGCACGATGGAAAGAAAGTGTGGGTGGTTATTTGATTGTGACTGTAGTGCCCACTCAAATATACCCACTCTGACGCTTTCATCGGAATAAACACTCCCGTGCTCTTGAACTATATCCCCGAGGGGCAAGGCCACTTATAGAGGTATGTGGCCTTGCCCTGGGGGATCTGTTTCGAAGTATAGGCTACTTTGGAGGAATCAGAGACCTTCAAATTCACCAACAAAATATCTCCCCTTAGGTATATGACAGGAAACAGAGGACTAGATTGGACTATTATACAATAAGGGCATTTGTTTTAAAGATATATAGTTATTTAGGCGGATCAGTAGCCTTCCAATTTACCAACCAGAGCATCTCCCCTGAAGAGGAATCAAGGCACTCCAGTGTACCAAAAGTATAGCCTACTATTCCCTTAATAACTTAATACAATGTCGTGTCCAATTAAGGGGGTATTGCCTGTAGTAATGTGGGCAATACTTACATGGTTTTGGCGCCCCTTCGGCCCCAGCCACTGACTTTCAGTTCTTCAACCATCCCTATTTTCTTTTTATTTCCTTCCTGCTTGCTGTCACCCATCTCTATCACCTTTTTATGGCGCTATAGGACCTCGATGTTGCGGCGCCTAATATCCATCAATCCAATTATCACTTTTCATTATGGAGATAATACGCTTTTGGTATATTTGAGCGTCGTAATTGATTCCTCCAAAGTATACTAGCAAGAAACAGGATCAACAGATGAACAAAAACAATGGTGGCTTGTTATTTGCTGCTTGGAATAGTTTGGAGAAATCATACAGTTGCTCCAATATTACTAAAAACACTACTTAACCACACCTTAAATTTGCTAAGCTGTATTCTATAATTTTATGAGATGCATGAATTAGCCAGGAAAAATATATATAATAATAATAAATAAATGAACACGGTATGATGTGCTATATAGATGTCTGTGCAGTGATGTACAATACTTACGTTGTAGTCTTGTTCACAGGATGGATAGAGACAAAGTGAGATACAGTATACATATATAGTGTGCAAGTAAGTGTATGTGAGTGTGTGTGTACCAGAGAACAGTAAGGATGAAACTGGCACACACAGAGCTTCAACAACTGAACTCGGTGAATGAATATGGCCTTGAACAGGAGGAGGTAGAATGAGAGGCACAGTCAAGGGGCAGAATAATATACAGTACAATCAATCGTGGACATATGAGTGTCAAACTGTTTTTTTTATATTTTTTTTTAAATAATATATATTTATATATATAATAAATATATATTTTTTATTAATTAATTTTTTTTTGTAATAATTAACTTTTTTATTATTCTTATTTTTTTTTATTATTATTATTATTTTATTTATTTATTAAATTTTTTTCGTCGTCGTCGCCGCCGCCGCCGCCGCCGCCCCGCTGCCGCCGCCCCGCCGCTGCCGCCGCCCCGCTGCCGCCTCCCCGCTGCCGCCCCTCCTCCGCTACCCCTCCGCCGCCGCCGCGGCCCCGCTGCCGCCGTCGTTTTTTAATATTTTTTTTTTTTTTTTTTAATAATAAATCTAATTTTTTTTATATATTTTTTTTTTATTAATTATTTTTTTTTTGTAATAATTAACTTTTTTATTATTATTATTATTATTATTTTTTTTTTTTTTTTTCGCCGCCGCCTCGCCGCCGCCCCGCCGCCGTCGCCGCTGCCACCGCCGCCCCGTTGCCGCCGCCGCCGACCCGACTTTGTTTACAAACTTTCTTTTGTTTCTGCCCAATCCGTATAGTATCTGGACGACGAGAACACAGATTCTATGTATTTGGTCAGTTCTCGTCACTGAAACCAAGCGCTCCCAAGATGGTCTTGGTACCCCAATCCTCCGCTTGGACGACCAGATGACGTGTATAGTGTATAATTATTATGGTACCGTATCCTCGTTCTGATCATTACATCCCTTCACCAGTTTTGATATTCAAGGTGGGCAAAGAACTATATCGGTAATTACTTTGCAAAACAATAAAATAAGAAAATAAAGAGCCATTACAAACTAAAACTAAAACAAACTAAATTAAATCATCTTTACACATTAAGGGACCCTGTGATGTAGTCAGAAAATTGGAGATAAACGAGTCCTTCAAATATTGCCACGCAACACACATCTATATAGAAAGAGCTTGTTTCGTGGCATAGTCAGGAGGAATCAGAAGCTTCCAGTTTTTCATACAAGATCACAGGGTCCTTAATTTAAGAGGGTAATAATGTAAGTGTTGGTGAATCTGGAGCAACTCACTCTCTTCAAAACTATTCTAGGCAACAGAGACTACCAGTAATCTTATGCATCTGGTCCTGTTTCCTGGCATACTTTGGAGGAATCAAGGCACTCCAATGTACCAAAAAAATAGTGTATTTAAATGGAATTCATGAGTGGTAAACATTATAACTCAATATAATTAAAACCAGACGTGTTGTTGTGTATAATGTTGTGTATATGTATATGTGTTGTGTATATGGATATGTGTAGTGTATATGGATATGTGTAGTGTATATGGATATGTGTAGTGTATATGTATATGTGTTTATGTGTTGTGTATATGTGTATATGTTGTGTATACTGTATGTGTTGTATATGTGTAGTGTATATGTATGTGTATATGTTGTGTATATGTTGTGTATATGTGTATGTGTATATGTATATGTTGTGTATATGTGTATGTGTATATGTATATGTGTATATGTTGAAGATGGTGTTACTCTATAAACTATTATATACCATGAAACAAATCCTCTAGTAGTAACATTGAAGTTATTATTTTGTTTCTTGGGATAGTTTAGAAGAATCAGTAGCCTTCCAGTTTATTAATTAAAAACAAAAAAAAATAGATAAATAAATAGTTCCTCCCCTTAAACGTGTTCTATGATATAAATAGTTGAGAACCCTGTCATGTGATCGTGTATGAAAATGGGAGGCTTCTGCCTTCACCTGACCATGCCACGAAACAACCTCCTTCCATAATACAATAAATAGTGTTAGTGTTTTCGTGGCAATTTTTGAAGGACTCATTTATCTCCAATTTTATGACTGCTTACATCACAAAGTGCCTTAAGTTTTATTGCAGGAGTGAATTAGCAGCAGTATTCTAAATAAACTACAGTATATTTATTTATCAGAGGATCATTTAAATACATGTATATAAAATTATAATTGTAGGGAATAAATAACACTAGATATCGTAATCGAGATTAGATAAATATAATATATATACGGTAATCATCCCTCGTTTTCCTTCCACTGTTGTTTTTAAGTATGTATTGCACTGTTTGTAATGAGTTTGTGTACAGTAAACCCTATTAGTACATTACATACCTATACACCCATCGAATAGTTAGTGTTTACACTGTACAGCCACAATCAAATATCCACCCACACTTTCCTTCCATCGTAGTAAATAACAACACGTGTATGTATGATTTTGCAGCACCTTATAATAATAATAATTGAGGGGATTGAGTTGACGTAAGGCGTTGTTGTATGATTATATTTTGATATGATACTGAGTGTAGTAAATATCTTGGTAATAAAGAACAACACATGTATGATTTTACAGCACCTCATAATAATAATAAATGAGGGGGTTGAGTTGACGTAAGGTGTCGTTGTGTGATTATATTTTGATATGATACTAATTTATTTGCACGATGGAAGGAAAGTGTCTGTGTTTATTTGATCGTGGCTGTACATGGATTCATTACTATAACAGTGTAATACTTACCATAAACCCATATAGTGTAAAACAAGTGATTACTGTATAACACTCAACTATATGACTCACCCATAAACATTATTTTTCCTGCTCGTGTTGAAGGAACGATTTTTTTTTTTTTTTTTTTTTTTTGTGTGTGTGTGTTAAAGGTATTATTGTGATTAGTTTAATGTAAGAGAGGTTGTTTTTGGTGTTGTTGCTGTTGTTTAATTCCAGCTACTGTAAACTGTGTATAGATAAAGTTTAGGCAACCCTTCAGTGTCATGAGATGCTATGATACATTATGATAGGCCTACTATGTCTTATAAATAATGACATCCGACACCATACATACAAACATACATACATACATACATACAAGTAGGAAGGAAGCCAATACTCTTTCTATCAAGGTTACATCATTAAGGGGGAAATGTTGTGTTGGTAAATCTGGAGCAACTGAATCCTCCAAACTATTCGCAGCAACAGAACACCATTAATTTTTGTCCTGTTTCCTGGCATATTTTGGAGGAATCAAGGCACTCCCAGGTAGCAAAAGTCAATTACACCTTTAACTATTCAAGACTATGTATATATACAGTATATAATTATGTTAATGACTATATTTGTGACTGCATGCTAAAGGAATCAGTAGGATGCATTTCGTTAAGTTACGAATTAGGTTGAGAGAATGTTGTCGTCAAAAGGTCTAATTTGTATCTAGTGAAGAAGGTTGTGGTTGTTGTTGTTGTTGTTGTTGTTGTTGGTTGTCTGGGACCCAAGGAAGCTCTGCTGGTTCAAGTTCTTCATTCCTCACCATGGGTCAGCCTTAAGACCAGATCTGTCAGAAGGATGTATTTATATTATTTGTGTAGTCATTCGTATTATTAGGCTTCAACAGAATGCACCTGACACAGTCGAATTCAACTGGTTTGAAATATATATATATATATATAAATTAGGACTGGTAACTGTGTTTTGATATGACTGACAATTCATCTAATAGCTTGCTTTCATTCAGTGATACTTATACCCATGTAGACTCTTTCACTCCCAACATACACGATATAAAACAAGATACAATCCCTATGCAGCAAGCACTGTATACACCAAGAGATACAATACATACCCTTAGTGTGAAGTCCCATGAGCCTGTGGATATAGCAGTGCCATCTGGAGACATTTTGAGGCAAGACACTCGGTTCTCGTGACCATAGAGGATAGTTAGTCTGTGACATTTGAGGGTGTCCCAAACGTTCACTGTGTAGTCGTTATAACCAGCAAACAACAGGCGACCTATGGGTAATAATATACACAGTAATATTAGGTATGGTTCACATTTTGACATTGTATAAACAATTAGGATAGTGATAACACGCTCATTTCACATTGCACAAGCATTTAAGATAAAGATAACACGCTCATTTCACATTACACAAACAAATATGATAGAGATAACACGTACGCCTCATTTAAAAGATAGTGATCAATTATTCCCATCTGCTGTAAATAATGTGTAGTTCGAAGTGTTTGTTTGTGCACAGGACTTTATCTGGACTTGTACTGGCAAAAATAAACACAGGACTTTATCTGGACTTGTACTCGCAAAAATAAACACAGGACTTTATCTGGACTTGTTACTCGCAAAAATAAACACAGGACTTTATCTGGACTTGTACTGGCAAAAATAAACACAGGACTTTATCTGGACTATTTACTCGCAAAAATAAACACAGGACTTTATCTGGACTATTTACTCGCAAAAATAAACACAGACGTATATAAGCATTTCTCCTAATCATTACTTAAATTGTCACTGCCTCTCTTGACGAGAAACAGATCCATCCATGTAGGGTTGACACATGTAATTCTTTGTCACATTTCTTAAGGGGGAAGTTTTGTTTTGGTAATTCTGGAGCAACTGAATCCTTCAAACTATTCCGAGCAACACAACACCTTTATTTTAACTCTTCTGGTCTTGTTTCCTAGCATACTTTGGAGGAATCAAGGCACTCCAATGTAACAAACTAGAACTTCCACCTTAACCTTATCAAATCCATAAATTATGGCTCATGTAGTTTGGAGATTAATTCCAATGTTTCCAATTCCTAAGAGGTTTATGTAAAACTGTGGATTACTGCATGCATGTACAGTCTCAGTTATTAAAAGTCATGTATCAGGACACACACACATACTCTCTCTCTCTCTCTCTCTCACACACACACACACACACACACACACACACACACACACACACACACACACACACACACACACACATTATCTCTCTATCTCTCTCTCACACACACACATACTCTCTCTATAAATATATATATCTATCTATCTCTCTATCTCTATCTCTCTCTCTCCTCAGAAAATCAACGAGAGTAAATAAGAGACTTTAATTAAACTCACCGCTGACTGAGAAATCGACTGAGTTGACGCCGAATATTATACTCTCTTTGGTATAGACGGCCACCTCACGATCAGCCCTCAGGTCAAACAGACGACACTGTAATAATATTATTATATCAGAGATGTGTTCAGTCAGTCAGTCATCAAGCATCATCAGTTTATTTGGTAGTCTGTTGTTGAAATACAAAATGTGTGTGTGTGTAAAGGGGTTAAAATATGTGTGTGTGTGTAAAGGGGTTAAAATATGTGTGTGTGTGTGTGTGTATGTGTGTGTGTGACAGTCAAGGACGTATTGTGATTAGCTACTGTATATACATGATGTTCAGTGGAAATAGCAACTACAATACAATCAAGGATATATTGAATATAACACTGTATTGTAAATAGTTCTATATATGTTCAGTGGAAATAGCAACTTTTACTTCGATTTTTAGTCACTGCTGAAGTATAGCCTATTCAGAATGTATCTAAGAATTATTATATTGTGAGTTAGCCTATTCAGAATGTATCTAAGAATGATTATATTGTGAGTTTATATGTGACTGACCGTGGCGTCGTCTGAACCAGTGGCAATGGCGTCTCCTGAAGGATAAAACTTGACTGAGTTGATGTCAGACTCGTGGCCTTCGAAGCTCTGCACACACTGGCCTGTCCTCATGTCCCAGATGAGAGCCATTTTGTCACAACCCTGTTATTATAATCATATGTCACCACTCACGTCCAAAAGTTATACAGTCGCAACCCTGTTTAACTTTTATGGTTAAATAGTAGTATTATACAGTTACATTGAACTAAGCTAGTTTATTATTACAGCATATATATAACATTATTGTATTATACAAGTATTCTATCTTATACTTTATTTAGGTAGACAAAACGGATATAAATATTACTTGAATTATGTGTGCGATTCTACTGTTTTATGTATATGTATATTTCTTGTTCTTTTTTTTCAAAGTTGTACTCACGCCAGAAACAAAAGTATTGCCAGTCTCTGATGGAGCGAGGTCTAGTGCCATCACGTCCCCCTGGTGACCATGGAAACTCTGCAGCATCAAGCCAGACTCCACGTCCCACAGGGCACACGTCGAGTCTCCAGAACCTGTTAGGATCTTTACAACACAACAACACTTTTAGTTATATTTCCTGTGGATATGTTATTATTAGTATTAGTATTAGTATTAGTATTAGTATTATATTATGTTATTATTATTATTATTATTATTATTATTATTATTATTATTATTATTATTATTATTATTATTATTATTATTATTTTATTATTATTATTATTATTATTTTATTATTATTATTTTATTATTATTATTATTATTATTATTATTTTATTATTATTATTATTATGACCCCAAACAGAGATGAGGACTCGCCCTCTGTTTGATTTCATGAGTAATGGAGGAATCACTAGTTTACCAAACATCCAAAACAACTCAATAATGACGCCCTTGAGGGGGTAATATATTTCTGATACATACATACATACATACATACATACATACATTGGAGTGCCTTGATTCCTCCAGAGTATAACCATGGAGGAAACAGAACCAGCAGATGAACAAAAATAATGGTGTCCTGTTGCTTGGAATTAATAGTTTGTAGGAATCAGTTACAACACAATCATTTACCAACTCTGTAATACCCTCTCTTATATATATAGCATTGACGACTCACCTGCTGGTCTGAATAGGGGAAGGTACAACAGGACATGTATGAGGTGTGTGTCCCTACTGCCTTCTTCTTCTGTGTCACGTCTTCGTCCAAACTGAGAGGATACACCGTCACTTTGTTGTCCAGCCCTCTACACGTCATGCCAAGGAATGGATAGATAAAAAAAATAGGAGCGTATTAGTTAGAAATACTGGCATGCCAAGGTAAGCTTTCTATTCTATTGTTGATGAAATGGAAGGTCTGTGATTCCCACCAAGCTATGCCACGAAATAAGTATCCTATTAGTACCATGCAGTCTGTTATTTTGTATAGTTAGAAAGAATCAAATCAAAAGAACCAAAATACCAACAAGAAAACCCTCCCATCCTTAATTAACTGAATCGATCCTATTGTTGTCTGCTTCTTTCTGTGTCTTATTATACATTTTTATATAATGTTGGTGAGGGATGATATTATTAGTGTTGAACGTAAACAAAACACCATGAGAGATAATCACTCCTATACATAATAATATTCTAATTGTCTGCTTGCTTCTCTCTGTGTCATACAATATATAGTGATGAAGGATAATCACATTATTATATATATGTACTCATTATAGATCTTACTGGCATCCAATCTTTACGTGTATTGGCTGAAGTATGTACTGTACTCACGAACTCGTAAATTTGCGACCACGTCCCCAAGTGTTTATGTCATCTACTGAGCTGGTAACGCTGTGTGTGTGGGGAAGGTGTCATTGTAGTACTAATAGACTAATAGGTGAAAGATTGTATCATGTCGCTCTACTCTGATTCCTCCCCCTAAAAAATAAATGTTGCCAGCACAAAATAATGGCATAATAAACATCTAAAGTACAGTACGTAGTCGCGAATAATTTTACGAGCTCGGGTGTACAGTTCCTCTTCATCATTTTCGGTATATTTTGTACACTCATAATCCAAATACACGTCAGCTCCCATTTGGCCGGCAAGACACATATACACACACATACACCAGAAGAAGTGGTGTGTGTCAAAAAACATACATAACTTTAAAGAAAAATATGATAATTGTGATTTAAAATACGGGACATTACGAGCTTGACTCAATCCTGTAAAGATACAAAATTATAGGTAAGAACAAAATTAATTGGTAAGAACACATACACTTAGTAACGCCCGTAGTTTTTAAAAAAATTGAGGGCCCTGACTGGAACTCTATGATTCTCCAAACTACTCCAGGCAACAGATTCCCAATTAGAAATACTGAACAGTTCTGTGGCCTGGATTATTTTGGAGGATTCTTAGAGCTCCAGTTAGGGCTCTCAATTTTTTTAAGGGGGTGTGGGAGTAGGGGACAGACTTGGGGGGGGTTTGGGGGGTTAGATGGGTGCGGGAATAGGGAGACAGGCTTTCTACACCCCCAAGCCTGTCCCCCTATTCCCGCACCCCCAGTCCCCCACAAGCCTGTTCCCCTATTCCCGCACCCCCAGTCCCCCACAAGCCTGTTCCCCAATTCCCGCACCCCCAGTCCCCCACAAGCCTGTTCCCCTATTCCCGCACCCCCAGTCCCCCCCAAGCCTGTTCCCCTATTCCCGCATCCCTAGTCTCTCCCCCCCCAAGCCTGTCCCCTACTCCCACACCCCCTTATAACTACGGACCTTAGACCTACTTTACCAGCCAGCAGAGACCTACCCACAAGCGACCATGGATCCGGTGGGTGAATATGCACAGGCCATAACCCAAGTGGTGGGCATAGTGACGGCGTGTTCCTTGTTGGTGGTGAAGGCGTCCCATATGATCATCTTACCGTCCTGAAAACACACAATACATCAAGGCCATGCAAGAGATATACCTGGTATATCTCTTGGCCTTGCACCAATAAATGTCACATACTTATACTGTTTTCTATTTTGCTGGTAATATCTTGTGAAAACGACACTGTGTTTGGGAATGGGAGGGGATGAAGTGATGTAATAATGAGGGGAAGGGGAAAGGTAAGAAGTGATAATGAGGGGATAGGGAAGGGAAGAAATGTGAAGGAGGGAAAGAGAAGATGTGATAAAGAGGGGAAGGGGTGCATGGGGAAAAAGTGATAAAGAAGGGGAGGGGTACATGGGGAAGAAGTGATAATGAGAGGAAGGAGAGGGAAAGAAATATGAAAGAGGGAAAGGAGAAGGGAGAAGGAAGAAGGAAGGAAGGGGATGAAGTGATAAAGAGGATGTTTTGTTAATTAAGGGACCATGCATGTGATGTACTTAGTCAGAAAATGTTGGGAGGTTAGTGAGTCCTTCAAATATTGTCACGAAACACCACCTATACAGTATAATGTAAAGAGCTTGTTTGGTGGCATGGTCAGGAGGAATCATCAGAACCCTACAATATTGATTCATACACATTCACAGGGTCCCTTAAACAAATGAATGATTGCCCAACACTGTGCATGCAACTGTATACACACATATGATATATTATACACATGATATACACACATGATATATTAATTTTTATAAGCTAGTGACGTATGTATGTATGTACCTGTGAGGAAGAGACGAGGTGTCGCTTGTCACTGCACCAATCCGAACAGAGAACTTTGCCTTGATGTCCCTTCAGTACCTTCCTGGTCTTAATAGTGAGTGGTGTTACTGGCTCCAGTCTCGCTGCCACCGTCGTCACTGCAGTGTTACCAATAATGGAGGTGTGAGGTCATTAAATATAGGGAAGCATATGCCAGTGATTGCTGATGTTAACTAAGATTTATATTATCCCATCGTATTACAGAAAATGCAGGTAAATATAAACTCTTAAATGCTCGATGCTTCTCGTGCAATATTCGAACACTCAATGCTTAATTAAGACTCTATGTAGAAGGAAAGACTGATGTGTAAATGTGATTAATGAAGAGTTAACGAAGAGAAGGAAGCAGCAGGAGTGACAGTTCTATATACTTCCCCTCTCGACACTCCCTCCCCCTCCCCTCCTCCTGTTCATTAGAGTAAATTGAGTTTTGAAAAGACATCACTTCCCTTCCCCATTCTTCCTTTATTCCCCTCTCCTTCTTCCTCCTTCCCTTCTCCTCTTTCCTCTTCCTCCTTCTCTTTCCTTTTTCTTCTTTCCTTCTCCCCCCTTCCCTTCTTTCCTTTCCTCTTTCTTCTCGTTTTAGATTCCTTTTTCTCTTCTTCTATCCATTCCTTTCTTCATTCTCTCTCGTCCCTCCTCTCCTTCCTTTATTTCTCTCACTTCTCCCTTCCTTTATCTGTCCTCCTTTTTTTCTTTACTTTTCCCCTCCTCCCTTTCCTGCCTCCTCCTTCCTTTACCTTTCCTTCCTATTTTTCTTTTATTATATATTTTGTCTCCTCATTCACACCTTCTCTCATATTCCTTTCCAGTTTTGATTCTTCTTTTTTTCCCTTCTGTTTTTTTTATCAAGTGTCCAGTCTCTTGATTATTTTTGTTCTCTCTCTCTTTCTTTTCTATTCGTTTTTCCTTATTCCTCCTTCGTCTACTGTCTATCTCACTATTATTTCTAACCATCACCTCTCTCTCTCTCTCTCTCTCTCTCTCTCTCTCTCTCTCTCTCTCTCTCTCTCTCTCTCTGACACACACACATATTGAATACTCACACGGGACATCATTAAGTTTTTGTCTCTCCTCCTCCAGCTTGACCTTGAGTCCCTCCGCCTCCCTGGACAGTGCCTCCACACTCTCCAGGGGCTGCTCCACCTTCAGCCCTCCGTCAGTCATCCTCGTGGCTCTCGGGTAAATGATGTACAGTAACGTGAGGAGACAGACAGACAGACAGTGGTGTGTGGAAGGCTTGTTGGTGCTGGAGTTGGCTAATGTTGTGTTGCCTTACGTCTGCTCTGTGGGTGTTGTGTCGTGTTGGGTAGTGAGTGTGTCGTGGTGGTGTTGGAGTTGGCTAGGGTTGTGTTGCCTTACGTCTGCTCTGTGGGTGTTGTGTCGTGTGGGGTAGTGAGTGTTGTTGTGGTGGTGGTCGTTTGATGCGTTGTGTCTGCTGGTGCTGGAGGTGGCTAGAATTGTGTTGCTTTACGTCTGTTCTGTGGGTGATGATGTGTTGTGTTGAGTAGTGAGTGTGTTGTCGTGGTGGTCGTTTGATGCGTTGTGTCTGTGATGGATGGCGACCGATGAGCACTTCTCCTTCATTGTATCATCGCTGTTGTTACCATATAATAATGTTCAGTAGCTCTTTGACTCCTCTTCACTCACACTTTGTCCTCTTCATAATTTTCCTCTTCCTTCTCTTGATTGGTTGCTCTTTCTCGTTACTGCCTCTTCTTGCTCACAACCACTGCGCTCCGATTCATCTTACCTGTTGAAATTTTAAAGATTATTTCTGCACATTGTTCTTGTCAGTTAGTTGCAGATGACACTTGCATATAAGGAAACACGGTTGCTAACCTATACCCTATTCGCTTGTCATGTAGGTGGGGATTTAAAAAAATGGGTTAAATGAATTGAAACTGCGACGACTGTTGGGGCAGGATCAGAAGAGATACTATACCTTGTAAAAATGCAGTAAGTGCTATTGTATTTCTGGTTTCTCATTCAATCAGTGTGAATTAAAATCGCCCAACACTGACCGAGCTGTAGACTGTTTACACTCAATGACAACAGGTGAAATTCAAGGACACTATAACTAAAGTATACGTGTAGTGGAACTCACCAACTTAACAGCAGACACTATTTGTTTATTTAATTTCCCTCGTAGGTGACTCTATTAATTTCTGGCTCCATATTTACTACATTTCAGTATTCAGTCTTCATCACAGATATAGGTAATTCTGGAGCAACTGAATCCTCCTCCAAACTATTCCAAGCAACAGAACACTATTATTTTTGCTCTTCTGGTTCTGTTTCCTAACTAGCACACACAGGAGAAATCAAGGCACTCCAATGTACAAAATAAAAAGAATAATTGGCCACCTTAAATAACCACTGTCCCCGTGCACGAAATATATCACTGCTGTTGATGATGAGATGAGGAGTATACGTGGGATTTACTAGTAGGTGATCATGTAACTGTAAATAAGAATGAGGGAGGTAGCCTATATTATATGAGTGACTGTGGGTGAAGTTCTTATCTTATACTACAACAGAAGAGACTCACATCCTGTCGGTCCCATGTACAGTACCTCCCCCACTACTACCACTCCTCAACTTAAACAAACACACCATCTTCCCATAACAGCACGTAATAATAATAATAATAACAATCATAACAGTAGTAATAATAATAATAATAATAATAATAATAACAGTGGTAATAATAATAATAATAATAATAACAATAATAACAGTGGTAATAATAATAATAATAATAATAATAATAATAATAATGGGTGACCTGTAGCACGTATAATGAGAAGACTGTGAACTTTGATTGACTGGGACTGTTCACGTTTGGTCCTTTTTATGGTTATTGGAGTGTTATTCTCATATTATACCTTTCTCTCTAACTTTTGGCTGCTATGTTGGGTACTACAGTATAGTTCGTAAGTTATAAAGAGTGAACTAAGAATTATTGTCTTGTGTTTTTTGCAGGTGGTTTAGTTATTTGCATATTTCTTGTGCATTTGTTTTTGTGTGTGTTTGTATTTATGGGTATGAGGTAGTGATGATGATGTGTGAGTGTGTGTGTGTGTGTGAGCATGATGTTGTTTGTGAGTGTGAGGCTGTGTGTGTATGTGTGAGCATGAGTGAGTGTGAGTGTGTGTATGTGAGTGAAGTGAACGTGAGTATACAGTCCTCTGACGGATCATGCTGCAGATGGTATTTGTTGAAATCTATGGTTTATCATTGGTGTTTCCATTTGCATTTAATTTTACAAACGACTAATGAAATACCGTATACATATACAGCAAAAGGAAGAGCAAGACGATTAAGAAAGAGTAGTATGTATAATATTATGTTGAAGGAGTGTGGTGACTTTCTGTGTTTACATTGTGTTATGTCCTGGGCACGGTCTGGTCACACTAAAGACTGAGATAGGCGAGTGGTGAAAACCAAACAAATAATAACCACTGTTACCTCATGATATTTATTTACCATTGTGTAAGGGAGAGACGTAATGTTTTAATATGAGAACACAATAAAGTGTGAGACACAGCCAAGGAGGAACCCTTTACTGTTTACCTCGTATCTTGGCATCACATCACCTCAATCGTTTGTTTGGGTTTCAGCACTCGTGAGATGGCCCCTCCTCCTCAGTTACCATACATACGAGCCACCACAGTAGTACCACTGCCGAGGACCAAAATATCTCCCCAGAGTCTACCTAAACCACGTATGTGTGAGACTGACAGTTCAGCACACACACACACAAGTGTAGGTATTACTCACGTGTGTTTGAACAGCGGAAGGAGTCGCTGTGAAAGATTGTAATGGTCCGGTTTTCACGGAATAAGAAAGAGACGAGTGTGGTGTTAACGGAGCGAGTGAGAAGGAAGTGAGAAACTTACTGATGATGGTGAGTTGCGCGGAGAGAACTCGGTCATCGTGGCGCAGATCAATCTCAAAGTGCGCAGCCCCCCTCTTGGGGTGTCCGCCCCCTATGCCTTCCCTCTAATTTTGGCGGGATCGCACCAAATTTATTTCCTTCAACTTTCTTATGAAGAAAATTTTGTATGATGAAGCTATATCATTGTTTTAGGTAACCATTTTTTCAACTTTATTCCCAACATAACTATGGTAACCTGCCGGGTGGTTATGTATCTATTATCTGTCCATATATCTATCTTTACAGTATTTATATTTTTGTCACAATAGTTTTCAATTAGTGTTGCATTTCAACCCCATTTATGTTATATTAATCTCACTCCACTAGTATCTTACGTTTCCATAAGTAGGCTACTGTATATACAACCACATACACACATCAATCATATTTAAAATCACTAATACATTGCTATTATAATGTATTCACTCGTAGCTTAATTACGAGTCTTCCTCAAAAGTCTTGGGTGTTTGTTATTAAGAATTCATTTTTTCTAACAGTCCTTATAATGGTGTCTTGCTCAAAAAAAATCTGAGACAAAAATGTTCAAGAACTCTTACTAATTATACTGAAATAAATTACAAAATGGGTATTGCTGACTTTCCTTTATTTGTCATGACCTTCAGTATGTATTGGAAAAAGATGCCACGGTAATTGCTGCTCATACTACCTCACTCAAATGATGCATATTGAATGTGGCATATCTAACTTATGCCAACAATGGGAAATATCAAAATTATAGTCTATAATATTAACTGGAGTTCTCTATTTATACTGTTGGGTCCTTAGGAGTAACATCTTGTATTTACTGTATATTGGTAGGCTACAGATTGCTCCAGATTCTGCAAGGAAACAGAATGCTTCATTGAGTGGGGAATTGTTTTGTCGCCAAGTTTGAAGGAATCAGTTTGGTCTTATAATATGTGGCCGCTTAGTGGGAAGTATTGACAAGAGAACATTAATACACATGATTCTAACTTATTGCTAAAGATTCATATATGTTATAAACACCAAGACATACGACGATACATACACTTATCAGTCAATGTGTTGTCAGAGTGCCAAATAGACCTTGAAGCTTGGTTCTACCCAGCAGGTGGCTTGTCTTGGCGCTATGCCACCACCTATCCCACCTTCACCTGTTAACATGACAGAAATTAGATAAACTAGATATTAGAAATTAACTCCACCCAAAAAAAGTAGAGGGAAATAGTAATAAGTAGTTGTGGAATAGCAAGAACAAAAATAAAGAAAATAGAATGAGATCATCCAAACCCTTGAGCTTCCATAATATTTCCCTTTACCTCCTGTCTAAAACCATTTACGGAAATAAACGAAAATATGATAATTGATTTGAAATACAATATATTGAAATATGATTCTTTGTACAAAGCATTGAATACATGCAAATCCAGTTAACCGTACTTACATAATAGTACTGTAGGGTATACGATAACCATACTTACACAGTACTGTAGGGTATAACCCATAACCATACTTACACAGTACTGTAGGGTATAACCCATAACCGTACTTACATAGTACTGTAGGGTATAACCCATAACCGTACTTACATAGTACTGTAGGGTATAACCCATAACCGTACTTACATAGTACTGTAGGGTATAACCCATAACCGTACTTACACAGTACTGTAGGGTATAACCCATAACCGTACTTACATAGTACTGTAGGGTATAACCCATAACCGTACTTACATAGTACTGTAGGGTATAACCCATAACCGTACTTACACAGTACTGTAGGGTATAACCCATAACCGTACTTACACAGTACTGTAGGGTATAACCCATAACCGTACTTACATAGTACTGTAGGGTATAACCCATAACCGTACTTACATAGTACTGTAGGGTATAACCCATAACCGTACTTACACAGTACTGTAGGGTATAACCCATAACCGTACTTACATAGTACTGTAGGGTATAACCCATAACCGTACTTACACAGTACTGTAGGGTATACCGACAATATTATAACACATCACTAATCGCTTCTTTGTTGTTTTTCATCAATAAAATTGCCGTATGCATGTCATCACTTGCATCCAAACTCTTCCTGGACTTGGTTAAGTGATTTTAATGTGTAAGAGAGTTGAAAAACAATTTTACATAAGTAGGTAGTCGCAAACTACACAAGGACCTCAAAAGCTCTCTGCTAACAGGGGGAATGTGTTGAGTTGTATCTAGCTGCATTGAATCAAACTTTATTTACATTTTTTTTAATTTCATCTCAACTAGATTTTCTTTCATTTCATTATTATCATCCATGGAATATAAGAACGTATTTCTTACTTTCTTATTTATTTATTTAAGTATGTATAGGCTAATATTGAATTTAACACCATCATGAACCACTGTCTTTAATGAAATTACTGCCTATATATGGTGAGAAAGAATGATGGACCCGTTGTAAAAGCTAACATCGTAAACACCATAATAATAACAAAAGAATTCTCAAGAAGATAACAACTGTCAAGAAAACTTACTAACTTAGACGCTCGGGTGAGGAGTACATATTTAACCGTAAGCTAATATTGAAAGAATTATCCTTTTGGGTATTATTACAGAATAACTGTGTTTTGGGTTATTATAGGCTTGAGTAGTATTACCACATTAGGTTAGGTCCTGGAAATTTTCCCCAGTCACTTTATGATAGTTTATACTGGTGACTGGTTATACCCGGTAGTCTGCCCAGGATAGGTCCGGTAGTTTGCCCAGGTTTGGTCCCAGTAGTCTGCTGTGGTCTATGTTAAGTCAGGTCAGGTCAGACCAGACTAGTTTCCAAATTATGTTTGTAAAACGGGGCATATCTCGAAAACGAGGCATTTCCGAGAGAATCACCGTAGATGAAAAGTGTCTTAAGGGTAGTAGATGATAATATTAATATATACAATATAGTGAACCCAGGTTTTCTGTAAATTTACCTCGTTTTGTTGCAGTGTTGCTGAATCCGGCTAAGTCCCAATATTTTATCCAGGTAATTTCTTGTATTTTACCACGTTATTTTCCGGTAATTTACCTAGGTTAGGTCCCGGTAGTCTGCCCAGGTTAGATCCCGGCAGTCTGATGCGGTCTAGGTTAGGTTAGGTCAGGCTAAGGTAATAGTCAAGTGTTTGTCCATAATCTGCTTTCGATATTGTAACTGTATTTGAATTAGATTTGTCTGAAAAACCATGACATCGTATGCACCACGAATGTTCTTGCATACGGCCTAATGTTTTACAGCACATGTTCTTGGACACATTTAAAGATTACTAATGTATTGTTAATTAAGAAGAGCCACAGAAAAGGAAGAGAGAGAGAGAGAGAGAGAGAGAGAGAGAGAGAGAGAGAGAGAGAGAGAGAGAGAGATATGCATCATATTTTGGTTGATGGTTGTGTTTTTGCTTTACAACATTTCTTGGTGCAACAGTTCAGTTTAATCAGGTTTGATTTGCCCCTGTGTTTGCCCCGGTTTGGTCCCAGTAGTTTGCCCTGTTCCATATTTGTTTAGGTTAGGTCAGGTAAAGTCAGACTAATTTTAGAACATATAAATATTATCTATTTATTACAATATTTATTTGTTTTACCCCTCAAAACACCTTCTTGGAGGGGGGGGAGGAAATCAAACAAGGTAAAAATGCACTGTCACACTTATATTTGAATATATAAATGTAGGGAATGGTGGAATATCCAAAAAAATTGTGTTTTACATGTCTATGGCTCTTTGTACAAAATATTTTACCCTTTCGAAATACAAGGACAACAGTGCATTTTGAAGCCATAGCCATTCTCAGGGACTCATAACTGTGTGAGGAACATCACAACCGCAACAACTAAACATTGCTTCTTGCAGGACAAATTGAACTTAAAATACAATTGGCCTACCAAGATAATGTTTGGTATAAGAACTGACTGTATCTCCAGGCCTTCATTTTATGTAGGCCTATATTATTTGGAAATTGAAATCTTTCAGTGGGCAGATGTCTAAACTAGAGCAATGGAAACTGGTAGAAGAAGCCAAATGGGGCCCTTTGCCAAGCCTTGGCCCCGAGTGGATGGGAAAATCTTTTACAAATGAGAGAGGCTACCAAGTGCTGCTAACTAATGGCTGTGGAATCTGGGGAGAGAGTAGGAGAGCAAAGTATATCATTGACAAAGCTGAGGTAAGAAAAAAAAAACACAAGTTGCAGGCTACTTTGGTTATACAGTACAGTACTGTACATATATCATTCCATACAATGTACAGTATTACCATAACAGCTTCCTTTTATATTATATGTACTGTATATACTATAGTTTTATTCATATTTATACACTTAACTGACATATGCTGCATATGCAGTATATACTGCAAAGACAAAATCACCATTGCCATATTCAGTGAGGTGGCTCATGACAACAAAGAAAAAATAATGAACAAAGATTGCTTTCACACACTTTCACTCCCACTCAGTTTCACATTCCTACAATCTTGGCATGTATAATTGGCATCTTCAATAAAGTACAGTATTTTACATCCACATTTGGGCCTGACTGTTGTTATCATTGGTTTACCCAAACTGCATTCCAGGTCTTTGTTCCCACACACTATAGTTTCTTTGAGCTTTATATCTTATTTTCCAGGACTGGGCTCCTTGTCTTGAGGCAGGTGTTGAAGAAATATCTAGCTTAGTGCTATCTGAGCTGACCAAGCAGAATGTGGAAGTTCTATGGATAGAAGAGAAACAGTGTGTGCTTCTTAAAGTATCCTCCAAACTAAACAACTTATCCTACAGATGGGAATTTGAGCTGAATCGTCTCACAGATGAACTGGTATGTGACTTTAAATTTTCTGATTGAGCCCACAATGTAACCTCTCTGACTCACACACACACACATAATTTAAAGAAAGCAGAACATCTAATCTCTCCAAATGTGGATTGTCCACCTATGATTCTGATCCTTATTCAGATTGTGAGTACCCGTCATTGCCTTTTTAATGACACAGGGATTTAGTTTAACTTTAATTCGTATTCATAATGTCAGTTAGATCTACTACAAGTACTGGTAATCTTATATATTTTTCATTGTTTTCAGTTTAAACATCACTGGGTTATTCCCATGTTCGTTCAGGTCTGTCATCTTGGTCTACAAGTCAGACAGCTAACCAAAGAAGTTGAACAGAAGAAGACCCAGCTGGAGGAGCTGCTTCCTGATAATAAATTAGCCACAAGTCAGTGCAATAGTCATTGGAATCATTGTGGTTACTATTTCTGTGATTCATTTTTTACCATATACAGTACATGTACTGTATTGTTCTTTATCTGCTTATTACCTCATGCAGTAGTCCCAAGATTCATTTCTTTATCTTTTATCCAATCATTCCTATGATCTTCAATCCATCCCACCTAATCTCTTGATTTTTCACCCTGTTGGGGGGTATTGCCTGTAGTGATGTGGACAATATTTTAAGGATTTTGTCGCCCCTTCGGCCCTAGCCACTCCATTTCAGTTCTTCTACTGTCCTTTTCTTTCTGTTTTCTTCCTGCTTGTTGTCTCACCTCTCTCTCACCTTCTTCTGGCGCTATATGACCTCGTTGCTGTGGCGCCTAATACCAATAAATCAATCATGATACTTCTCTGAGCATACAGCCTAGTTATCAACCTATAGCATGCTTCAACTCAGTGAGAGGCTAGCAATTTACAGTTTGCATATGTAACTGCTCACAACAGTATGTGGTGCATCATCAGTGAAATGCAGTACTTAATACATTAATCATAACATCCTCAAGATGGGGCTGCTCAGCCAGACAGCTTGAGGAACTTCAACAACATCCTCAAGAAAATTAGTGAACCTTAGTTACCTTTTTGACTGAAATCCAAAGATTCTTGGGTCAATAACTAGATGGAAAGGTACTCTTGTCCACAACTGTACAATAGAGCACCTTATGAGATGTGTGCAGAGTAATGAATATCATTAAAGTAGCAGGTACTGTAATCTGTACTTGTTGTCTCTCATACAGAAACCAGCAACAAAACATCAAAGAGCAAGAACAGTCTGCTGGAATCTGCTACTGAGAGAGTGTGTGTGAGTGGCCCCTGGGCAGCAATGCAAGAACACATCTCTCTCAGCCCAGACATTATGAAATATGTCAATACTTTTCAGTAAGTTAAGGACAATATAGTATAGTAGTTTAATTATTTCATTTTCATGTCAAGAGTACTTTGAAGTAGAACAGAATGCCAGTAAAGATTTTTCTATAAAGGCAACTCATTTTTATGGTACTATTTTTCAGATTGCAAGCTCCTGATGAAAATCCCTCCAAGTCAAAGACTGGGAAAGCACCTGCAATTCCAGTTCTAGTTGATGTGAGTTGCTGAATGTTTAAATACTGTATAGGATTATGGAGACAGAGAACTTATTATTTAGATATGTTTTACACACTGCAAGGCAGCAAATATGTAACTCATATTCATAAAAGGATATTGCCAATGATTGGTAAATACTGTCCATTCAGTGCATCAGAACAAATTCATCTTGTCAATAAGATTTAAAATTACGCATTGAGATTATTTAGTAACACCTTGGATTGTAATCAAAACTGGATTATCTGACTCCTTAGTCATTGTCACTTGTTTTGAGTTTGATTCCTGGGTGAGACATTATGCACACCAACTTACTATTTCATCCCCCTTCCATCTAGTACCGGTATGTTTGCTATGGCCTGTCAACCAGGGATATTTACATCCTAACACCATTCCTTACCTTTTCTTCCTGCAGTACATGAATAATAATGGTGTGATACTGCACAGATCATGTATACTGTGTAAGCAGGTTTGTTGAAACTTGCTTCCCTGACTGTCCATCATAGCCCAAATTATTATATTTCAGGTAGAGACAGAAGCAGAGATAGAGGCAAGAGAAGCAGAGGAACAGAAGAAGAGAAGAGCAAAGATTCAAGAAATTACACAAGGAACAAATGTTCAATCCATTCAAGGAAAAAAGAAAAAGAAACTTAAAATTTAATATAGTATATAGTATTGCAAAAGAGGCCTTGAAAGAATGTTAAAGTACTGAATATATACTTTATTAATTAATCAAAATTATTTATATTATTAAAATAAAATAAAATAATATACTTGTTATCTCTTCATCATAATATACACATCTTCACTACACATCACATATCTCCAGTACCCTATACACATCTCCATTACCTTTTACCACACATGACATATCAGAAGAGGTTGGATGAAGCCACTGCGGATGCCTGTCCAGGATGCAACACAGCACCCCATACTTTTAAACACATTATTGAAGACTGCAATACACACAACCACACACATGGTTCAGGCCATGGCCTTCCTCAGGAGCTCGGGGCTGCTCGGCCAGACAGCTTGAGGAACTTCAACAACAACAACCTTATACACATCACAACAAACCACACCTTCACTACACTATGTAAATATTTTCACTACCCTATACATATCTTCACTACATTATACACATCTTCACTACAATATGTAGGCTACATTTTTACTGCAGATCACACATTCACAGCACACCACACATCTTCACTACACTAAACACATCTTCACTTCACTATTCTCATACTAGAACTCTATATATACTGTAATTAATTTTATTTGCATTTGTACAGTTGGCCACACATGAAGCTGGTATGGCTCGTTACTTATGAGTTGGCTACAACGAAAGGAAAGTGAAAAAAGATGTACGTATTGTAGTTTGTTGCTTGTCAACAAACTACTGTATAACTTTTACTCACTTTCCTTCCTGTACTTGTTATTTCTCTGTAACCTTATAATACTGTCTGTAGGTTGGTGTGTAAGCATGAACTATTCATTAATTCATTCATTCTTGCATTCATACTCCTATGAAAAGTTTGCGAGAAGAGGTTGTAGCAGGCAACCTATATAATAAATATACTATAATAGTCACATGATCATATTCCAAGTTAGCTATAAAACTTTATATGCAATGTAAAACTTGAAGAAATAAAAAAGACTAGCCTCTACGAACGTAACCTCACGTTACAAGGTAATGCTTTAGGAAACTGCTGTATTTATTGGATTTAAGTACTTTTGATAATACACAGAATTAGATCATTTAATGCAGTTTTCATATAATTATGGAACAAATTCAAGTATCTTTCTGGCTCTAATTATAGTTAATATGAGAAAATAAGAGCATAGTCATAATAGGTTTAATTAAAGCGGCCGAGGCAATGTTTTGAGTCAATGGGGTGTAGTGTTTTGGGGGTTGTTTAGCACTACTGCCTGGAATGTTAATTAGTAGACTCTGTACAATGCATAGTTTGCTGCCTGGATCGCGCCTTTCTGTGACGTCATGAGCGCTTCGCTTTTGTTTCAAGGGATATATTGGCTGTCCTATTGGAGGCAGTGTTGCCAACCGTAGGGTAATCGCCCTATATGTAGGGCATTTCGACCTCAAATCCTTGTCTGTAGGGCGTAGGGTAATTTTACAGAATCATAACGAAACGTAGGGCGTTACAACATTTTGGTATAAGTGATAACATATTTTGTAACAATAAAATATCATATAAATGGTATAGATATATGTTCCCCTGTTAAATCCGCTGGCGATCACACGCAACCCTTCAGTTAGTTACCCCGGTTCCCGGGGTAACTAACTGAAGGGTTGCGTGTGAACGCCAGCGGATTTAATATGGAAGTTGGGGAACGGTGTGATAGCCGAGTTAGATGTATTTTGTAAAATCTTCCCCGCGATAATTACTGATACATCGTACGTCTGTACTTTAAGATGTTATTATGAAACGTGCACCATTGAAATTGTAACAGGCACTTTTGAAAATAGAAAATTGTAAAAAAAAAAAAAAAAAAATAAGGGAAATAGTCGCCATATTTAGTCGGTCTCAAATTATATACAAGGGCCCGACTGAAAGAGCATTATTTCTCTAGCAGAAATAATAGCAAAAACCCACAAGATCCATGATAAAAACAAATAAACCTTGTGTTACATTACAGGGAGGTAATAGGCTCCACCCCTGGCTTCACTTTGGGTGAACAGGACGAGCAGCTCATCCTGCTCATGCCGCCTCCTATATTATACCTTCATGCAGGGTCCAGAGAATTCTCTGGAAGTCTCAGGACCCTGCCTTCATGGATCATAAGCCCTTGGGCCGTGAG
Organism: Petrolisthes manimaculis; assembly: GCA_034508575.1. Taxonomy (NCBI): domain Eukaryota; kingdom Metazoa; phylum Arthropoda; class Malacostraca; order Decapoda; family Porcellanidae; genus Petrolisthes; species Petrolisthes manimaculis. Next base: position 277,586 of record JAWZYT010002008.1, read on the forward strand.
TGCCCGTGACTCGTATTACGGTATTCGGATCTTTTCGGCTACTCGGTGTAGTTACAACTTGTGGTATATTATGATTTTTATTATAGGAATTTTAAGAGTTTCTTTATTTATATATATATACACAATAGAATTATGGATGGTAAATAATATACGCATTAAAAAAGGACGAAATAAAAAAAACGAACTTGCAGAGTGACGACTGATGAAGGTAGCAGCTGGTAAGAACAATGACGTAAATAGGAATGGAAAGTCTATATTATAATGTTACCTAAGAAAAAGTTTTTTTTTAAACAAAGTCTTTCTGGATATGTCAGCTATATGGTTAGTAATATTATTAATTAATTGATCGATTTCTTTGTATAGTTGTATTATTTATCAATCTTTAATTTTGATTTAGATGTTGGTTTGAGTTTGGGAGCTGACAGTAAACAATCTGTGTTGGCAGTGGAAGGCTGTTTACAGCGGCTGGATAACAAGTTCCCTGTAAGATGGCAAGTCCAAGAACAAGGAGAGTTCTTGCCGAAGTGAAACCAAAGGAAGATAATAATGTGAGTCACCTCAAGTAACTATTCATGGGATGAAAATATGGATATGACCTAATAATAATGTAGTTACTGTATGCACCTGGTTCGAAATTGGGACACAGTTTAATGCAGGTCAAGGGCAGTATGTCTGTATCATGTTGTGTAACTAAGTTTAAAACAGGTTATAATTATCAAGTTTAATTGGTAAGGGAAGGTAACGTTAGTACAAAAAAGCACAACATTTGTTTGGTACTGTATAAAATATGTTTTGTAAATTTGCACAAAACATTTCGTGTTATAGAAATATTGGGCTATGTTACAGTACTATTAAGTACATTGGCTAATGTATTTGTAAGGGCCAGTAAGTTAGCCAGTAACTCTTGGCTTGATTAATGGACCTGAATTTAATTAATAGATTATCAATTAAGGTAAACATATACCGGTAATCTATTTCTTATAATTCTACACATTGATATCTTCATAAACAGTGAAAAGGAAATAACCACTAACTTACACTGGTGAATTATCTGTATAACAGGAAAATGGGGTGAAAGAGGAATGTCCAATAACTGTAATGTTAGCCATTCTTTGTTTGAGTTTCCAAGGAGGGGAAGCAAAAGTTTAGTATTACGGTAATTGACTTATTAGCAGGTTGTCAGTTTCTCTTGAGAGGTTAAAGCAAAAACTATATATTTAAAGTTTTCTTTACAAAATGGTTGCCTGTAATGATATTGTATTGTTTTCCACAGCAATGCTTCGAATGTGGGACTCACAGTCCCCAGTGGGCATCAGTCACTTATGGAATATGGATATGCCTTGAATGCTCAGGAAAACATCGTGGTTTGGGAGTCCATCTTTCCTTTGTTCGCTCTGTTACCATGGACAAGTGGAAAGATAGTGAGTTGGAGAAGATGAAGGTAATCTCACATACCGGTACCGTACTGTAGTTAACGGAATATTAATGAGAGGGTGGAAATAGGAAGAGTTACTGAGAGAGTGAAAGAGATGTGGAAGAATAGTGTATCATTTATTATTTTACCGACATTTAATCATTTATTATTTTATTATCATTTTTAGCTCCGGCCTAAGCCGAGAGCTCTAGGTCTTATCGTAATTATTGTTCTTGTCCTTGTTGTTCTTCTTCTTGGGGTGACAACTTCTTAAAAGGGGTTCAACTGACTCACTCACTCACTCATTCTTCTTGGGGCGACCACTTCTTAAAAGGGGTTCAACTTACTCACTCACTCATTTCACTTGAATCATTAAAAGCCGGAGCTTTTGAAGGGTTTTCCTTCATGTTCTTGTTTTTTCTCTCTCTCTCTCTCCCAAGCCCTCAGCCATATATATCTTGAAATATCAACATCATTCTAACAACATTAAATATTTGCTTTTTACCATAGCCGTCATAGCAAATAGAACTACTCGATTTGACCAAAAAAAGAGACCTGAGAGATGTTTTTATGACTATATCCAGCTTTTTGGAGTCTGCTGGCATACCATAAAAGATTTCCATGGGAGCCCCAAACTAGGAAAAAGACATCAGCAGTACCAATACTGTACTGTACTTATATATGTTGCTAACTTTCTGCTACAGGTTGGTGGTAATAGGAGAGCCAAGGATTTTCTGTCCAGCCAGCCTGACTATGACCATAAAGCTTCTTTGCAACAGAAGTATAACACTAGAGCTGCTGCACTTTACAAAGATAAGGTAATATAATTTCTGCTTATATGTTCATCATTTCTATTCATCAACCTGACTGGTGTTTTCCTTTGTCACCTAGCCCTAGCGACACTATTTGTCAACTTACCATCTTGCATTCTTTCTCTTTCCCCATCACAGTGTACGGTACTAAGCTTTTTCACACTTTTTCCTCTCTTGGAAAGTTTGAGAGTACTGTACAGTATCATATGTGGTGTGGCACCCAGTTTGGGCCCCTGGGGTAACAATAATTTATAGAATTCTAGTAATATGGCAAACAAGAAATATGGGACACCAGCAGAACGTTATTGTATTCTCAGGTATCTGTGCAAAAAATAAAAATATATACAGTAGTTATAGTATTGTATTAACTTACAGATAGCTTCAGTCTCAGCTGGTGAATCTATTTCACTCTACCTTCTATCTGCCTCATACTACCCTCACCTTACCAAGCTATAGCCTATATACACAATGTGGACATACTTTATACAACTTAGCATTGATGTGAGCTGGAACTTCCAGCTATGGTTGCCTTGGGGTCTGCTCAGTATCTAATGAGTACATGTGGCATCAACAACACAAGTGTAAGTCATTCTGTGATGGTGTAAGAAGCAAGATTGACAATCCTCTAGTACCGAGAATCTTTTAATAGTTTTTAATTAAATAAAGTACTGGGACATCATTCCCTGTATAGCAATTACTGGTAATCGTTAACATATGTATTAAGCATTAGTATAATTTTAGCATGATAAAAACAGGTACCGTAGTTATTACTAATTATTCAGGAATTTACATTTGAGAACCACGAAATTCAAACCATCCCAGTTCATTCTGCATAATATCTATTGTGATGCATCAATTACTTTCTTTGTATATTTGGTGTCCAAAATTCTGCTTTTTTTCCCACTTGTATAACTATTAATAATTATCATCTAGTTACAATATTTTTGGTGGTGTGCATGTTTTATGTAAGTTAATATATAAAAATGAGTTTTAATTGTTGCATGGTTGGAATTGGTATGCGATCTGTTAAAAACAAATATGTAGCAGCACTAGTCTTTCTCATGATGGCTCTCCATCACTTCAAATTTCCATCTGCCTTGTTCAACACAACATCTTGTTTAATATTGTTCCTGCACAATATAGTTGTTCGATTAACTCCTTATATAATATAAACATTGTATGATGTTTATATTATATATATGAGCATCATTAGAGCACAGGCCACAAAATACTGCTTGGGCAATATTCTGCCATTCTGTTGGTAGCAGTTGTTAGTATTGAGTGTAATATAGCATTTCAAATGATGACACACTGCTCCCAGTGAACCACATGTCCTTGGGTGCACTTGTATTCACCCCCCCTCTCTCCCTCCTCAACCTACTTTACTCCTCAGGGCCTGGTACCCATTTCCCTCTCTCCCAGTTCTCTTTCTTCACCACTATCACAACATAACAGTACAAGCAGCCATCCCTCCCTGAATATTTACAAAATGGGAGAAGGATAATATTCCCTTTTTATGTACTGTATATAATCATACAGTATATTCTGTACTGTATACTGTACATACATGTTTTGTGCCTTGGGAACATATATTATGTTGACTTGTGTTGTTTCTGTAATATTAGGGCAGAAAATTACAGTGCTATGTAAAGTTTCATCATTGTCACTCAAATAAACATTTGTATAGGAGACTGACAATGGAAGAATCTGTAGTGTAAATTGAAGCTCTTTAGTTGTATGAAGCCAATATTTGTTGTGGTAAATATTGAAAAATTGGGTCTGAGTTTTGCCTCTGGGTGAGTAGGACAATGAAGAGATGGTGTACCTTAGCAATTAATATTTCTCCAACTTTCCAGATACTACACTGGCTGGTATTATGTAAAAAAAATTAATTGACTAAGGTGCCGGGAACAGTATCCTAACATTACATGTTAACCTGAATAGGTTTTATTTAGCAGTCAATTAATTTATCTCTACCTCCCTTACCAATTATGATGATGAATGATACCATGCAGGTAATTTATGAGTTATTTCTTAAAGTGATTAATGATGTGACTGACCACCACAGATCTTGGCTTTGTCTCAAGGGAAGCCATGGAGCATAGAGACAGCATCTGTAAATCAGATCCAATCCATCCCTAAGTCTACCTCTACTCCAGCATTTAAGTCCTCAGGTAAGGCTGCAGTTATCATGGAATATAATTATCTAAACAGATAAATGTTAGGTAAAGTGTAATATAGTACAGTACTCTATTATAGTATAATAATATCAAATTTTGTAGAGAATATGCATTACAGTATAGTGGAAAAGCAGTGTGAAATATAATTTTGTGGTATATAAATTGATCATGGTACATGATTATCCATAAACCACAGGGAAAAATTATAGTCGTAAGTAATATGTTAATCAGATAACATATACTTGGAAAGTATACCTTAGACCAGGGGTTCTCAAAGTGGTCGATATTGATCCCCAGGGGTCGATGGGATCATCCAAAGGGTCAGTGAATAGCCAGGGGGTCGGTGAATGTTTACTGTTAGGGTCGAACGGACCATTGAAGCCTCCAAGGCTGCATTGACCTGTGGAGGAATCCCTAAGGAAGACTACCCTCCTCCCACTCACAAGTTGTGTACCAGGCATAAGAGTTGTGGTCGATTTCCTCCTTTTGTTTGTTTAATTCACCTCCTCTAAATTCTTAACATACAGGAGAGTATCGTAGATTTTTTTTATAATGATATATACAAACATATAGAAAGGGAGGAGGGTGTAGCGGCAGCCTATATGCTATAAATTGTGTATACCATTGAACAGATTCCAGGTTGGATATAAGAAATTCATATGCAATGTAACAAAAGAAATATGAAACAGAATAGAATAGACACACAACATAACTATTTGTCATTTACCATCCAGTGAATACCACACTTCTTCATCACTTCTTAACTAATGTTACAATTGTTGACTCACCCAATGTAACGTTAGTTACGAGGTGATGAAGACGTGTGGTATTCACTGGATGGTAAATGACATAGTTATGTTGTGTGGTGTTTATTGTGTGTGTATATTCTGTTACATATTTCTTTTGTTACATTGCATATAAATTTCTTATATCCAACCTGGAATATGTTCAATGGTACTGTACAGTATACACAATTTATAGCATATACTGTAGGCTGCTGCTACAAGGGAAGCTGATTAATAAGATCAGTAGGACACAAGGTACTGATATTGTTGTCAATTATTGAAATCAGTCACAAGTTGTGGTTGGATGTGCAGAGAGCATTCATGGATTCAAGGATGTTTATGGAAAAAAGAAGGACAGACATCACAGCTTTGTCTCGCATCTTTACACACTAACTCATTTATATGTCCTACTTAGCATTCCTCAAGTGCACTTAATTTTCATTCGATCTTTCTTATGGTTTATCTAGGACAGAACACCTATGCCTCGGGTGGGTACCAGGACCTCCAGGGTGGAGGGTACCAGGGCAGCTACCAGGACCCCAGTATCAAGAACCAGACTGAGGCATTCTTCTCCAGGGTTCAGAACGAAAATGCTTCACGACCAGAGTGAGTTCTATAATGTTTTAAAATTATATCATCAGTTCTCATACATTGATTTATAGCATTAATGGATACTAATAAACCTGCCTGTTGTGTTACGAGTGCTTTAGTTTGTTTTGCTTGAAGTTCCTGTAGGGTACCGGTATAATGTTTTTTTGTGGTTGCTGGGGCCTTGCTTGGATTTGCATAGAATCTTATTGTAGTCTGGAAGAATTGCAGTAATCTTTATTCAGTGATTTCTTTTGTTGGTCATAGATGGCATTTATGAGTGTTACTTGATCATTGTTAGTCTTTGTTAGTGATGAGATGATTGTGTGAGTGTCTTATTGATGGAATTAAATTATAAACAGTTACTGTCCTATATATTCAATCTGTCTTTATTTAGGTAGGATACAAGCAGGCTGTATTTATTCCCATCTCTCATATACTTTTACAATCTTATTTTTCAGCTACCTTCCCCCATCACAAGGTGGTCGCTACGCTGGATTTGGCAGCTGTCCAAACCCGCCTCCAAAGAGTGCATCAACCGAGTTCTTTGATACTGCTGTGTCTTCCCTCTCCTCTGTGAGTAGCCTATTTGTTTACATTAACACTGAGGAGAAATTATCTGTTAAGTAAAAGTAATGTAGAGGAGAAGGGCATTTAGTTGTGTGAAAGAGTGAGAACAATAAAGCAAGTACTTGGTTTCAACAGTATATCTGTAGTAAGTTGGACACTTTACCTTGGCCACTGTGCTATTAGGAAATTCAGGAAACTGAAAGTTAGCAGAAGATTTGGATCAGAAATGCAATGATGCACAATCCTGGCACCTTTATCCACCATCTCCATGTGAGCATTTTGGAACCTTACTGTATCATCAACACAGCTTGTGTAATTGCTGCAGTAGCCATGATATGATCAACCACGTGGTTCCTATCCTCTGATTTATCCTTCTGTTTAAACCCACTGATGAATACGAGTGTTTGAGGCTCCACCACATAAAATGTCACGAATCATTGGTACAGTACCGGTATATTGCAATAATTTGAATTTGAATACTTTCAGGGATGGTCTTTGCTATCTATTGGTGCCACCAAGGTTGCAGGAAAGGCCATGGAGTACTCCACCATTGCATCAGAAAAAGCCACTGAGTATAGCCAATCTCTCTCAGACAAGGTAAGTCAAGGCTCTGAAGATTTTTTTTTTTTAGATATTACTGTATATCTATATTTGCACTGCCATCTGTAGTTATGCTCAAGAGCTTGATGTATCCTATATTTTAGAGTACTGTACATCACATACCATGCAGTATTCAGTGTTTGTAATAGATGATAGTTTTAGTGGCATTGATTTTTCAGTTACTGATATATTATATAATATTTGTGCTATAGCTACAGCTGGTTACATTTTATAGGTACAATTATCACGTCCAGGCTTCATTATGATAGACATTTTGTTTTAGTAGTGGAAATTTGTTTGTGACAGAAATATCATAATATCTTTTTGTGCCTAGAATAATAGTATTATAACTTTGTGAGTGAAAGGATGACTTATGAGAGATTGTTTAGCAAGATAACGATACCGTAAAGAAAGAAATTGAGGCACCTTGGATGTTGGTTAGCCATTAATAATTTTCCTAGCAATCCATAACAAATATGGTACTGATGTACTGTACCGAGAAGTTAATACTGGTAGGTTCACTTTTGACTTTGATGAATAAAAGATTATCTTGTCCAGTTTCCAGCTTCACTTATTCCTCAGATCTTGACTAGAAGGTAAATATTTAAACTTCCAGAACCCTGTAGGTCAAATAACAATGTATATAATGTTATGACGTTGTAGATAGTACCGTTATTGTAATCCCACCTTGTAAACAGCGTTATATCAAATCTCTCATATCCTCTGCATGAATGTGTATAAAATTCTGCACCTTGATAACCAGGCTACCCATATTTCCATTGCTAGTATATATTGATTATGATTCATGTAAAAAGGAGCTTTATATGTTCTAGTCATGCATATTTCAAACCAGTAGTTGTGTCCCCTGACCTTTAGTGTTCTCTTGATTTTAAGTAATCAGATCCAGATGAAGTGAAAATGCATTGGAGGGGAAAGTGTATTGATGACTTGTGCTACAGGTTTCTTCAGATCAAAAATCATTTCACATGAAGAGACAAAAGTGAAAGTTCAACACTGTATACTTCCCTGCAAATGATGTTTTCAGCAGCATCTGTGCACTGGTACAAAGCCCTTGCATGTGAATATAATGGTGCATGGTTATTGTGATGTGTTTTGACCCTTGTGTTGTTGTTGTTGGTGTCAGGTCCGTGAAGGCACACTGATGGAGGAAATCTCAACCCAAGCCACAGTCCTGGGAGGCAAGGTATGTACAGTATGTTGGTTTTCATTGTTTAGTGCAGTTGGAGGCGATGATTTTATATGTGTTGCCATTGGATGTATTGTATTGAAATGATAAACACAAAAATGTGAATGCAGTGTATAGCATATGGTTACTGTATGTTTGTCAGCATTGTATTGTCTACTATGCCTGATTAAATCTGAATACTGTAACCTGATGAACCCTTTGACAAGTGGTCAGAAATTAGGTTATGTAAAAGAAAACGTAAATGCCACATCACACAAAACTTACCATCAACAGTTGCAACATAACATTTCTCGGATTTTATTTCATATGAAAAATTAATGGTAAATGGGGTATTATTGATGATGAAAAGTTCAGGACAATTTTAATATTTCATTACTAAAAATGAATGAAATATTAACCACAACTGCTTCTTTGATTGATTGATTTCTCACTGCATAAGATTCTTATAGGGCATTGAAATGAGCATATACCATATATAAGAAATTACACATTAAGATTATGTGGCTACAACATACAGAATCATGAAGGGAAAAAGTGTGAGGCTGAAAGTGAAAAGAGGACTACGAAATAATATAATCCTGCTAAAACTGACACACGAGTTAGTACAGTAAATGGACATGGAGTAGGGCTCATCAGTCAAGAATAGGTGCAGTGGAAATAAGTTACTTGAGAGGAGCATGTGGACTTACAGGTGGGATGGAAAAAGTAATGAGAGTGTGTATGAGAGATGTGGTATGATTGAGAAGGCAATTGGTATTGAGTGTGTGGTGGTTGAGAGAGTAAAATAAATACTTTGAAGTTGTTTGGACATGTGGAGAGAATGCAAGATGTGGAATTTGCAAAGAAGGTGAAGTTGTGAGACCTGGTGTGAAAAGCAGACCACCAGTCAGATGACAGAACAAAGTGGAAGAGTGCTTAAGGGAGAGAAACGTGAGGGACAGATGAGGGTTTGACCAAGTAAGGAGGGAGTGTTGGAATAGGGACAACTGGAGACTACTGCTGTGGCCATCCCTTGGGGGGGGGGGGGGAGAAAGTCATCAGAGCTATAGATAAATACAACATACCTTAAAAAAAATACATTCATCACACAAGCTTTCCCATTGAGTGATGGGTATGTGATGGAGCCATTACTGTATGTTATACTGTATATAGATAATATTCTGAGAAGGATTTCTTCTTGGAACTACAAGGAAAGAATGATGTTTTAATGAAAAATTTAGAGAGTTAATAGTGGAATATCTTGTGGAATTGGTGAAGAAGATTTACATCATTGCACAGAAAACTTGGATGTTTGGAATAAAAATACCAAAATAAGGAAATGGTAGAGATGTCGTTCAAGAAAAATGGAAATGGAACTAAAAAAGCCACAAAACTGAAATGGAAAATTGTAAGAATAATAAAATCTAGCTAAATTGAATTCTGAAGGTACCGTAGATAAAAATGAATAGTGGAGTTGCACAAGGATCAGTACTAACACCACTCATGATCCGGGTATAAACAATAATAAAGTGTATAATATAAAGTATGAACTAACCATACTGTATTGAGCCAAATGGTTATTATCTACATCACAACATACATCACATAATTATATGGTCTGTTAATATTATCATCACTAACATCACCATCACAAGCACTATGAACAGTTACTGTCACTCGCTTCTTTTGTTCTATAGGATGTCCCATAATTCTGGAGCCAAGGAATATCTTCAATATTTTTATTACGATTTTATTTGTATTTTTTATTTTGTGTATTTTTGTGGGGGCACTTGCAAGCCAAAGTGTACGAGGTAAAAATTCAGAGTGTTATCCGCCTTAAAGCCCGTGTTGCAACTGTGATTCAAAATGTGCAGTTGCAGCAGACACTTTACACAGATTGAGTCATAAGTTTTGGACCATTTTGTAATGTTATTGATTTTTTTCTCATGAATCCTGACTTATGGGTCACCCTGTACACTGTCATCATCATCACCACCACCACCACATACCGTACCTATCACCTCACATCATTGACATAATAGTCATGAATAGTCAAAACCACCACTTCACCTACAAATTCATTTACCATTTACTGTGTCACCAAATCCTGCATTCACTTTATAATTCAGTCACACCAGGTAAATAAAGGTGTGAAGCCTAGACGGTGAATATCAACACGTGATTCATGCAATAGACTCAACATTCAGGCAAACGATTTGTAAATATATCGTGACCATGACTGAAGGATGTAAACTCTTTTGTTGTACTGATGTTGAGTACCGTAGTTGAAAATTCATTACAAATTGGGATTTAACCTTGTATAAAATTAATTCATAAGATCATGCAACCATTGTCTCTAACTATGGATACTTACTAAGTTACCTCAAAACTAGTGAGTTTTACCTGATAATGTGAGTGTATCATATCTTACAACATGTGTAGCCAAGTATCTGTAGCTTATTTAAGTGGGGAAGAGGCTAGGACACGATCCAAACCCAACAGATCTTTAAGACGGCGAGGCTCCATGGGGGCGTGGCACACGGTACATGAGCAGATGGTAGGCAGGGTGTGGAGGGACACACACACGAGATGACAGGCAGGGTGTGGAGAGACACACACACACGACATGGCAGGCAGGGTGTGGAGACACACACACACACGACATGGCAGGCAGGGTGTGGACACACACACACACACACACACGAGGCATATGTGTATGGGTAATCTGCTGATGTATCTTGAAATCTAACTAAGAGTACAACAATACCTATCCGAGCCATACCACTCGGCGGCGATCGCATTTAAAAACTTATAAACTCGATCCAAATCGCGTGAAAATACAACCCGGGAAGAAAATTGAAAAACAGTCCCGAATACAAGTCGGGAACAGTTCATTGACCTCGGATACTTTGAACCAGTGACTCCGAAACATTTGTTGACAAATATCGCCAGTTGATTAAATTGTTTCTAATTGATCGGTTCGGGATTGCTTGAAATCGTGAAATGTGCTCAATATTTGAGAGTGACTGGACACTTGGGCAAGTAATATTGTGGTACATTAACTATCATGAGAGAGAGAGAGAGAGGAGATAACATGTGTCTGGAATTAATTGAATGTAATCGTGTAATAGCAGTTAAGTAATAAACTACAGTGTATTCCAGCACCCTCTCGTCGGGTTGGGTGCTATATATCTTGCCAGCATCTGTGCCACGAATATGTGTGTATGACTGTTGGTAAGTGATGGCGGGACTGATTGTGGAGATGTAGCCTGGGAAGATGATTGGTGAAATGGTCCCATAATGATTCTATTACATAAGAGTAGGCTACCGTACATAAAGGCATGCAGCGCCAACCAAAGCCTAACTAATAATTTTCACATATTATTAGAAACTGTTTTCGACATTTCAGTTATACCGAAAGTAGTTAACATTAGAATGAAACTAGCCAATGAAGGTGTTGTTGTAGCCATGAGTAGGCGTGAAGGGGCGGCATTTGAGTGGCAGGGTGCCAGGCGCGGCACTGGGTCTGGGCGGCAGGCAGCAGTCGTGTGGTGAAAGTCAGTGAGTGTGGGAGTATCGTTGGTCTGGTGTTGCCCCGTGCTGCTCTGCCACGCCACTCCTTTGTTGACACCGCTTTACCTTCTTATTGTCAACTCTAGTGTGTGTGCGCCAAATACACCTCCACATTGAGGCCGAGGACTTTGAAGGAATGTAACTCATGAAGCGCACAAAAAAGAAAATGTTTTTTAAACCCACGTCTTTGTTATCATTGTAGTGCAGTGTAAGTTAGGTGTAAGGAAGGGGGCAGGATGGATGGGTGGCAGAGCTGAGGTTCCCTTCCCCCCTCCCATTGCATAATGCATGTCGGTCCGCTGGCTCCTGGTGAATGAAAAGAATCGTGTCCCTAGAGGGAAACACCAGTAGGGCCATGTTGATAGACAATTGGAATTAAACACGTTGATTCGGTGGTGCATCTGTCATACGTAATATTTGTATAGCTTGGTGATGCTGAGTGACTTGGTGTTGTTGGTGGTGTGATATCTTGTCTGAGCTACGCATTATCAAACTGAGTGGTACTGGTACCTTATGTCATTCACCATTTAAAACAACACCGTCTGCCTCGCCTCTCCCATTGCGGACCTTCTTCATTCCTCCTTTATATTTTTAGAGATGAGCGGCGATGACAGACAATATGCTCATCAGTAAAACGAGTTACAACCACCTGTTACCATCTGTTTCTGTCTAGAATAACATAAACTGTATAAACCATGATATGTTTTATGGTCACTAAAGGAAGGATAACCAGTCTTGAGCAAAAATTCTGTCTTTCTAGTCAAACTGTAAGGTTAAATGGCAATTATCTATTCAGGTAAGCCATGTGTGAAGATAGTATACAGTACAGTACATTGGGTTACCGTACATCTCAGACGTACTGGATGATTATATGTCATAAAAACGTAACATAGTTATTGAGAGGATTGCAAAGTATAGGCAGCTACATAACACTACTTTATTATTTTCGCCTGTATTACTTAGCAGGCTTACTTAGTTACTTTCGTACTTGCTTACTTAGCAGGCTTACTTACTCAGGTTAAAGGGATAGTACAGTGTTGGTATATCTGGAGCTACTGATTCCTCCAAATTAATCCAAACAACAGTTGTATTTGTTCATCTGTTGCTGTTACCTGGCTAACTTTGGAGGAATCAAGGCACTCAATACCAAAAGTGTATTACCCCCCTGAACAAACAAAGCGTTCTTGAGAGTACTCTAAATTTTGCCTTAATTATACTCAAACCACAGATCCCACAGTGCCCATTTTCACAGAATAGGTTCACCTGACATAACCTCACTTTCCAACCACTGAAAGTTCCCTGTGACCATTTCCTTACGTCGTTTAAGTTTCATTCGTGGAAATTCTAGCTGGACCCATGCACCCATTGCTCTGCACCACGCTTTTCTTTTCTCTTCTTTTGTTTTCTCCGGTCAGAAGTGCGCCTGCTGGGTATACGGTATTATTGTATATTAACTTGTGTGTTCTTTTGATGATTATCCTGTTTACTATATATTTTCTCAAACAATTAGTCACTCGATTAAGAACGGTACCGATACTGGATGCATGGGGTTTTAGGTAATTATAGTTAGAAATGTATCTATCAATTTCCGGCAAATAGGAAAGGTATAATTGATTCATAGAGTCGCAATGAAACACTTATTATTACTTTCGATGCCCAGCCCATACCAAGTCAGGCAGAATAGGTGAATGACTGACTATACGTTGAACATCTCTATTGTCATTCAAGTTCACCATCAGACGTTTTTTTTTTTTTTTTTTTTTTGTTAGAGGCGACGTTACTAAACACGATGGTGGCAATAACATGATAAACGTCTGAGGAGGCTACATATGATTGCTTTAATTAGTGTGAGTTGGGGTGGGGGTGGGACCTTCCGTATTTAGGTACATACCTTGGTGCTCTGGCTGATATAGATCGATAATTATAATCTAATGGACACTTGTGGTTTTGATTTGGTAGAATGGGATATAGGGGAAATACGTGTAGAAGAGCTATGGTTGAGGTGAGATGCTGATGTGGTTTCTTTTATATTTATTTTTCTTTGTGTTGTTATCGTTACTGAAAGGTTTGGTTAATTGATTTGTGTGTGTGTGTGTGTGTGAGTTATGATTACTGAAAAATTCGGTTGATGTGTTTGTGTGTGTTGTCATGGTGTGTGTGTGTGTTTGTGTCATGGTGTTGTTGTGGTGCTGGTGTGTTTGTGTGTGTGTCATGGTATAAAGTGTGTATGTTTGTGTCATGGTGTAAAGTGTTGCTGTCTGTGTGTGTGTGTGTGTCATGGTATAAAGTGTGTCTGTGCGTTGTGGTAAAGTGTTTTGTGTTGTGTGTGTATTGTGGTAAAGTGTTGTTGTTGTGTGTGTTGTGGTGATTGATCTCTGGGAGGAGTGTGTGTTTCCCTTTAGTAGCCAGCTGAGAGAACAACCCCCTCCCTCCCTCCCTTCCAACCCCCACACCAAACACTCTCTACTCTCTCTCTCTCTCTACTCTCTCTCTCTACTCTCTCTCTCTCTCTCTACTCTCTCTCTCTCTCTCTACTCTCTCTCTCTCTCTCTCTCTCTACTCTCTCTCTCTCTCTCTCTCTACTCTCTCTCTCTCTCTCTCTACTCTCTCTCTCTCTCTCTCTCTCTCTCTCTCTCTCTCTCTCTCTCTACTCTCTCTACTCTCTCTTTCTTTCTTTCTTTCTTTCTGTTATATCCCTAATCTCCACTCTCACTCTCACTGTTATATCCCTACACACACACACACACACACACACACACACACATACTCTCTCTCTCTCTCTCTCTCTCTCTCTCTCTCTGTGACCTTATTTGCAGTACCTTCCCTGACTCCCTCCCCTCCTCCTAGTGCCAGCCTTCCAGGGCCATGTTTCCTTCCTCACCCTCCTTCCCTTCCCTCAATTGGATTTTCGCCTCCGTTCTGTACTCTCTCTCTCTCTCTCTCTCTCTCTCTCTCTCTCTCTCTCTCTCTCTCTCTCTCTCTCTCTCTCTCTCTCTCTCTCTCTCTCTATCTCTCTCTCTCTTTCTCTTTCTTTCTCTCTCTCTCTCTCTCTCTCTCTCTCTCAGGAGCACTACACATTGGCAAAAAAAAAAAAACCCATAATAATAAGTAATAAAACAGGAAACTCTTAATTGTTGACATTAAAGGGTTGTAACTCAAAAAAAGGTTGTGAAGAAAGATTAATTGGTAAAGGTGGTAATTCTTTTTTGGTACATTGGAGTGCCTCGATTCCTCCAAAGAATGCTAGGAAACAAGACCAGAAAAGCAAAAGTATTGGTGTTCTGTTGCTTGGAATAGTTTGGAGTATTTTTATATTATAATAACAAAACAAACAACGTGGCACTCTGAGGGTTAAAATGAAACTCCAGGAAGATTATGAGGAAAGGTTAATTGGGTTAGGTTTTGTTTACATCGATTCTTTGTGTGTGTGTGTGTGTTTTTTTTTTTGTCCTCAGTGACGTATATATTGGTAGTACCGTACTTTCCTTGAACCCGGACATTCCTCTCGTGTACAATTCTCGCACACACACACACACACACATACATACATACACACACATACATACACATACATACACATACATACACATACATACACATACATACACAAACACACACATACACATATATATATATATATATATATATATATATATATATATATATATATATATATATATATATATACACACACACATATATATATATACACACACACACACACACAGTTTGAGATATACATGTAAAGAGCTGTCATGAAAATACTTGTAAATGAATATAATAATGTGAGGATTGTACCGTAAAATTATATTATCTCGTGTGTTGCCCGGCAAGTAATAAACAGTAATAAGGAAATAAGCAGGTATAGGCTAAAATAATCCTCACCCTATAGTGACTTCTTTTGTTTAGTTTTACACTTTCGACCTTCCTTCTCCAACCATCTTATAGCTAGATAATATTGATAGCTAGATATGTAGATAGCTTATAGTTTGAATATATTATGTATACCTATATATTATCTCTTATGGACAAGTTGGTTGGTTGCTCGACTGATTGAAACATAAGGTGTAACGCTGATACATACATAGACGAGGGTACAGAATGGTATAGAGATAGACGAATAGAGACCATGCATGGGAGTTTGGGACGGATTGATGTGGTGGTGGTGTACAGTCAAGAGCACTAATAAGTCTACAGATTTGGTTGAAGCTTTGAACAGTCCAATTAATTCACCACCAACGATGAAATTCCAATGAAGATCATATTACTGTCTATAGGTATTCAGGTGTGCTTCGAATACATAGAGACAGTAACAAAATTAATGCTTGTGTGTGTGTGTGTGTGTGTGTGTGTGTGAGAGAGAGAGAGAGAGAGAGAGAGAGAGAGAGAGAGAGAGAGAGAGAGAGAGAGAGAGAGAGAGAGAGAGAGTGTGTGTGTGTGACATTCGGGTTTTACTTGATGGTCAGACAGACAAACAGAAGGATGGATGGATGGATGTTGAGTTGAGTGGATTGGTTCCCCAGCTCTTGTATCTTTGTGTTTGGAGATCGATCATGTGGAGAGATGGAGGAGGAGGAGGAGGAGGAAGAACAAGTGGAGCAGGAGGAAGAAGAGAAGGGAGAGAAAGTGGAGCAGGAGGAAGAATAGGTGGAGGAGGAAAAAGAGAAGGGAGAGGAGGGAGAGAAAGTGGAGCAGGAAAAAGAAGAGGAGGAGAAGGGAGAGGAGGAAGAGATAGAAGAGAGAGGAGGAGGAGGAAGAGAAAGAAGAGGAGGAGAAGGAGGAAGAGGAAGAGAAAAAGAGGAGGCAAAGGAGGGGGTGAGGCAGAAGAACAAGAGGAAGAGGAATTCAAAAAAATAAATACAAAGGAATACAAAGGCACTTCAAACAGCAACAGAACTGATGGTGTTTGTGGGTGACTATAGTGCCACCTACTTAAACATACATACATACATACATACAAACAACAATGCACAGAAACATACATACAAACAACAATGCACAGAAACATACATACAAACAACAATGCACAGAAACATATATACCGTATATACATACATACAGTACAGACAGACATACATACACATTAAAGGGATAGTATACTTTGTTAGATGAAACCCCCTTGATTCCTCCAATGTACTGTATATATGTATGTCAGGAAACAGGATTAGATTGATTAAGGGAAGAAAGGAAGGGATGAGAACGGGTTAACCAAAGGGAAGGAAGGAAGGAATATGGAGGAGGAGGGGATTAATATGCATGTGATTAAAAGGAGAAAAGGAAGGAGAAGTAATGGGAAAGGAGGAGAGAGAATTAATGATGATAATGAGTGGAGGGGAAAGAGTGAATGTTGGTTGGTACACACACAGAGAGAGAGAGAGAGAGAGAGAGAGAGAGAGAGAGAGAGAGAGAGAGAGAGAGAGAGAGAGAGAATAATGAAATTTGATTGAGTGTAAACAAATAATTGAGCTTCTGTGGTAATGGCCTTGGGTGTCATATAGAGAATAATTTATATACTGTACAGTCAAACGTGAGAGTGTATTATTTCTTTGTTTAATGATGAACACACACACACACAGAGGGTACAAAATTCACGTGGGATATGAGTGTTGAGATGAATGGGGTTGAACACGAGGGTAGCATAGAGTGTTATTGGATTAGTGTGTATGTGTGTGTGTGTGTATCTTTCAAATAGGATTAGTGTATGTATGTATGTGTATCATTCAAATAAATAGGATTATCCGTAAGAAGTGTATGGAATCGGTCTACGTATGGTTTAACATTTAACCTTGAAATATCAGAGATGGTGTGAAAAGAGCTGTAACATTTCTATATAAAAACGAAACACACACATATATTCATCGCTTTTTGTATAGAGGAAAACCATCACCGGAACGGAACTGGGAATGAATCGAACGCACACTTACTCTATAAAATCATTAAGAACTTTTAATCATCCTTACTGTATAATATTATATAGTTTAGAGCAGAAGTCCTATCGTGACCATATAGTGTCCACGTATATACAGGGTTATTCCAAATTATAGTGACAAAATTACAGGGTGAAGTCCTGACAAAATATTAAATTTATTTCCATATGTATTTATTCCCGACTGCCTTTTGGATTAGATTCGATATGCTGCCTTTATGAGTATTAGATTGTGGGAGGTTCACAGGCAAGCCTTTCTTTATTTATGGGTATATATTGTTGAAATAAATAGCGACGGTATTTACAAACGGCTATACTTGTTTGTTTGTGGCTTGAATGTCCTGCCTAGTCACACCACTTAGCACACGTGGTTTACATATAATGCAGTCGTGTTCACCCTCCTACACACTGGTACAGTTGGACGCAGGAATATGTGGTACAGCCCAGGTGGAAGATGCTTGTCTCTCTCTGGAAACCAGTGACTTTTGTTCGGTATTTGCTTATCGTCACCATCCCACATCGTGGTTTCTGCCTCTGGTAAATATATTTGGTCGTTAAGAAATTTCATACTGGAAGGAGCGAAGTATTTACCACCTCAGCTGTACCACGAATTCCTGTGTCCAACTGTACATTGTTTATACGCCACATTAACCCTGTAGTGTAAGGATAAGGTTTAGAATTATCAGAAGCACTTAAGGACTTGTGAGTGTATTGGTTAAGGAAACTTTGCTACCTCTCTCTCTCTCTCTCTCTCTCTCTCTCTCTCTCTCTCTCTCTCTCTCTCTCTCTCTCTCTCTCTCACACCAGACCATGGAGGCTTCTGCAACTCCAACCTTCCATTACTCCATATACAACATACACCATCACCTTCCCATTACACAACAACATACACCATCACCTTCCCATTACACAACAACACCCACCATACCCTTCCCATTACACAACATAATATTATACCCCATCCCCTTCCTTCTCTTCTATCTATATGTGTTGACCTTGACGGAAAGCTCCCCAACTGTACAGCCAAGTGTAGTGAGTGAATCTGGGACAACAACTGATTCCTCCATACTATTCTAAGCAACATACCACCATTATTTTTTGTTTGTTAATTAATCGAGTCTGTCTTGTTTCCTGTCATGCTTTGGATGTGTAAATTCATAAGTCAAGAGTGTTTGTATTAGAAAATTTCTTTGACCTGCTAAAATCTAATGTTATGAAATGATTCAGAGCGACTGTCTCCAAAGTACAGTTGCCCAAGAAAAGACTGCAACCAAATTTGCTGGTGTGTGGCGATATCTGGCAGGTGCTCTAAAGTAAACACTGGTATTTTATTAATGGATCACTCAAAACCTATAGTTGTTTAGGATGAATGTAATTAGCTGAAGCCAATAACATCCATCCATACAAAGGTTGTAGGTCCTGAGCGATCCATTGATAAAATACCAGTGTTTACTTTAGAGCACCTGCCAGATATCGCCACACACCAACAAATTTGGTTGCAGTCTTTTCTTGGGCACCTCTCTCTCTCTCTCTCACTCTCTCTCTCCTTTACTCCAGCACTGCACTGAATACCGATACACTTCTTATATAAACAAGACATATTCAATGAGCAGCGGCCAGACTAAACCCCATGCAGTATGATTATTGTACAGTAGGTCAGGCCAGGGGTAGTAAAGTTCAAGTAAAGGACAGGGTAGATTTAGGTTACTGATCGGTGGTGGATGGATTGATGGTGTGACTTTTTTTTATAGTTTATTAGCGTAGCAGTGTTGTCGTCTGTTGTGTCGTATTTCACTGTATATTCTTCCCGTTGGTTGTTACCTTATGTTGTTCAGTCATGTTCACAAGACAATATTCTCTCGACATTGTAGGGGTATATATTTTATTTTTCCCTCCTATTCTTTTCCTATTCTTCCACCAATCCCAGATAACCTCCCCCCCCCCATTCCTATCCCTCCATAAACCATAGCCGTCCCTCTTCCACTTCCTACCTCTACGCTGTTACCAGACAAAAAAATGACTCGTTAATGTTAAAATGCAGGCCTTGTCCTTCGCCAAAGAAATCCCCCAAATGTATAGTGTTGTTGTGAAGCTTCAGCACCAGAATAGGAGACGTGACTTTATGTTCTCTTACTCCAGCAGGATTTGATAATACAGTGGCGTGGTAAAGTGAGTGGTGTTATGAGTATGATTGGTTGATGGTGAGTGTTGTGATAGTAAGCCACAACCTAGTCACTGTTTACACTCTCACCTCCAGCCTTGACATCATGCATGACTCCCTGCCTTTCTCACTCACTCCATACCTCCATCCCTTCTCTCCCTCACTCCATACCTCTATCACTTCTCTCCCTCCATGCCTACCTTCCTCACCCACTCCATACCTTCTTTCCCTCACTCCCTACCTTCCTCACCCACTGCATACATCCATCCCTTCTCTCCCTCACTCCCTACCTTCCTCACCCACTCCATATCTTCTCTCCTTCACTCCCTGCTTCCATCCCTTCCTCACCCACTCCATTCTTCCATCTCTGCCCACCTTCACTCACTCCCTGCCTCCCCCTTGCTCTCCCTTACCCATTGTCTCCCATTTTGCCACCTCTTTCACACACATTACTTCCCTATTTCCACCGCCTCTCACACTACCGGTACCTCTCTGCTTCCTTCCCTCTTATGGCAACTTCTCTCTTCCCTTCCTGCTGCAGACCCCCACAACCCCTTATCAGTAATTGTCCCTCCAGCCTCCTCGACATCCCTTTTCCATTCACTTCGCTTCCTTCCCACTCACCGTTCATGGCCACACACACACACACACACACACAATCGATCAATCATTCATTCACTCAGTCATTGTGTGTTCTTTACCTCCCATCTGCTTGCCCCTCTTTCTATTGTTCAGTATCACACACTCCTCCTCCTCAAGGTGGTAATTCTTTTTTGGTACATTGGACTGACACGAGTCCTCCAAAGTATGCTAGGAAACAGGACCAGAAGAGCAAAAATAATAGTGTTTTGTTGCGTGGAATAGTTTGGAGGATTCGGTTGCTCCAGATTTACCAACACAAAACTTCCCCCTTAACCTTCGTCTACCTTTGAAGGGGACTATACAGGTGTTTATAATTGTGTGGGCATCTGGGGAATTAGGTATAGTTAGGAGAAATCAGTAGCCCTTACTTACACTTACAGAATGTTGACATGAGATGGCCCCCTTCATTAACTATCCACCTACCATGCAGTCATCTTGTCGACCCCCTCCCCCAACTGGTCATTCCTCCTTTCCCATTGTTATATTTTATTGAGGCTGTGTGTGTGTGTGTTTTGGAGAGGGGGCTATAGTGGTCTAGTGGTTAAGATGCTCGCCTCGCAAAAAGCCAAAAATCCCGGGTTCAATTCCTGGTTTGGAGATTTGATATAGAGTTATAGAGAATTTGCTAAGCTCCTGTGTCCTCGTGTCCCTGTTCACGTAGTAGCGAATAGGTGCCCAATCGTGTAGACACTGTAGACTGTTTCGGATCGTAGAAAGTACAGATTCCTAAACTATCACTTGTAGTTTCCGCATCTGGGAGTCGTGGTGAAGTTACATGGGTGGTAAAGACGTCATGGGTCAAACGTCAACAACACAGCCACTTTCAGTACATTTCTTAATATACAAAGACCGTGACAATAATTAGTATTGATTCAAAGCAGCATACTCTTGTGACTTCTTTGTGGGTTTTTTCATTGGATTCAGAAAATAGATTGATGTTCAGATTCAATGCACAGATAAATAACTTGTAAAAGAGACTAGATATTTTAGCACGATAATTCGGCTTTATGTAAACAGTCGCCATGGCTATTGCTACCTGTACCTCCAGTAACTGTACAGCCACAATCAAATACCCACAGACACTTTCCTTCCATCATACAAATAAATTAGTATAATATCAAAATATAATCATACACCACCTTATGTCAAGTCAACCCCTTCAATTATTATATTGAGGTGCTGCAAAATCACACACGTGTTGTTGTTTATTACCAAAATATTTACTACGATGAAAGGAAAGTGTGGGTGGATATTTGATTGTGGCTGTACATCAACCAAATCTCCTTCACACACAGACACACACACACCAACCAAGGTGCTTTATCCTATATCCTGTAGGCTTGTCTCTTCCTCAGCCTCACCCACATGACGCAAGACATTTGTTTGTTATCTTTCGTATGTTAATGGATGGCAAATATGTTACCAGCCCATACCAGTGAATATATTAACATTGCTCAGAGTGAGGTAAAGCTAACTAACTTTTTACTTTACTATCTGAAATACATGGCATACAATACTAACAATCCCGTTGGTGCCAAGTCGGTGATATCCAAAAGGTCATACTTGTCAGAAAGCAAAAAAAGTGTGATAGATATACTGTGCTTAAGGTGGTAATTCGCTTTTTGTTACATTGGAGTGACTTGATTCTTCTAAAGTATGCTAGGAAACAGGACCAGAATAGCAAAAATAATGGTGTTCTGTTGCTTGAAATAGTTTGGAGGATTCTGTTGCTCCAAATTTACCAACACCGAATTTCCTCCTTAATGTCTGGCAGTAAGAACAATAATATGACCAATAATACTTGATATCTGTCAGTAGGTAAGAACAATAACTTGGCCATAATACTTAATCTTTTGGAGAATAATTGATATTACTTTCTACCAAATACTCACTGTTGTCTGAGTCCATTTTTTATAGGTATCAGGCAGTCTCAGATCTACTAACCTTAAACATCATTGTAAAATATTATATACTCTGTATTATTGGAAATACAATGAGATCACGAATTGATAATCTAGATTCAATATAGAAGTTTATTATGTGTCCAGGTGATATAGAGTGAATAACTGGTTGGTTACAGTCCCACTGATTCGACTGGCCTGTGTCCTGTTGTGATGAAGAGGAAAGTAAACTCTTGTCGTTGTTTAAGGGAAGAGTATAATTTTGGTACATTACAGCGCCTTGATTCCTCTAAAGTCTAAAGTATGCCAGAAAACAGACCCAGATGAAGAAAAATAATGGTATCCTGTTGCTTGGAAAAGTTTGGAGGAATCATAATCTCCAATAATGTCAGAACTATACTTTCCCCTTAAGTTGGTTTGTTACGTTGTAATAAGGTTGTCGTTCGTTGTATGTAAAGCTGTAGGCCTAATACAATAAAATACTTGTTTGTGACATACACATCAATTAAAACTTTTGAATTCCAATGACCAAGTATTATATTGCTGGTGACCTTACGATAATAATTATGTGGTAAGACTAAGAGTAAAAAACTGACACAACTGATAATACTTTCTAATAAAATTCTATTATGTGTAAATATAAAAATAGCTTTTGAGGAACAATAACACGATTTATAATTCTTTATAACATTATAATCAGTCTGCATCCATAATTATCGACGATTACTCCTTTTTCTGAAATAGATTACAACAAAAATGCATCAACCAATCAGAAACACCTTTACTATTGACTCGATTCATTAACAGAATACTATATACACTTGACACAACGTACGTAAGGTTATCAAGTAGTGCCAACCAACTACCCTTTGTTCCTTTTGTTCAGTTTGTATGTACGAACATTGTTCATTGTTCTCTCTCTCTCTCTCTATCATAAAACATTTCACTTTCCTCTCCACACCATGCACAGTTTCTCATCTCTTTGTCACTATTGGGGCCCATTCCACAGTCGTTGGCAGTCCATTTGTAAACTCCCTATAGCGGAAGTAACAACTGTATTGTCCCATTAGTATTTTTGACGTGGCGAAATGTACCTGCTGCCACGTCGCTTTCCTCAGCTGCATCACAAACAAACACATTATCCTACAAGAAATATGTATACAACCCACGAGCACTGGAACCTATTCGAAACATGTATTTAATAAGGTAATATATCGGCCTAAACGAAACCATAAAAATTATAAACTAAAGGTGAATATAGGCTGTTGTGTTTCTATAGAGCTCGTGCACTGAACATTAATTTCTGACATTTTTACTTGGTGGTGGTGGTGGTTCCTGAAACGTTTTGAATCAAGCTGTGGTGACGATTGAAGGAAGGAAAGAAGGTGCATGTATGGGTAGCCTAGATCTTGGCCTACATGTGGTTTGACGAAGAAATTTGATATTTTTATAGTGTAGGAATGTATGTATGTTGGTTATTGAACTGAGTAACTTTATCATCTGTGGTTATGGTGGATATTGGAGTTTTTGAGGTGTAATTGTGAATCGTAATGTTTGTGTGTGTGTGTGTGTGTGAGAGAGAGAGAGAGGGGGGGGGAGTAGGAAGGGTAGGAAGAAAATTAAATTGAGAGATAAATATGAAAATAAGGAGAATGTAAAAGAGAGAGATAAAAGAAAAAGAATACAAATATAAAATAAAAAAAAATAATTGTCCCCTTAAAAACGCAATGATTGAACTACACCGTGTTGGTTGGTGGTTATTTGACTGTGGCTGTTTGTGACGTGTTTCTCTCACTACGCAGACGGAATCCGGGTTATGCCTCTTTGTAATATAAGCATGCAGTGTCCTCGTCCCTCTTCGCCCAGTGTGTGTGTGTGGAAAATATGTGTGTATGTATAGTGTGTATCCATATGTGTGTGTGTGTTTGTGTGTGTATTTCAGTGTGTGTATGTGTGGTGTATTTCAGTGTCTGTGGGGGGGGGGCGTGTGTGTGTGTGTGTAAAGTATTATAGAGAGAGCTCATTTTTTATTGTATTTTATTACTATTATTATTATTATCATTATTATTATAGTTATTATTATTATTATTGTTGTTGTTGTGGTTATTATTATTATTATTATTATTATTATTATTATTGTTGTGGTTATTATTATTATTATTGTTGTTATTGTTGTTGTTATTATATTTTATTGTTTAAATTTTTTTTCGTTTATTATTATTATTATTATTACTACTTTTGGTGTAGTCTGAAATTGGAGGTGAATGAGTCCTTCAAATACAGCCATGAAACACCACCTATATGGCAGAAGCTCGTTTCGTGGCATAGATAGGAGGAATTAGTTAGAAAGCCTCCAATTTTCATACACGATCACAGGGTCCTTAAGGGGGAAGTTTTGTGTTGGTAATTCTGGAGCAACTGAATCCTCCAAACTATTCCAATCAACAGAACACCATTATTTTTGCTCTTCTGGTCCAGTTTCCTAGCATACTTTGGAGGAATCAAGGCACTCCAATGTAACGAAAATGAATTACCACCTTAAAACACACACACACACACACACACTCTAATCCTCCCCCCCCCCCCCCACTCTCTCTCTTTCTCTCTCTCTCTTTCTCTCTCTCTTTCTCTCTCTCTTTCTCTCTCTCTCTCTTTCTCTCTCTCTCTAACCCTCCCCTCTCTCCTTCACTCTCTAACCCCACTCCCCTCTCTCTCTATCACTCTCTCTCGATGACGTAATACAGAGACTGCCTTCAGACTACCAAACCTTCATTCCTGTATTTATTTTATTCTATTAGCCTCACCTTGACGACTGACACTTTGCTTGCCTCGTGTTGTTGAATAAGGGGGTGCGGGAATACGGGAACAGGGTTGGGGTGGGGTGGGGAGTGCGGGAGTAGGGGGACAGGCTTGGGGTGGGTGGGGGGGTACGGGTGTAGGGGGATAGGCTTGGGGGTGGGTGGGGGGGTGCGGGAGTAGGGGGACAGGCTTGTTTTATTTTTTGGGGTGTGTGTGGGAATAGAGGACAGGCTTTCTACCCACCCCAAGCCTGTCCCCCTATTCCTGCACCCCACAAGCCTGTCCCCCTATTCCCACCCCCCCTTAAAACAACATCAATAGATAGGTTAGAGATTCTTATAGTATATTATTCTATTTGACTTGAGAGAAAGGTTTTTGGATTTGGATAAGAGCTGCACACACACACACACACACACACACACACACACACACACACACACACACACACACACACACACACACACACACACACTCACACACACACACACACACACACTCACACACACACATTCACACTCTTTTTCATTATGTCCATTTACGTGGGAATATTTCAGTAGAGAGAGAGAGAGATAGAGAGAGAGAGAGAGAGAGAGAGAGAGAGAGAGAGAGAGAGAGAGAGAGAGAGAGAGAGAGAGAGAGAGAATAATTTAAGTGTAGACGTAACATCGTAGATAGATAGATAGATAGATAGAGAGAAAGAGAGAAACATTTCAGTAGAGAAGCATTTCTCGTAGAGAGAGAGAGAGAGAGAGAGAGAGAGAGAGAGAGAGAGAGAGGAACGCTATAAAGAAAAAGAGTGGGTAGGAAGAGAGACTGAAAGTGGAACGCCTATACTTGCTTCTCTCTCTCTCTCTCTCTCTCTCTCTCTCTCTCTCTCTCTCTCTCTCTCTCTCTCTCTCTCTCTCATTACATTATTTTCTCCTTGGTTTCTCCCACTTTATGGTTCGTTATGTGTTCGTTTCCTCTTCTCTTCCTATTCATCCGTTTTTTCTCCTTCAATCCTTTCTTCCCTTTTTCTCTCCCTCTCTCCTTTATCTTCCTTTTCTCTCCCTTTCCCTTCTTTCCCTTTTCTCTCTCTCTCTCCCAGGTTGAGTTACGAGAGGTAGAGATTAGAGAGAGAAAGAGAAAAAAAAAAAAAGAGTGTTATCCTTGTTAGAGAGAGAGAGAGATAAACTGACTGTTTGTGTGTGTGTGTGTGTGGCTGTCAAGGAGTAGAAGAAATAGTTTGTGTTAGAGAGAGAGACAGACAGAGACAGAGAGAGTAAGTATAGGAAGAACAGAAAAAAGCAGTAGCATCGTCCTATCCCCACCCTTTATCTATCTATATCTATTCCCAGCATCATCCATCCATTATAAGAAGAAACACTAAAATAGCAGCACACCGACTTTTTATAACAGGCACCACCAAGGACAGACAGACAACTGATGATCGATTCCAGTCAGTCAGTCAGTCAGTCAGGGTCTTATTACTGGAGAGATGCTTCGGTGAGAATAGCTGACGTGTGTGTGTGGGCGGTGGAGGGAAAAGGGAAAGACAGAGGATGGGAAAAAGATGTGAGAGAGGAAGGAAAAGGATGTGAGAGAGAAAGGGTGAGAGAGTGAAAAAGAGAGAGAGGGGGGGGGGGAGAATTGAAGAGACTGTGTGTGTGTGTGTGTGTGTGTGTGTGTGTGTGTGTGTGTGTGTGTGTCAAGGAGTAGAAGAGAAGAAATAATGTGTGTTACAAGGAGTTGGAGAAAGAGAGAGAGAGAATTGAAGACTGTGTGTGTGTGTGTGTGTGTGTGTGTCAAGGAGTAGAAAATAAAATGTGTGTTGGAGAGAGAGAATTGAAGAGATTGTGTGTGTGTGTGTGTGTGTGTGTGTCAAGGAGTAGAAGAAATGATGTGTGTTGGAGAGAGAGAGAGAGAGAGAGAGAGAGAGAGAGAGAGAGAGAGAGAGAGAGAGAGAGAGAGAGAGAGAGATTTAACTTATCCTCTTCAAGCATAACATGTTGACGTATACTCGTATTCGTATATATGAGTTTATCCCTCTCGTGTTGGATCGATATACAGAACTTCACTTTGTGTCGTATTTTCACATTGGGTTCCTTCCTTCTTTACTGTTGTTGGTTCTCACGCCTGTGCTGCATGTTGTCGAGTCATAATAGTTGTCAGTGTGGGTGCATATATAACATTATACTCTGGGTCCTAAACTCCTAATTAAACTGAGGGTTATTCGTCCACCACAGGATTTTATTAAAGGGTGTGTGTGTGTGTTTTGTGTTGGTCATTTTTTTTATTCTGCAGCAATTAAATAAGTTCTCCTCCAAACTATTCCAAGCAACAGAACACCATTATTTTTTGCTCATCTTCTGGTTCAGTTGTTTCCTTGCATATAATATTATACTTTGGAGGAATAATCAAGACACTCCAATGTAACAAATTAAAACGAATTATACCCCCTGTAACCCCAGTCCGAAATAGTTATCCTAATTTTGATATAACCAAACCAAACCTTATCAAGTGTAGATGACCCCTTATCTTTCCTGAACTAAACTATACAGTATAATATAGCCTTTACCCCCTAATCTACATTACTCATATCCTCTTCTGCTTAATCTCACATAACGTATATTAATGTTTGGAAACCTAGTCTAATCTAATATTGACATAAAAGTGGAGACATAAAGGTGTAATATAATGTGTTTCAGTATAAGATAGGATACTCTGCCTCCTTGTACCCTCCATGGCAGAGATGGGAATTATGATGCTGAGCCAGTGAGGATGAAATGTGAGGCCTCCATAATACACCCAGACAAGGAGGTCATGAGGGAAGGCAGGGAGATAAGGAAGAGCAGGAGAAGTGAGAGGGTAGAAGGGAAGGGAGGGAGATAAGGAAGAGAAGGAGGGGATTGAGGCAAGGGAAGGGGAGAGGGAGGGAAGGGAGTGAGACAAGGAAGGACAGAGGGAGAGGGACGGGAGGTAGCCGGGATGGACCAAGAACTAATGAGGTGTGAGGCTGTTTATGAGGATGTCTGTGTTGGTCTTGGTGATCGTGGTAGTATAGTATGGTTGTTGCAGTGGTGGTGACAGTGATGGTTGGTTGGTTGTGATGGCTGTGGTAATGGTACTGTGTTTGTGATAGTAGTGGTAATAGTTCCAATTGTAGTAGTGGTGACGGGTGATGTGATTACGGTCTTAGAGGTGGTGGTTGCATAGTAATGATAGTGATGGGGGTATGTATGTATTTATGTATGCTTATGCCTTATTTCAGGAACCCAACACCTATGGCTCGTAGTTGTATAGATATTATACAGAAGGATTGTCTGGAGTGAATGATGGTTTGAGTACTGTAAATGTTACTTGGTGAATAGTGTTTTATTATATTGTGGGTAGAGAGGGTTAAATTTTATTCTTATTTTGTCTTCATATTCTTATACAGACCTGTGAGTGATAGCCGCGATGTACTGTACACTCCTTTGTTTAGGTACTCTAAAGAACCAATGTTGGAGGTGGGTCTTGGTGAATTTAGGCCACCAACCCCCACACAGACTTTTTCTCAACACCAAGGGTGCTTTATACTCTAAGTACAGCAGTGTTATTCCCATGGACTCTGTTTTTATTTTTGATTCGTTTGTGCTTCCTTTGCTTGACACGCTATGCACTTCCTATATCTGAAGAGGAGAAACCTGTTGTGAGAAATTAAAGGGTTATTGATTCCTGCAAACCATGCCAAGAAACAGGTGTGTGATTGTGTCTGTGTATGTATAGTAGGTGTATGAATTTGTCTTTGCTTCCGGTGTCTGAGTGTGAAGATGATGTGTATACTCGTGTGTGAGTGTGTGTGTGTGTAATTTTCCGTGCGTGAGGTGAGGGTAGCCACAGCAGTCAGTACTGATTATATTGATCATGTAATTCCATGTGGGTTTTATGTTTGGCTTGAAGGTGGAGTGGTTGGCAGAGACCGCCGTCGCCGTCTGGTTGTTAGGTGTGGTGCTGCTCATGGTGTATTGATTGTACCCCTGGTGCTAGAATGGTGGTGGTGTTGTGGTTGTGGTGAGGAACTTGTGATGTGGTGAGGTTATATTGTTGGTGTGGTTGTGGTGAGGGATGTGTGTTGTATTTTTGTTTGATTGTGGTGAGGGACGTGTGTTGTGTTTCGGTTACATTGTTGGTGTGGTTGTGGTGAGGGACTTGTGTTGTATTTTTGTTTGATTGTGGTGAGGGACGTGTGTTGTGTTTCCGTTAGATTGTGGTGTGGTTGTGGTGAGGAACTTGTGTTGTGTTTCTATTTGATTGTGATGTGGTTGTTAGGTGTTAAGTTGGTGTAACAAGTGTTGTAAAGGTCCACAGCCAATCTATGCCATTCCCCTCCGTCTGATTGGCTAATGTATCACTCCTAACCATAGGGTGGCAAGCTTTTAGTAATCACAATCAGCCTACAATATACAATGTCGGATGTGGACATTTCCCTTCAGCTATAGCAAAAGAAACTATACTGTATAATTATGGTGTCTCTGAGGAGGGTTACCGCCATGACATCTTTACACAGAGTGGGAGGGGGGGGGGGACTTATGGCTGGTTGAAAAGGTGTGTGTAAAGGCGGGGGTGCTTGTGCTATAAAACAAATACGTGTTAAAAGTCGGCATGTTCTCCCCAGACTAGCTTACACGAGTTCTTTATCTCGATTACACTGCTGTACAAACAAAGGCACATGCCATCTTTCTCCACTCCTCTGTCTGGTTTCTCTAATCGTATTCCATCCTACCCCTGGTACCTAAATGGTTATAGTGATGTGGAAGAGGCCATGGTGGTGGTGGTAGTCGTGTCATTATATCCTTGTCATTGTTATGTTAGTGTTGGTGGTGTTGGGGTCAGGTTACAAGGTTGGTTGTTGTTGTTGTATAGGTAACAGTAGAGTATATTGTAAATCTTCGAATACTTCATCTAATGATTGATTTTACCTGGCCATCATATTCAATAATTGTTGGTAATGGCTGACAAAAACCGTTTCTACAAAATAAATATTTGAAGGCATCTAGTATATAACGAACTTTTAGACCTCGATTTGGAGCATTGGTTTGGCGAGGTTCGTTGTACAGTAGGCTATGTAGACTAACAGCAAGGTAAAGAGAAGAGTATTGGGCCACAGTTCAGAGCAAACGAATATGAAACACTGCCTCAGTTTATATACACATAAATGAAATCGATTATGTGTGTCTGCTTACTGTTCTATGATGGTGAAGGAATAAAATCTTGGAACACAAGCAAATCACCATGAGGGATACTTGACATTTTATACTAATTATGGAATCTACTTGCACAAAATGTTATCGTACTGCGGATTATGGGGGAAGTTTTGTGTTGGTAATTCTGGAGCAACTGAATCCTCCAAACTATTCCAAGCAACAGAACACCATTATATTTGCTCTTCTGGTCCTGTTTCCTTGCATACTTTGGAGGAAACAAGGCACTCCAACGTACCAAAAAAGAATTACCACCTAAAGCAGTGTTTCCCTTTCGATTGCGCAGAATATTATCGGACAGAAAGACGATACGGGATCAGACGGCTTTTGTCTTGCCTCTTAGATACATGTGTCCTATTATCAATCCAGCAGTGCAGTGTTCATATAAGTCATTAATGTATATATACGTGTACAGTACTAATAATCACTTTCACTGCACAAGGTAAGTGCCGTACGATACAATCCCTCTGATTTAGTATTGCGACCACATGCTTTCGATATAATAGGCATTTATTCATTTTCACTCTAACCAGCTGTATTTGATTCTATACATGCATTAAGGATGGATTAGCGTGAATGTTTCAGAATCACTTTATATACTCCATTCATATATTGACGTGGATGTTTTTACAGTACAATATATAGCCTAACATACCATTAAACCTTTTGGATGGTAAGCGTTATGTACGCTAGATGGTTGTGTAGCGGACTTATATGCCAGCATCCTTTTAGAGAGGATATTACCAGCTGGGGAGTGTTGTGTAATCGCATTAACTGAGTGCAGACTGGGAGCAACGTGTGGAAGCTGGCGGTGGCGCGGGAGATACAAGCTTCAGGCACGGTGAAGCAGCGGTGAGGAGAGGCGGACAGGGAGAAAAAGGGCGGACGGTGGATTATGAAGGCTGGGCTGCCCGCGGAAATGTTTTAAAATGTTAAGGATTACTCAGGAAAAAGAAGGACGGAGTGCGCTGATGCTGCAGGTTGTGTGTGGTGGAGGCCTGCCAGGAGAAAGGGAAGTTATTGAGACTTATGGGAGAAGCAGCTTGTGTTTGTACATAGTGAAGAACCTCAAACAAATGTACTGATTGCAACAAGAACAGTGACGTTTGGAGCGTATTAAAAAACGAGAAACAGCACAGCAACGGACCAGGAACAAGGAACATTGAAAATTGGAAAGTGTGCTGAAACGAGAAACAGTGACGTCTACAAAGTGTGGAGGAACTCTTAGGGGTGAGGGTGAAGAAAGAACGTAAGTTGTGTGGTGTTACTAAGTTTAGAGTGTGAGGTGATAATGAGTACCACCAACGGGAAGGTGTGTCTGGCCAGGGAAAGCCTACACACTGGTTTTGATGACTGTGAAGACGAAGAGGATCCTTGCCAATCCTATACCACGCTGTCTAATGGTGATGGTGGTGGTAGCCCAGTACAGTCTGTGACTCCGTGGCCGCGCCAGGATGGGTCCAGACTTGCTATAGGGCGCCTCAAAGCTAAGCTCTTTGAGACAAGGTTGGCCGCCCACGTCCGCCGCGCTCAGTTGGCACTCACTGACTCCCTAAAGCATGCCGGGTGGGCAGTGGAGCACAAGGTGAGTCTCGGGGATGAATGTAGGCTGTTGTGGGTGAAATCGTAAATTGGAAGTCCACTGAACACCTAGCTCATAATACTGCATTGTTTTTCTATGCATAATATGGATTTCAATATTTCTCACTGTCGATCAATTTTTAATTAGGACTCTGCACGCACTTCTAAGCTTAGGCTATCCATCTCTACTGATCTTACTTTCGATTTTTCACATTCGTGCCACATCAACCCTCTTCAGACACATGAAAGTGAAGGTATGAACACACCTTCGTGCAAGCCTTTTGTAGGTGTATGTGCCCCTTTTTAGAGGTGTAAGGGCAGTGACACTTACACCTCTAATTCTCTAACCAGTGCTTTCATCCCACCCACTACTTTTCTCCCTTGGGTTATTTATTATTTTTACATTTTCCTGTTCACATTATCTTCGCTTATCCAATGTTACTCCTTGGTGCTTATAGCCAGGGAAATGCTATGAAATTGTTTGAGATTTTGCAGCATGATTTAGGAAAGGACAACAGTGGAAGACAATATAGCTATTTTCCTTTCCCTGCACTTTCCAGTTATATTATTACAACATGGGGAAGACAGTATACAATGCTATCCCTTCCCACACAAAAACATTTTTGATAATTAAATTTTATAATGCAAGTAGATTAGGTTTCCCATGTTAAATTAGCTACAATGAATAGGTATTGCACATTTCCTTTTTTTTTTTTTTTTTTTTTTTTTTTTTTTTTTTTTATAAAATTAATGTCCGCCTTTGTGTGCTTATCTGTCTACAGTTTGAATGTAAAATGGACCGTGACTTACTGAAAATTTTGTGTGGTATCCAGATGTTGTCATATATACTGTACTCATATTTTACTTGCACTTTCTACTTGCTCAACTGTACATCCTACACGTGAAGTGATCCAGTTACACATGTTATAAGCCTACATTCTGGACATTGTCAATCTGCATCTGCCCAGTATTCCACCTGACACCTTGCTCACCCATATACAGTACAGTATTTTTCACTAATTCCTTCCTTTTTCTTATATCTCTACTTCAAGTCCATTTAGAATGTAGATCAACTTCTAGTCCATCTTTCCTACATTATGTCTTTCTTTATTCTCCAGGTGAGCGAGGTGTCCCGTCGAGGCTGGAATGAAGCGACCCGAGCATGGGGCAGCAGCGGTGGATCAGGCGGTGGCACTCTGGCCTTGACGGGAGGCTCTGGGGGGCCACATGAACGCTCCTCTCTCCTTCTGGGCCCTGGAGATGGCTACCAACGTCTTGACAACAACAGGTGAGACAAGCCACATCTTTCTACAAACCAGGATGGATGCTAACTGTACAATATGGGGAATGCCTTACCCAAATATTTTATTCTATGGAGAAACCCTGTAAAGTAATTGAAGCGGCACTTGAACCCACCCTGGCCGAGTAGTGATACATACTGGTAGTGTATATATTTCAGAGCCTTGACCCATTGTACCTTGTGAAGAATGGTGTGACCATGGATGAGGGCCATGAAGCATGTAAAAGTTCTCAGTCAGTATGAGTTCAAATCTGACTTATCGAGCAGAGAATTCTTTAAAAATATTCCAACCTGCAGTAAAGGAGAGGTGCTTTGACTTTGACTTCTGTCAAAATAGTTATCTATTCTTTTACAGTGTTACAACTGATCAATGGAACACAATCATCATGACAGAGTTTGAGTGTAGTATTACAGTCACTGACTCCATTCAGACTTGATGTGGTATGACTGCTACTAACACAGGGATAGGTTTTGTACCAGTCCTATTCACTTCAAACACCAATTAAATTACAGTTATGTGTATTTATGTCTGAAACAAATGTCTTTGAAATGAAGGTGTTTTCATCAGCTGTATGATTTTTTTAATGTTAATTAATAATCAGGTAACTTGTGATGGAATGGACAGGTACATACCTTCACTTGGTTTACAAACTTTACTGTAATACATTTACCCACAAATTACTCTTTTATTCTTATAAAATTAACTGAAGATCCCTTCCATATGCTTTACTAACTAAATGTTTATTTTGTGTTCCTCCTGCATGGTGGTGATCCTTTCTGCATGCCTTAACATCCCACACCTCCTGTACTACCATGCATGAGACCAGCTCCTCTGGGCCAAACACCACCCCAGGACAGACAAACAGTTTGCAGCAGGACTCAACCAGAGTGAAGGATGACAATGGGGGAGAAGTAACCAACAGCTGGGACAGCTGGGAGGAGGAGGAGGAAGGGGACAAGAATAACTTAGAGTAAGGAGGGAACATCCATTGACTCCGGAGTGCTTTGTGATCAATGAAGTATCACTAACCATAATTTTCCTGTTACTATGAGGTTTTCAGAGTGAAGCAGGGAGGATGATGAAAGGTAGAAGTGTGAGTATGGAAGTGAAAAGGGGACTACGAAATAGTATAATTCTGCCAACACTGACATATGCGTCGGAGACATGGACATGTAGTAGGGCTCATCAGTCAAGAATAGGTGCTGTGGAGATGAGTTACTTGAGAGGTGCATGTAGACTGACAAGGTAGGATGGAGAAAGTAATGGGAGTGTGTATAAGAGATGTGGTATGAGTGAGAAGGCAATTGGTATTGAGTGTGGAGTGGTTGAAAGAGTGAAGCGTAATACTCTGAGGTGGTTTGGACATGTAGAGAGAATGCAAGGTGAGGAGTTTGTAAAGAAGGTGTATGGAAGTGAAGTTGTGGGCTGTGGTGTGAGAGGCAGACCACCAGTAAGATGGCAGAACAGAGTGGAAGAGTATGTAAAGGAGAGAAACATGAGGGTGAGGGGAGGGCTGGACCGAGTGAGGAGGGAGTGTTTGAACAGGGAAGACTGGAGACTTTTCTGCCGTGGCCACCCCCTTTGGGGGAGTTCCCGGAGGGAACGAGGCGTCAGAGCTATAGATAGATAGAAGCAGGGTTAGAAAATAAAATCTTGAGCCCATTTATGAAGTTTTTGCTCATAAAGTTCATGGGTATTTTTTCTGGCCATGAATATCATTAGTAGGGGGCTTCTTGGTTACTGGTCATTTTAATTTCCTGACCTTTAAAAATTATAGTATAATGGGGAAAGTAAGGGGAACAGATTGAGGGAGAGTTGGAGGGACAAAATTCAAAAGTGAGAGTAGTGAAAGTTCATTACTGTATTTGAAAGGGGCATGTGGACTTGTTTGGATGGATGAACTATTTAATGAGGATGTCCAAGTTAAATTTATGTTAGTTAGGCATGTTAGCACTTACTTGGGCTGGTACTTGTTGTTACAGTTGAAATTCCTCAAGCTACCTGGCCAAACAATCCCAAGACCTTTAGGACGATGTTGATATTGACTGGGTTTTCCCATAGTGTCCCATTGGAATATATGCTGTATAGTTAGCCAGTGTGATTGTGTACACATCAGTCAGTCTTCCATTATGTGTTTAATAATGTGAGGAGTTGTGTTACATCCTAGACTGATATCTGCAATGGCTCCATCCAGCTTCCTTGAACATCAGTATTGTGTTTACCCGACATGAAAAATTATCTGGATTTAGCCAAAATACTAACACTAGTGTACCTTGAGGTTTCATTCTCTATCCCTATCTATTCCTTCAGCTTCCCATCCAACATAGAGACACTTTTAATTGAACAGAACCTCTCCCATCAAGCCACTACCAATCTACAGCTATACATACACTGCCACTAACAATCTATGGCTATACTTACACAGAATCTAACAATACTGCACTGTAACTAAACCACAACAGAATATTCGCATGACCATCAAAATCATCAATGCTACTGGAGTTTGAACTCCCACCTCTGTCAATATTTTCCTTTTCAACTAGTTCATCTACCCAATCCTCAGATCAAGTGACGGGTGGGGTGAAGACGGATGGGCGAGTGACTGGGGTAAAAGCAATACAAGCAAGGCCACCTCCCCTAACAGGCATTCACCTGCTGCATCACCATCACCACCTGCCACAAAGAGAGACATGAACAGCATCACAAAGAAGAATAAAGGTTCCAAACAAGTAAGTTAGGTGCCATTAGTTTTTAATTAAAAAGTACAGAATCTGAAATATGTGATACAGTTGTATGAAAATCAGTAATACAATACAGTAATTAACTAATGTATTTACATTAATTATTTCAGTTTACTTCATGAAAAGATATTCCCAGATACCGGTATATTAAATTCACATTTCGCTGTTTCATGTGGTAGTGGTGAACAACTTGCAGGGGAATGGCAGCTTTGATTGCTGGATAGTTATCTGTAACATACTTTGATCAACTTTTATTAACCATAGACAAAAATATAACCACAAAAGCAAGTGAAGTGTGAAAGGGAATGTCAGAACAATTTAGGGAAATTTTGAAATGTTCTTTAGTTTTGCTACTGAAACACAGAGGCTCATGTTCAGTATTGCCATAAGTTTCTTCTAACGCAAATGATGAAATGACAGGGAACTTGGAACAAATTTTTTTATTTACCTTTGTTGCAGGCAGAGCAGCAACTCCTTGTGGATGTAGAGAACAGCAACAGTGGTGGTGGTGGTGGTGGTGGTGGTAGCGGTAAAGGTCACACCTGGGACAACTGGGATGATGACTGGGAGAAGTTGGACACACAATGATCATCCTGGGTACATAAACACTCACCATCCTCATCTCATACTGAAAGGAATGATTCCTGAGTGGAGTAATTTGTTGATGATCATCCTGGTTGTTGTGTGTTTAAATGGGAGTATGCCAGCCTTCCTGTGATGTGTTCCATGTAAAATATCCTTGTATTGAACCTATAAACACGTATAACAGGATATTCAGTCTTGGGATTTGTTATGTGCACTGGAAAAACGTAGATCAGTCATATCCACCTTCTTGGTGCTTATGTTTCACACTGTGCCACATTCAGCAGTGTAATAAACTAAAGTGGATTTTGTACTGCAAGATTTTTCTGGAAAGTAAAAATTGACTAAGGATACTGAAACCTGTACGGTATTGCAAACATCAGTACCTTATACAGTACTGTTGGAAGTTATGAAGTGTTCATCCTAAGAACCAGAATGTGACTGATCTCTGCTTCTCCAGAGTCTTAAGTGCACAACTCAATAAGCTATATCCAGTATCATTCTTTATATTTATTGTGAAGTAGGGTGATATATAAATTATTGAAGGACTGGATTTTCTTGACCTGGGAACTGACGAGTGAAAGAAATGTGTCCATGTCGTAAGATAGTGTTCGCATAAATGATTTAGGATGATTTGTAAGTTAAAGTTTGTATATATAGTATAGTTTTCATTGGATGTTGAATTGTTAAGTAGGTAAAGATAATGGTATTGGGTTTTCTGATATTTTACTATTCTTATATTATC
Organism: Petrolisthes manimaculis; assembly: GCA_034508575.1. Classification (NCBI taxonomy): domain Eukaryota; kingdom Metazoa; phylum Arthropoda; class Malacostraca; order Decapoda; family Porcellanidae; genus Petrolisthes; species Petrolisthes manimaculis. The sequence continues at coordinate 314,895 of JAWZYT010002008.1, forward strand.
ATATAGATTTGGTTTAGGTACCGGGTATATTGTATTTATACTTGAGCTGTTTGATCAAATATTCATAATGCTTTTTTAAATGAATATTTGTATGAACTATATTCATTCCACAGAATAATTTTACTTTTATTTAAATGATGTGGTTAATTCCCATGAAATTGACATAAATATTGTACACTGTGTAGTGCTATTAATACTCTGGATTGTTCACTAACTGGAGGGGTTGTATTTATGAACATCTTGGTAAGATGGAGTAAACAAGAAAGGACCTTATGAAATTTTTGGAATGTATAAAACAAATTTTTTGGTGTTTGATGAACTAGATGAATAAAAAGAAATATTTCACAGTGAGATGTATTTAAAGGGTGGAGGATGATAGAATTACTAAGGAAGTTTGGATCAATGAAGGATATGACAGAGTGGAATAGGCGAGTGAAACATTGCGTTGGGGAGAAAAAGGAAATAGCCAGAGGAGGGATTTAAGGTAAAAATCTTAGTGTATTGACACAAAGAAACTTTTTGACTTCTGTGTTGCCCATGTTGGGGAGCTTCCAGGAAAAAGCCAGGCTTCCAAAAATTTATTAATTGATAATTCAGTGATTACTTCTCATGCTTTCATTAAGCAAAATAAAATAAAAGAGTAGTTAATGTTTTATTATCGTTGTTTGCAGGATAATTGATATTTCCTTCCATCAATACTATTTTTGATGGATATTCATAATTTTTTTATTTCTGACATACCAGTTGATGCAGTCACAAGGATCCAAAGCTCTGGGTGTAGACTACAATTATAATGTTCTTGAATATGTGCCAGAGATAGAAATGTGTGTGGTGCAATTTGTTTCTTATGATTAATGAAAAATATATATATGCATTAGTTTAGGAGGTGCATTTGATAAAAAATTATTGGTGGACTCCTCATGTAAGCAATTGTGACACTTCTGATGATAGATAACATGAGCCACAGTATTCATTTATATTGAACCCCACCTGTGCAATAGTTTTTTATTGAGTATACACTAAGTTCCTAATTTTTTCATTTTTCTTATTTAACAAATAAGTTAACCTTGAAAATGTTTTATATATATATATATATATATATATATATATATATATATATATATATCCAGTATATTTGAGACTGCAATAATTGCTTTAAATAACTTATGTAAAGAATACCAGGTATTATAAATTGATCTGTTACAAAATCTTAATACTGTATTGAAAAATAGTTGCTTACATCCCTATCCTTACAAAGTCTTTCACACTTGATAAGTGTAGGCTTATGCACCCTGTAACCTATCACCAACAGTTAACTCCCCCATATCATGTATAAAGAGGAGTGAGATTCTATGCTCAGAGGTATGAAGAAAGATAAGTGACACCGAAGGGGGAATTTATCTTACCAGTATACAGTACTAGCACAAATTAGATGACCAAGTTCTTAAAACACTGCTACACAACAGATGCCTTATTCATATAGAGTATTAATGTAGTCTGTTTCAAATCATACTATAGTTTGGAGGAATCGTTAGCCACCCATCAATGAGTACTAGTATATAGTAGAGTACTGTACAGTACTGTTTTATTTTGAGTCTTCCCTGGCCAACTCATGTTTACTATCCATTTTTCCAAATTACAGTAATCAAAATAGAATCATATACCAATTATTGCAATAATATGAAGGTGAAAGTATAAATTTAATACAAGTTTACTGTAAAAAACTTTTTTACAATTGAGGAAGGCAGCCAGCATTCCATTGCTATTATTCGCTTGTAAAGTGTTGAGCTACAGATTCTACTTTTTTAACTGGTAAGTTTATCATTATCAAAGAAAAAGGATCAAAATACAAGTGTATGCCCATATGAAGTCAGATCAGACACCAGGGCCCTTATTCACAAAAGCAAAGTTCACTCTTAAACTTTAAATTTTATTCGTAAGCATTCATTCATGGCGAGGACTAGTACCTGACACTGTTGCTTCAAAATCATAACAACAGCTCATACAAAGAGAATAGCAAAGCCATTCACTGCTTCAAAATGAACTTGAAGCAATATGGTGAGGTCAGAAATGCAAACATACCAACAAGTCCAAACTTGAAGATGTTCTATGAATACCTGCCCTGAGTTTTCAAAGTACTGTACCATTTATTGTCGAAAAAAAAAAAATCAATCTGGCTCTTACCCATTATGTTTAGCTTATAGTAAGTTAGAAATGAAGTTACCTGTGATGGTTGAACGGTTAGTATTGCTGGCATAAAATGTCAGGGGTACAGCAGGAGTAGCTGGAATAAGTTAACATAAGTCTTCATCCAATCTTACACTGTTTGCTCATAAATGAAAATTTTGGGTAACCAAGGGGATGCAACTGTAGTAACTATTGTCCCTGTTTCCCAAGATAGTGAGTCAATTTATCTTCCTATAAGCTCTGCTGCATAAGGATAATGTGTAAAGGATGAGCATCCCACTTCAACCATTTGCTACTGTTTATGGACAGTACTGATAGCTTACAAATTTCCAAACAAATTCCACCTGATCCTTCCAGTGATATGAAATGCTTAATATGATTGCAACTCTTCTTTAATAAAATGAATAATGTAAACCACATTGCAGAAAGGTTGATGGCAAGTACTGCAGATCTCTATGATATTTTTCTCTCAAAGTAGTTTGGTTTTGAAATAGACTGAGTAATGTCATTATGTCTATGGACCCAGAGGTAATCAGCTGACTGTTCGTGTGTTACAAGCTGACCTGTGATTGCCTGAGCAGGCAATTACTCCCATGAAACCAAATATTCTTTTCAGTAAGAAAATATATTATTGCAGCCCTTTATATATACTGTATAACTCTTTGATGGGTAGTATTATTTACACTGACTGTAGTATTTGGTGTATTGTAAGGCAGCAACAATACTGCCAAGCATAATAGCAGTATTGGTCAAGCCATAAAACACAAACCAAATGTAAAGCAAGTATTAATGGTGCTGACCAGCAATATTTATATTTTCACTTGGAATGGTACATGCAACTTTTTTTTAGTGACTACCCTCTCTTACATATATATGTATATACTGTAGGTTATGCACTTAGATTACTAATTTTATATTTGTACAGTACATGTATTCATATAATCATTTGACAGTAACAATATTAATCAAATTAATTTTTCTTTAGCAGCATCATGTCCATTATATATATATATGTACTGTAAACTCATCTTTTTACTCAATCTAATATAGCATACTGTATATGCATTCTTTGTAACTAATAATTTTATTTGATAATCGAGTATCTACATTATATTTGTTTTCTTCATTAATGCTACTGCACATTATATTGTTTGCAACAGGTTGAAGAATATTGCAATTTCACCTCGTCTATCCAGTGATAAGAAATGTTTAATATGATGGCAGCTCTTCTTCCTTAACAGAGAATGGAGATGATCCATCATATTGAAGAGCATGAGCATATGCAATGTTCAGACATATACCCAAGCTGCCACCACATTAAACACATTATGACTGGGTGAACCACCTACCGTTTTGGTAGACTTTACAGTTGAGAACACAGTTTCAAAATATATACAGTGGCTAATGCTTTTGTGTCATGCGAGGACTCTGTATTTGTGTACATGGTTTTGTGCCTATTAGAACAACCTCTTACATTTGTTTCCAGGTATACTGTACTGTGGTGTATGCAAATGTTACCACCCATTAATGTCCCAAATTTTAACATCACGGTGATGACACAAGCTGTTTACTAGTCCTTTTCTCAGCTTCGCTTAAATGTCCCGTGACTTGTACCCAAAAGGATGGTTGTGTGTCAAATTTGGTATGAAGCTAGAACTGTTGGCCACTTGGTTCACAGCAATGTCACATGAAGCTACAACAAAAGTAATGGCAGCAAATACAACACTATAAGAAAATCAAATTGGCTGCTTCCTGCTCCTTGAATTCTAAGGGAATCACATAAAGGGTCTCTCTGGGACAAACAAATAAGTTACAGTAAGTACTGTGTTGTCACATCAGAGAACAGTAAAAAGGTTTGCACAAGTATTGATGACCTGTGTTTGCAGTACTGTACTGTAGCTATTACCAGAGGAGAGTGAGATGATATTTGAGAGATAATACAGTAATTAGGTGACTGTACAGTGCCAAAACAAGTATTCATATTACTGTAAGTTGTTGTTAAGAATAAGATGCAATAAATAATGGGATATGAAAGAGGCTTGAAACCCTTCCAGCCACACTAAAGCAATGCAAATCTGGTTATTCATTTTTGTATCCATGTTTCTCTATTGGAATGCTTTTTATAGGACATGTACATTTTAAACATGAGCCTTATAATCCCAAATATACCCATGTTGCAGTTGAGATATATCTGGACTAGTAAAATTACTCTATATTGGCTGCCTCATAAAAAATAATTTTGTTCCACGACATGATATATAACGCATTGTTGTAATGGAGTAAAAGTCTAATTTATAGTACATAGATCAAGCCTAAGCCTAACTCCAAAAATGTCATACAGTATTCTAAGGCCCAAAAGAATGGCATTAATTTATACAATCCTCTTGCCAGTAAAAATAAATGCTTTGATATGAAGACCACCTTTGACATTCTAATAGTTTTATTTTATTTTCTCTTTATTTTTTTATTTTTTTTTAGTATTAAAAATTTCAGTTAAATTGCTGATTTCTTGAACAGAGAAACTATGAAAGTTCCACTGCAACAGATATGCAATGAAATACCTGAAGCTTTAAAAATCAGGATAATTATGGAGAAAATAATTTGAGAGAAAGCTATAAATTATCTACATAAACAATGGACTGGTTGACGGTCGTGTGCAAAGTATATAATACAATAAAATGGGTACTCTTGATCATGGAGATCAATAGATCTCTTTTCTGGAGCATTTCTACTCGTGTTTTTGCACTTTGGGACAAAACACCATTGTTGGCTATTGGTTGGCATGGTGAAGATGAAGTATATCCTCCGTAAAAGCACATTAATACCTCACAACTCCCCTAAACATTACAATCTCTTGCTTTCAAAGGTAATAAAAGGTTGGTGCAGCCTACGTGTATGGCCAGTGACGTCACGGATATGCGCCATCAACTTCCATTATGTGCAACTTTGATGGCTTTTATATTCCAAACAATATATTTCTTTGTCAAATAAATTACATAACAGGACAATTCAGCTCATTTATTAACGATGTAAATTGTTTAATAGATTTTTTTTTTTTTTATCGTCAACCAGTCCATTGAAGAGGTCTCAGTCAAAGGAATAGCATTAGATTTTTGTGAAAATTATGTGCATGGGTGAAGATTGAGAATCAGACAGATGCAAACACTTGTATGTGAAACTAAGTAGAAATGGAAGGTCTAGACGGGAGGCAACCAAAAGACGGAGGATATTTTGATGGGGTGGGATATGGGAAAATATAGGTTAGAGATTGTGAAAAGGAAGCATGAGCCACAGCTTTCAAGGTATCAAATGGATCATAAAAGAACTGTAGGGTGAGGATGGCAAGGCAAGAGAGGGAGATCACTGTGTTGCTGTGAAGTGACACAGAGCCATTTTGTATGCTGTTACTTGTGCCCTTTGGCCATAATTTAATGATATGGTTGTGTGTCACTTTACCTGGGTGGGCTGGTGATTTGTGATGCTGTCTGAAAACCTAGAATTTTCTTGGTTTGACAACGACTATTGGCCTCTTCCCATGCCCTTGGACCCTCCTGCTCCCCTTGAATTATTTCAATAGTTTTCTCACCTTAGGTTGTGGTCAGCTTTAGACTTCTTCCAAACCTGCTTCTGTTAGTATGTCTAGTAATTCTAATCTTCTTTCATCATTTCCTTTTCTCATAATTACTTCATTTGCTGCCTGTTTTATCCTCTGTATGTAGCTACAGTATCACTGGAGCTTTGGGGTATGTCCTACACTTGTCCTGCTTCTTGTTCTGCCCCTGTGTCTACCAGGTTGAATATGAGAGCAATGTTCCAACCTTTTGTGTCCAGGGGGTTGCATACCATACAGTATCACCAGCTAAGGTAGGCTATACTCAGGGCGGCATTCATTTTAATAGTGAGTTTCAGGACATGCTGAGAGAGAGTGTGACATGTCTGTCCCATTGTGGTGGTTCATGGTTTGTCCGTGTGGCAAGTGTGTACCAGTCTGACTGAATCAAGACTGGGTCCTGTCTTGCGGCTAATGACTTTTGCCTTAACTCCTACCTGAAAACTGTCCTCCCCTTGTACAGTATATGCTTATTGACAATTTTCAATTTGTGAGTCTGAGATAATGAATTCCTTTTGTATTGACAAGGTTCTGCTAAACCCTTCCTCAAACTAACAAATAACACTTTGCAGCCCCCATTGTCAAACATTTAGCCAACGTGTGGTCCATGTATGTTATTAATGCACACCATCTTTCTAGTTTTTAGTTCCCACCCATCACTTTGTGCATATGGCAATACAGTTATGTACTGTAATGTGGTGAATCAATACCATGGTTGAAGGTTACCATTTTTCCAAGTTTTTACTAAATGTTTGGTACAGTTGTCCTTTAAATTGACCCCCCCCCCTGCTCATCACCACCAGCAAAAGTTTAAATATTTTATTATGTTAATTTTTTTAAATCCTCGAATTGTCAAACCAATGAATATCCAAGAATGACAGTAGCTACTTGTAAGTTATCTGAAAACTTGGCACTTATAGTGTACTTTGTTAAGAATTTATATTAGTAGATAGAGACAGAAAGGAGGGAAATCAAACTCTATAGAAAGAACAAGGAAAAGAGTGCTAGATAAAGCTGAAGTGATTGACTTGGAAAGTCAGAACCAGATGTCACCGGTGGGAAGTCGAGACTTTTTAAGTACTGTATTATACTGCCAACAAATTTATAGGCATTACTCCTCAACAAGTGTATCCAATGCATGTGTATGTATGAACCCATTTGTAGGCCTATATGTTCAGTTAACCCACCAAATAAGCACAAACTATATGAGTTATTGATGAGCAAAAAGAGTGAGGAAACTCATGTCATTACCTTCACCTGTCCCTCCTCTCATTCTGTTTTACCTTGTGCCTGTTGTCCCACTTATTTGTCACCTTTAATTTCATCCTACAAGGTCTGCCAGGCCTAGGGCAGTCTTGTTTCATTTTCAAATCAATGGTTTTCTATGCCTTCTCAATAATTCTTTTCCTCCTTGTGATAGAAGTTTGTGTCCAAATGAATGGGATATATATATATATATATATACTGTACCTGTATATTGTACTTTATATATATTGAAGTTTATATTTTACACTGTTGCCTTCTTAGGTTTAGCCAGCACTTACATGTAGAGATGACAACATGAAATAAATACTTTTGGAGTAGGAATATCTGTTGTCAGTAAAACTTCCTACTCCATTGATGTTTATTTTATGAAGTCCATCTAAGAGTCCTATTTTAGTATTGATGTATATTTTAAGTTGGGTGCTCCATGGCACAACTAACCCATTGCCATGTTGTATATCTTTTTGTTTATCACTTGGATCCTCATTCCTCTCAATGTGGACATGAACAAAAAAAATTCAACCGACCTTTATACCAGCATTGCCATGTACTGTTTCTAATAAATATTTTGACCCTGAGGGACTTGCGTCTGGAACTGTCTCATGTCAGATCTTTGCATTTCTCCATAATTAATTGTAGATTTGGACATAAAACTTTGAAAACCTCATTAGAAAGTAATTGATGTGTTCAAGAAATCCCAAAATTGAGGAATAAATTCAAAATCATTATAATTATCTACCCAGAACCCGCAGTGTAGTCTAATACAGTAGTTGCCTTTGTTGACATGTCAGACAGAAAATTACAGTACAGTACTGTACTGTAGTGTAAAACTTGTACAGTACAGTATATCATTCAGAACTGTAGTGGAAAATATAATAATGATATATTTTTTTAAGGTACTACAGTGTACAGTTGGGGAATAGTATAACTGAACACTGTTGGTGGCTACTGGCAATAGATCCAAAAGTAAACACATCCATGAGAGAAAGTATTTATGAATTGAATGTTCCCCAACTGTACATCATTATGAAAAAAACAAAACAAGTTGACCAAATTTACCAGCACTAGGGTCCAATACTTATCACACACACACACACACACACACACACACACACACACACACACACACACACACACACACACACACACACACACACACACACACACACACACATACACACACACTAATAAAGTGTTTGAAAATGTGGACCTACCTAGTATATCCAGAGATAGGCTATCTGTCTTTCTGTCTGTTGGTTTAAGATGTAAGGTGATATACAAAAGCTAGATACCATCTGTAATGTTTTGAAATAGACTGAGATAGGCGAGACTAGGGTGAAGTCATAATGAATAGATTGTTGGAAGGAGTATCTTCAAGTGGTTTGGCTATATGATGCTAATGGAGAGTGCTAGTTTGACTATGAAAATAAATGAGAGGTAATTAAAGACCATTGAGAAATGTATTGATCATGCACAGATGGAAGAGAGAATATATTACACTGGTCATAAAGTCTTGGTTCCCTGTGCCATAAATATTATGATACTAATAAATAAACACCTACATAACATAAAGATGGACAAATATTTACTGAGCTACAATGTTTTGGCCCTACTTGGGCTCTCTCCAGGTAGGGTTATTCACAGCTGAAGATTTGATCTGGTGTGTTTAAAACTCTTGACACTAAATGTATAGTACATGTACATGTAATATTGAATTTTCCAAAACAAAAATTAATTACATCAAGTCCTGTATATTGTTGTAAACTTTACTGCACTGGGAACATGACATCAGAACCTCGACATGTACATTTACAAGGAAATGTGACACTTCTTGTTAAAGAAGTAGCCTACTACATACTTATAAAAATGTAGTGTACTGTATTAATTATATACAGTACATGTACAGTATTGGATATGTATTTAGTTATGTACAGTAATTTGTTTTATAATAATCTAGTTTTAAAATAATTGGTCCTACCAATATAAAGAAAAGTTGACTAATGAGCTTTAAAGACCTATTTATTAGGTCAAGACACACCTTTTTATTCTGTGGACTATAATTCGCATATGAGAAATAAAGGATACTGTATATGTATTTATGGCTTTCAAAATATTGTCCTTATATCGGTAAGCTTCATACCATTGTTTTACTTGGCAGATGAGAAAGGACATCATGAACACCATCCATACCGTCCACCTGGGGTAGAAGTAGTTACCTGGTACTGTACATCTTTTTGAGCTCCCCATCGCCAAGAGTAATCGAATCCTACCGGGCTTGTACTGTACAGTATGGGAATACCTAGATACCCTCGGCTTGTACACTTGGTAAAAACCCTGTAAAGCCCCTCAGAACACCCTGACCATCTCCAAGTCCTGGCAACTTCTGAAGGTAGACGTTATTGGACCTATATCCTCCTTCTGCAGCAGACTATGAAGCATTATATTTTTCTGAGACATGTACGCCACGTTCCTGACAGCTTGCCCTGCCAAGGAACACTGAACTGCAGGCCTGCAGCAGTGGCAGTACTAGCAGAAACCCCACACCACTTACTTATTGTATTATATCGGACGAGCCAAAGTTCTTCACTCCAACAACGCCATTGGATTCTTTAAACAAAAATGGAAACAAGACATCATTCGATGCCAACACCGCCCCTTAATAAAGATCATTTCTGCCACCACAGCGACCACTCGCCCTTTGCTATCTTTATTTTTTTGTGACCTTGACCTTTGACTGATTTTGCCCAAAAGGTAATCATTTTGTTTTATGATGAATATCTATCAATAGAAAAAAAATGAACATCATATGGCTAAACCTGTGGACGCTAGACCATAAACAAACACACGAACAGATAAATAAATAAATAAACAAGACATCATTCGATGGCAACACTGCCACTTAAAGATGCCAGCGACCACTCGTCCTTTGCTATCTTTATTTTTTTGTGACCTTGACCTTCGACCAATTTTGCCCAAAAGTTAATCATTTTGTTTTATGATGAATATCTATCGATAGAAAAAAATGAACATCATACGGCTAAACCTGTGGACGCTAGACCTAAAACAGACACTCGCCCTTTGCTATCTTTATTTTTTTGTGACCTTAACCTTTGACCGATTTTGCCCAAAAGTTAATCATATTGTTTTATGATGAATATCTGTCAATAGAAAAAAAAATAAACATCATACGGCTAAACCTGTGGACGCTAGACCTAAAACAGACACACGAAAAGATAAATAAATAAATATCCACCTCCGAAAACAATACACTGCCCGGGCCCCTTCGGGGAGGGGCGGTGTAATAACTGCCCCCCACCTACGTGCCATAACCACTCGTCCTTCCCCCGCCCAAGAATGAACATATCCTACATTTTGAACTAAATTGACCTAATACAAGACCCCCGAGAAAGCATATGATATCCTGAAGCGAGCAACAATGACATTTATGCGTGTCGAACGTGCACTTATAGCACACAGGATTATCTTTATAACCCATAACCCAACTCATATTAATTTTAAAGTAATGTATTCAAAATTAGTAATTAAAAGATGAGTAAGTTTGGTGAGGGAAGGGTGTATAATTTATGATGAAGAAAGTGTTGGTGGTGATGATTGACGAGGCAAGTGTGTGTGAACTGTGAAGTTTGACCAACATTAGTGGCCGACAACTTGACAAGGGCAGTGTGTATTAGGAGTGTGGTGAGCTGTTTGGGAAGGTTGTGGGAAGGACAAATACTTGGCACAGTAAAGAAGTAAGAGTTGCAGACCGAGCTGGGACCAAATTCGAACCACCCACCACCTCCCACTTAACGTGCCCTCACCCAGCCACAGTATGGTTCGAACGACAAAGCACAGTTCGCCATCTACTATCTGTAATGTAGTCGCTCAAACCACAGGTGCTTCATTTATATTGTGGCTGACAGAGGGAATGAACTTTTGTGCAACGCAGATAAAGGATGATGCCAACCCATCTGCTGGCCTACCCCCTCCAGCCCTCTCTCACAACTAAAATCTTGGCCATTTTCTGTCATCCTCCCACGCGGCCACGCACTTCGCACAGCTTGTGTAGGAAGAATATTTACATTGTTTTTGTATCACTACGCCAGCCAGGGGGCAGATATTTTCAAGGTAGCACAGGGTCTCGCTGCTCATAAACACACTCAAAATCCTTCGCCAAGGAGATTATGTGATTGGTTTGGTGGTTATGTTTATCTGTCCGTTTGATGGCGGGATGAAACGTGTGTGTGTGTTTAGTTTATATTATATTGCCAGTGGTGGCTGGTGGGCCTTGTTAGTCGTCACTGTCGTCAGTCGTTACTGTCAAGTTGTCAACAAGTGATTTACAGTATATAGGTATTGATTGGTCTGTGTATAACTATTACATACCCGGGATTTACACCCATATGTTGTTAAACAAGAACATGAAGGAAACCCCTTCAAAAGCTCCGGCTCTTAATGATTCAAGTGAAATAATAAAATATTCATATGTAAAGGTCTCTAAAATATTATTTATGTTTTATCTGGATTTTCGTATTCATATGGTTATATTGAAATTTTGAAAATGAACCCTTTTTATTGAGGGTGAACCCCTCGGTTGAACCCCCTCTCGGTTGAACCCCCTCTCGGTTGAAAAAATGATTCAATGTCGGTAAAAGAAAATGTATGGGAGGAAGAGAGTGAGTGAGTGAGTCAGTTGAACCCATTTTAAGAAGTGGTCGCCCCAAGAAGAACAACAAGAACAAGAACAATAATTACGATAAGACCTAGAGCTCTCGGCTTAGCCCGGAGCTAAAAATGAGGGTGAAATATTTATGGAGCCACACCTGCCAGAATTGAATACTATAACTTCTTTGTTTCACAATGCCTACGGTAATTATTTGTTTGTTCAAAACCATTCTTATCTTTTTAAGTTGTCTCGTTCTCTAACCAGTTAACCAACAAGCAACCAGATAAACCTAAGTTCATTGAGGATGAAAGAAGATCGCCCTAGACCTGAAAGACCTTGTAGGCTGGTTAGGACTAGGGAAAAGGAGAGAGAGATGAGGGACAGCAAGTGAGGAGAAAAAGGACAAACATGAATGAAAACTATTGCAGCTGAACCTTCCGTATCCTTCACACCCACCGCTTGAGAAGGTACAGTTGGGAAATAATGTATATAAACACTGTTGGCGGCTTCTGGCAACATCCCCAAAAGTAAACACATCAATGAGAGAAAGTCTTTATGAATTGGAGGATAACTTTGGTTTCACTGTCTGTGGTTGGTCGACGTCACCCAATATCAGTTATTCTTATGTAGTAATGAATAAATATTATCTATTCCTAACGTGTTTATCACTGACATTGTTACCAGAAGTCGTCAACGGTGTCCAGATACTTTGTTCCCCAACTGTACGTAAAATGTAAAGTTCAGAGCTAAGAAATTATAAATAACTGGCGTGGAAACCTTAGGTAGAATTAGATTAAATTCGACGATGAAACTAAATAACTGGCAGACTTGGATGTATATAATGATGGCCGCGGCCACTTTGCCTGCCTCACACCTGCCTCCAATATATTCCTATTTTTTCCCCGGTCATAGTTTTATTCAAGGTTGGGGTTGATACAGTGTTTATTTAATTAAAGGGGGTTTATAATTATCATGTAGATGGATTGGATGACTACAGGCTGGTTCCTCCAAACTGTAAGGCAGAGAAATTGAGAGAATACGAGTAGATAGTTATAAGGGGGGTTTGGTTTGCAGTACAGTATCGGCGAAAAAAGATGCTAACTGACACCGACATGGAAGGGAAGATGTGTCACAACTGCCAGCTGCCAGCTGAAGTTAACAATACAAACAACCTTAGTATCTTTTAAACGTATTTTTCACCGTATGTTTGGCAGAGGCCGGTATCCTACCAACCTATTGCTGCCGGCCACTGGCTGACAGATTTCAAAATTTACTAGTTACATCTGTGTGGGTGAAATCAGTGCACTGACTTTTTTTGTGCCCAGATTGTTTTCAAACTGAATCTTTACCCCGTGATTCTGGTGGCCCTTAGATTTAACCTAATGCACTAGCTACCATGGGTGCTACAACAACTAGCAAGGAGGAAAGGGCCCGTATTATGGCACTAAGGGAAGGAAAAGTGCCAATTAAAGAAATATACAGGCGGACCGTCAGGCATACCACAACCATAATGTGTATCCTTGCTGACTGGAGATATCCTATTTTGAAAAATTAGCTAGGTCTATGCCTAGACGTCTGCAAGAGGTTATTAAAGTGAAAGGAGAAATGACAAAGTAGGCCTATTAATTGGTGAGTACCAGAACAATATATATATATATATATATTTTATGAAATCTCCCATAATTTTGTCACGATGTCGTACGATGTCGTAGGTAGCGTTGTACGTATACTAGTAATCACAGTCCATAATTATATATGTGGAAATTGGAATGTGGTATTATTTTTTGGTTGTATGTATCAGTATAGCCCTCCTTGTCGCCCACAGCAAATGTTCATCTCGTTTATTGTTTTTCTCAATTATCTTTTATTTTCTTTCTTGTGGGTTATTTTGTGACGCTCAGCCCATGAGTTTGGTACAGCTGTTGCTTCCTCATTCTCTCTCTCTCTCTCTCTCTCTCTCTCTCTCTCTCTCTTTTATTTGAGCGTACGACCATGGCTGAAAAGAAGGTGACTGTTTACATAGCTAGTGTGAGTTGGGTAGTGTCGTCCTATCTATCTATACCTTATCTCACGTTTCCTCTCGGCTGTCGCACTTGCCCCGTCACTCTTTTCTCCCCCCTCCCCTCCCTCTTAATCTCTATCCACTCCTCTCAGCAGTCAGCACGCCACTTCCCTTCCAACACCTCGATCTCTTCTCAGCACTTCCCTTACGTAGGCCTTACCTTCTTCCCAGCATTCCAACTTTCCAATGAATCCAATCTACTGGCGTCCATTTCTCATTCCACCGCCAGAAACATAAAGGCAAGCCAATAGAATATGTAAACAAACAATGCAGTGCGCAGCCTAACTAGAGGGTCGTTTGTATATACATTTCAGTCAACAAATAATCATATACTGAAGTACTATAGTCTGTTTCCTCTTAATTAAGGGACCCTGTGTGATGTAGTTAGAAAATTGGAGGTTAATGAGTCCTTCAAACATTGCCACGAAACACTACCTATACGGAAGGAGCTTGTTTCGTGGCATAGTCAGGAGGAATCAACAGAAGATTCCAATTCTCATACACGATCACACGGTCCTTTAAACTTTGAGAAAACAATCGCCATCATCCATTCAACAGATTAAATTTTATCCCCTAAATACATTGTAAATAAATAGATTATGTATAAACTCTTGTCGTTGAAGCACAAAACATGACAGACACCAGATATATGTAGTGGGGTTTATGTTTTTAATTTTAATTCGTTTTGGGACTGGGATATCTACGGTGATAAGTAAATAAGGTAAACTTTTTCTCGAGGAGTGGGTAAAAGATCAAAGTTTCTTAAGCCCAAAACAAGAATACGTAGCACTGATTATGTGAATGTCAGCTGTTGTACGTAACATTGGTCTGCAACTGAATACTGAATTAGAGATACGAGTTGTTGTTGATGTTCTCCCGGGGCAGAATGGCCTCCTGCCCCAGTGTGCGCTGTGGGTGCAGGAAAACCCCCCAATAAAATAAAGGATGAGCTGGCCCTATATGTTGAGCTCCGAAGCACATCCCAGGGAGATGGGACTAGTCATTACTGGACCAGGGAGTCTGGGGGCCTCCGACCACCAGGGAGATTGGGGGGAAAGTTTTTGATCCCACAGCCAGTGCTGTGGGCCCAAGTCCACGTTACAACAAGAGCTACAAGTAGGGCCACACTTTCCATGAGACAAGTCCTGAAGGGAACATAATGGGGGAGGGAGTTTAGACTGCTGCATGTAAAGGGATAATGCACCCCCGTGTGCTGATTGTCTACACAGCAGTAAAAAAAAAAAAAGCATCCAGTTGCAGTACACCTCACGTGAGCATATCTCGTCATATCCAATTAAATGACCAGTTCCTACATCAAATTTTTTCAAGCCCTGTGGGGGATGGCTAATATTCACAGAGAATAAAGTCAGCCCCCCCCCCCTAGGCATAGATATACGAGTAGAAGAGTATACTGCAGTGATTGGATAAGGGGCCTTCCGCATAAGAATATTGCATAAACAACTTGGAGAATAAACTATCAGCGTCAAGAAAGAAATGCGATCAGATCTCAGGTACTGGTTCCCCTTCCAGACACAACATGATGACGAAATACCTATGTTTAATAATAAGTGGGAAGAGTCTCTGACATTCCTCGATCATGTTAACATTTCTGGTGATTTCTTTCTCTAACCGGTATGTTTCAAATTATTACATTTCCTGGCAGGAGACTTGAAACTTTGACTGATATTGTGGCTAGTTATCCGTTTGTGTCCGATCCATATTAGGCTATTTGTTAATGATTGTCACGTTCCACTGTATATATAACGTATCTCAATTACTCATAACACGCCATTCTCACAGACAAGGTTTAACAATGGGTCATCTTCCCTAATTCACTCTCATTCTTAAGGATCGTGTATGAAAATTGGAGGGTTTTCATTCCTTGTGACCATGCCAGAAAACAAGATCCTTTCGTATAAGTGATGTTTTTTGGCAATATTTGAAGGACTCATTTATCTCCAAATTCCTGACTGCATCACAGGGTCCCTTAACAATATATAGCGCAGAAACAATCATGTCGATATCCATATCTCTCCCATATTTTAATAACTTGTTGCCAGTCACGAGACTCGGGCACCTTGGTAAAAATCAGAAAAAAAAATTGCACATAACCTTTTGTGTACTCCTGCCAACAATACATAGGTAGACTGACAAACGATGAAAAGACAAACAAACAAACCGATCAAATCACATATCCTCCTAAATCAATAAACGGAGCCAACTTCCCTATTTATACAATAAGAGAATTGTTGCCACGTCCGAGAGAGTGGAATGAGTCATGGAGTTTGGCACACGCTGCACTATGTAAATATTGTCTCCAACCACAACACAACTTCCTACACCAATGTTGTGCCTCCTCACCTCTAAGTGGTACTATATGACCTCGCTGTTGCGGCACCTAATATCAATCAATCCTCACCTCTAATAAAGGTCGATTTCACAGTCGTATTTGTTTATTAGCTTCTCAACCAACCACTCTTGTAAGGTTTAATTATTTTCTAAAAGCTGAGTATCTGAATTCATAAAATCTATTAAAACGGTTAGATAATAATGATAACTGCATAGTTTACTCACCCAATTCATTAAATAATTCAGCCATAAGTAATTTCCACGGCTAAGATTCTTTCGTTTGCGTGCTTATTAACCACGACGAACGACTTACGTGGTATCGACCCTAACTGCCGAATTCACAGTGGTTTGTTTTGGTTTGCAAGAACCCTAATGAAAGAAACTGAACTGTGTAAATGACTCATGAGTGAATTATTGGATGAATTTGATGACTCCACTATCAAACTATCGTAATAATAGATTTTGCGGATATGAATACTGAGTTTGTTGGAAATAATTAAGACTGACAAGTGTGGTGATGACGATCATAACAAACCAAAACCACTGTAGAATGGCCCTAATTTAAGGCGACATAAACATCAGCTAGATTATAGTGTCATTAAACTTTAAAACACACAACATTTAAAGTACCGGTAACATTCTGAGAGCTCTAGGTTTTATCGTAATTATTGTTCTTGGGGCAACCACTTCTTAAAAGGGGTTCAATTGACTCACTCACTCACTCACTTTCTTCCTCCCATCCATTTTCTTTTATCAACATTGAATCATTTATTATTATTTTTTTATTTTTTTCTTATTGGGGTGACCACTTCTTAAAAGGGGTTCAACCAATATTTAAGAGGTTCAACCGAGAGGGGGTTCAACCGAGGGGTTCACCCTCAATAAAAAGGGTTCACTTTCAAAATTTCAATATAACCATTTGAATACGAAAATCCAGATAAAACATAATTAATATTTTTGAGACCTTTACAAATGGATATTTTATTATTTCACTTGAATCATTAAAAGCCGGAGCTTTTGAAGGGTTTTCCTTCATGTTCTTGTTTTTCATGTCACTACTCACTACATCAATAAACACACAGCATTTCAGTAACAATTAAAGAATTTCCATGCCATATTACTTACTATGTCAATAAACCAAACTTCAATAGAGTGTGATCACCAGCCAGTCAAAATGGTCAACACATTTCGTATCGAGTTCAGTGAGTGGTGAGGTGCTAATGAGAATCACCTCGTGTAACACCAACTCAAGGGGAGTAACCAACTATGGGTAATCGGCAGGCTACTGATTCCTCCAAACTATGCTAGGAAACAAAACCCTTCCATATGGAATTATACAGGGGATGTGTTTTATAGTTGAGTTTCGAGGCCTACATTGACTCCAAAATGAACACAAAAGGTTACTTCCCTTAGTAATAGCTATAATGGAGCGTCGAACTTTTGAAACATTCCTTGATGCAAATAATAGATAAGAAAAGACTCACTTGTGTTGTAGTGAGTCTATCTGTATGTGAGTGTACAGAGTTGGCAATATAGGAGATATCCGATTCCTACAAACAAGTCCAAGACACAGGCTGCACAAATATACTTGATATGGTTAATTTCTTTACATTAATTTGGAAGAAATATTAGTCTGCAATGTATCAAAACTGCATTACCAGGACTGCACTAAATGTATAACAAACGTCGGACTATACTCGACACGTTACAAGAGAGACTCCAGTCTACTTCATTGACAAGACACACCTTTCACCCCGTACTGTAGGAGTGAGGGAAGCGATAATATTGTAGTGGTGTTAGTGAGTGGGAGGAGAGGGTTGGGTTTGTTTGTGTCGTGACCCACTGGCAGGAACTAAACTTACTTGAATCTGGAGCTCTGCCATAAGGTATGTGTGTACTGTACTCTATATACAACTTGTGGTTCATTTAATTTGGTAGGGAGGTGCATAACTTTATTGTTCTATATATATATTTACATCCAGTACTGAAGGACCCGACGCTATGGTATCAGTTTCAGAGTTGCAGTAGTCGAAAAGTTTATACTGTATTATGAATTCTATACCACCTATTTTAAAGTTGTATGGAAAGCTATAGTTTGGTGTAAATTAATAATATTCAGTTTCGCTACTTTAATTAAGGCAGCATATCTCGGGAATACAAAAATTACCTATAACCAAATATTTACAAGCTGAGGATAGTAATGAATCAACCAACCAATTACCTAACCAACCAAAACCATCTATATAATATAATATAATTATAATTATAATTTATAATTTATAATTTATATTTATAATTTATAATAATTATATAAAACAGTCCGTCTGTCTGTCTTTCCGTCTGTCTGTCTGTCTGTCTGTCTGTTTAGTCGCTATGCACAGCCGCATCGTCTTACCTAGAGTAATAATTTTTACATACGTTTTTTCGCTGAGACCTGAGGAGTGTCTTGGCCCTATATAAAAAAACATTCTTCAATGATTAACCCCTTAAAAACGATTTTTTTCCTTCCCCTACCCCCAGCTGACAAATGGTGGTAAATTTTGTCATTTTTCAACTTTCATGTAGGCAAAACAAATTCTTACAGAATGAAAGAGCTTGAATTTACACACCAGGAACTGAAAACGGGAGTCTTCTAGGTGTACTCAAAAGCGTATGACGAGCGTCAAAGTAAAAAAAAAAAAATAATATCCCCTGAAACGCATGACAGAAAACCTCATGCTCTGCATGAAAGAAAACCTCAACACACACACACACACTCTCTCTCTCTCTCTCCCTCTCTCTCTCTCTCTCTCTCTCTCTCTCTTCCACACACACACACAAACACTCTCTATCTCTCTCTAGATAGAGAATTAGAGAGATAAATAGAGAGATAGAGAGATAGATAGATAGAGATAGAGATAGAGAGATAAATAGAGAGATAGATAAAGATATAGATAGATAGATAGATAGATAGATAGATATAGATAGAGAGATAGATATAGATAGAGAGATAGAGATAGATAGATAGATATAGAGATAGTTAGATATAAATAGATAGATAGATATAGATAGATGGATATAGATAGATAGAGAGATAGATAAATAGATAGATAGAGATAGATAGATAGAGATACAGATAGAGAGATATAGATAGAGGTAGATAGAGAGAGATAGATATAGATAGATAGATATATAGATAGATATATAGAGAGATATATAGAGAGATAGAGAGATAGATAGATATGTATAGATAGATATAGATAGATAGATAGACATAGATAGATATAAATAGATAAATATAGATAGATAGATAAAGATAGATTAATAGATAGATCCCCGGACAACGTCGGGTATCGCTGCTAGTATAATATAATTTCATACATGTATTGAAATATTTCTGGACCCTAGCTGTTGTTAGGATGGTTCAAAACAAAGGAACTATTTATAAAAGGGAGTGACAGAGCCTACAGAGGAGCTATAGCTACTGTATGAGTGAGTAGGCCACACAACACGTATGATGTAGCGGTGGGCCGGGAGGAGAATACCTTATCCCTCTTCATGATTAGTGGTGAACCGCGAGGCGACAGAGTTCCCGCCTGCCTGACTGCTGAGTGCTGAGAGAGAGAGAGAGAGAGAGTTTAACTGGGTAATTGACTGATTGTCTGGTTGAAATTGAGTGATTTGTTGGTCGGTTGACTGACATGTTGGTTCATTGGTTGGTTGGGTAACTGGTTGCTTGGCTGGTTGTTTATTTGTTATTTTGTTGGATTCTAAAGGCCACAGTTAGTGGGAATGTTCAATATGCTATACTGCCTCTCAGACATTAACCAACAGATATCCTAACCGGTTTTTCACACTCACTAGGACGGCTGACTCACTTCTGTGTCATGTTATCCCTCTCGTGGCAGTAATTGACAATTTCTCGGGATCCAGACATTGAGAAGAGTAGACACACACACACGACAGTCGACTTTAGAATCTGACTACAATTGACTGGTTGACTGAGTCAAATATAACAAACTGAGGCAAATATAACAATCCAACAAACCAACACAACTCCATTTGTATAACACGTGCAGTTGAAAGTGTACCGTGTACGAGAGAGCTAATATATATATATATTGTGCAAATGGTAGGATTGTCACAGTGGAGGAACGGTTTTGCAACTTCTACCTACAGTGAATATTTTGTCAGAGGGATGAAACAAAAATTGAAAGAAAGGAATGACACACGGTGGTGGAATGTGGTGAAAGGAGAGAGAGGTAGGAAAGCGAGGAAAGGCAGTCAAGGAGGGCGGATATAATACCACACTATGGACTTGACCAAGGTTATCACTGACGGCACATCTTGTCTCACATACCCCGAAGGAGGAGTACGTGTTGTCTATGGTGATATTGCCAGTACTTTTGGATTATAGGCACCCTTTCTTTTCCTAATCAGGCTCTTTTCGTTCCTACTATTTCCGTTGTGCCTGCTGTCCCTCTCTATTTAGTATATCCTTCTCCCTCGTGCTACAGTGTCTTCTAGGCCTAGCGAGGTCTTCTTCCTCCCTCTTCAGTTCAGTGCGTCTTTTATGCTTTGTATTTATAACTGGACGTGGCACAGACTGCATGGGGCCGCATACGATACAACCTGCATCAGTATGAAACCTATAATATTAATATGTGATTGAAAAGTGATGTTGCTGCAATACCCTAGCCGTAAACTTTTATACACCCGTTGTTTGGGCTATATGGAAGAGAGAGGGGGGGGGGGGTGGCTGCAACTTTGTTACTAAAAGAAAGAGGCTGCAATTAATCAGTAAAAGGACGGATCGAAGTTGATGACACGAAAGGATGTAGCCTACTCCTCAGCTTCTGTACGGAGGAAGGTTTACACGTGAAGGGTGGCTCAACCTCCAAAGCATTCTTAAATAAGAGTAAAGTCAGCGGCCTGTAGTCTCATTCCCCTCCCTCTTCCTGTTGAGGTGAGTAAGTAAGAAAGGATGCACAGGGAAGGCGGGAAGATACATGAGGTTGTGACGTCACAAGGCCAAGCGAGAACCACGTGTGTCAGCACTACACCGTACAGCAGGTCGTTCTGCAGCTGACACACACACACACACTCCGGCACGTGACTCTTTCCTCTCGTGTTTGTCAGACTTGTCACTCCTACCAGCTGGGGAATAATTTTATCCTCCCTTGTAATTCTACTTTACATTCCATATAGGTATTTTTTTTTTTGTCTCACGAACTTCACCTGTTTTCACTTGTTATTACTTCACCTTCCCTACTCTGTAATGTCTCCTTCACGTGCTTCGTATTACACTCATCCTTTCTTTACTCTCTTTCACATGCTTCCCTCCCTCCCATTCATCCTCCTCTCTTATATTCATATGTTGTCCTCCCTCCCCTCTATCTCAGACGTTATTTGTACACTCATGCATCCCTCTCTTTCACACTCATCCCACTCAGTCATTCGGATACTCATTCCTTCCACCCACTTTCATATTCATTCCTCTTTCTCACCACTGCCATCTCTCCCTCTAAAACTCATACATCCCCCCTCCCCCCCCTCTCTCTTTTTCTCACACACACACACACCTCTTTCATATATTCATCATTTCCTAGTCCAGTAGTGTGTAGATGACGTCATGATGGGAGTAAGAACGTCATGTGTTATACTGTGGGGCCTTGTGCTTGTGCTGTCCTCTACATTCACACGGTTCAGGTTTTTGCATTGGAGGAATGTAGCCTTCTGTGTGGCAACAGTTTCCGGTAGCCTAGTGTAACAGTGGCTCACTTTTAATGTGAAACCATGATAGCGTACACAAGTGTATGTTTGTGTATTGGACGGGATCTGGGAAAGCAATAGACGAAATTTCCAATGTTCATATTCCGAATATTAATCTGAAATATATTTTTGGATGTTTGTACATTTTTCATCTGTTCTATATTAAATTCCAAATGTCAGCGAAAAGATATACTGGTGAACCGGTTATATAGCAGTATTTATTTGTGCTATACATTTCTTAATATGGAGTTTGTGATCACTGAGGAGCATTCCCGAATCCCGTGCGAGCTGCCATTCCCCACCTTCACAGCCAAGGCCCAGACTGGGACGGCTCTGTGACTGTCACCCGACTACTTTTCAAGGTTGCTCTCCTCTATCATCATGAGGCTCAGCTTTATATTAAGCTGAGAAACATGAGGGAAAAGGTAAAACATATTACTAAGCATATTTTTATGGCTTTATATAATATACGGTAATTTGCATAATGTGACGCAGGATGTTTTTTACTCTATACTGTACTGTCAAGGTTGCTGATATTGAGAGTAAAGACGGGAAGAATGGGCGGGATGAGAAGAGGGGAAGGCGTGAATGAGATGGGACCAACAAGTCATTGGTTGAATTTGGTTCTGTCTCAGAGAGCCGCATTTCCATAAGTGGTGGTGGATGTTGATGAGGTCTTGTGGTCTGACGTTCTTCTTCCCTCTGATACGAGTGAGATACCCTGTGTGAGAGGAGGAAGTTGGCATTCTCTGGTAGCATGGGCATAACCTAATATTTGAAAAGTTTAGTGAACACTGAGCACTGGAATACTCTTAAATGTAGCTTGGGTGGGGGAGATGCCGGGACGCTCATTGGTCCGCCTAGTCACATGACCACCTCACCAAGTGATGCTACTCCTCGCTACTCACACGTTTCGTCTATATTTTTTAGGGAGTCCCTTTATCTAAACTAATATGATATTCAATATCATTCTGCCCCTGGAAGTGAATTACATGCGTCATATTTACAGGAATATTGATAGGTAACTGAGGTATGAGATATGGCCTGGTGATGGGTTCAGGTGAGAATAGGGAGCTTTTCAGGGAGCGGTATCAGGCAGCTTTTTATTCAGGCTTCCCATCCTTCCTGCTGGTGAACGTTATCAGACATTAGTCGTGGCCGGGCCAGTGCTGTGTGAGATTCTACGCCTCCTCCCGACGGCCTCACAGTCACACAACCCCCACCACTGCTGTCAGGTGAGCAGCTTTAGCTGTTACTGCAGCCGGTCAGGTAGGGGAGTTCACATATTCTTGTGTACACATGTAAATACACACCAATTTAAACCAGCATTACCGAATACTTTACAGCGATTGCTTTTTGTGTGTTCATTTGAATTCATAGTGTTTGGGAGTTACTGGTAACATAGAAAACGTTTGAGTATTCGTCCATTATAATGAGTGTCAGCTGACTGACCAGAAGCTGTAGTGTTTGTGTATGTGTGTGTGTTTGTGTGTACACCAATGTGTTGTCCGCGTCTACCAAGCTACTCTTTGTCCGCTCAACCTGCTCTAGTCACTTGTATGTGCCAGTATTGATTTCGTCCTTCGAGCCATGCTGGAATTTCACATCGAGGTGGGAGTGGTGGGTGTCATGTCTGAAACAAAACAAGCAGGATCAGTGATGAATGCTTTGTGTTAGTGGTGATGCTTTATATACCTTATAATATCAGTGTCTAATATTGTGATGTAGATGTGACTTCCATGAAAACATTCCAACTTGTTTGGTACTGGTACGTATAACTATAATTAAGTTGAATTATTCCTAATCTTGTTACTATGCATGATGAAAGTAAATTGCACTAACACTCATTTCCTTCATCTCTCGTACTGAGCTAAAATCAAATTTGTGGTCAAATGAAACTTAATAAGTATGATGTGTAGTTTTAGGAAATAATTGTTTGAAATATCAGATTTGGAAAATGAATTTAGTAGAAAAGCTCGTATATGTTTAAACTTTACTGCAAGGGGTTGCCAATTCAGGATCTGTGTATTTGTGTTCATTTTATTATGTGGTTTATTTTAATAGTCAGTCATTTATGATGCCGAGTTATGCATTATACTGTACTCGTGTACAAGTGAGTTTATTATTATGTAGATTTGTATATTTTATATGATAGTGTATGAGAATACCGGTATGTTTTAATGTGTCTTGCAAGTGTCCGTATGTTGGAACTGGTAGACCTGTGTCTTTGTTGTGTATGTTTAACCTTCCATTATTAAATAGTCATACATCCATTGCCCACTTTAATGATAGAGAGACAGAAGGAGAGAGAGAGATCAGACTCAAGGGTGAAGAACTGGGGGATTGTGAGTCAGTTATGTCCCTGAACAAATAGTGCTTGTATTCTATTATATCGATAACTATTACCATATGTCGTGTTATGTACTGTATTTGTGTGTGATGTGGTGGGGCTTTGTTGGATGTATGCCTGTTAATTTAAGAGCATGGGTACAAGGCTAAATGATGATGTGTAGGCTACAGGTGTGGCTGTTCAAAATATGTAAGCCATGTATACAGATGCAAGAGTAGCCTAGGCCTAAAGTTTTTGCACATCGTTGTTTGGGAGAGTAGACTATAATATGTTGTCAAATCGGCGATAATTCTCATTTTATGCTCCAACTGAAATTAATACGTATTCGTGTATTGTGCACTAACTTAGCATAGTGTTGGAAAAGTTGACCAATCATGACACTTATGTGAGGACGTGGGAGCATAGTTGTAGGAGAGCATAGTTGTAGGTTTAGTACTTTGAGTGCAATGAAAGTTTGTACTGTAAACGGTAACTTGTCAGCCTTCGTCTGCGTTATTATACGATGGCGAATAATATCAGCAGCATAAAATAACTCGTCGAGTTAACTGATGTAGCACAACATCATGAATAGTATACTTTAAAACCTTGCCGTGAGTGTGTGTTATAGGACTACTAAAAGTGGATTATATTAGCTGGCCTATATGTGCATTATTTGATGAAGGTTAGTGTTATGTGTAGGTGGGTGTTGCTGCTGACGTCATGTGTGTGTTATAAAGGTGGGCGGATTGATAAGAGATGGGTGGAAATGACAAGAGGTCATCCTGGCCAGACTCATGACATTCGCTTGCTCCAATAAGAGAGAGAGAAAAAAAGTAATGCAGTAATGTTACGAGAGAGACACCTAGCATTAAGTACTGATTTTAAGAGAGAGATAATTAATGAAAGTGAGAGGTAAGAGAATATGTGCCAGGTTTAATGATACGGCGAAAAAGATTAACGAGGAGAGATATATTAACGTACGGTGAAGGAGATGACAGAAAAGAGATAAATGAGTGAGATAATGAAGGCAGGTGGAGAGGTTAGGTACGGGTATAGTATGCGGGTAGGCAGGTAATAACTATAGTAGGCTATAAGTAGACCCAATATTCTCTCAGGTTTGGTGGATTTATTGTTGGGTCATAATAGTTATCTTCAGTTAGTTTGAGTTTCACGTTATTTGGTGCTTTTGTATTTTACTCTTTTCAATCTGTTTGGAAATGTACGGTTGTGATCACTTGTTTTTGTCTATCGCTTTAAATCATGAGTTGAATCCATTTCATCATAGTATAGTACAGGAAATAGTATAGCCTAATTACAGTTTGTTTACGCATTACCAAAAGTTTTATTTTTCTACAAGTTTTGATTTCCAGGTGCGTTATTTTAATCCGATATACTAAAAATTTGAAATATTATAGAGAAAGGTTCATTAAATATTTCAGGCGTTGATCTGTCAATTAAAACTTACCCAGCAGTACTCTCAAAGTTAAAAGACTAATGAATGGAACAACAATTTATGGTGCAGGGAGGGAATATGAACCTGTGTAGGTCTATACGTGTGTGTGAATTCCTGGGATTGTATGTGTAGCAGAAAGGTTGATAATATTCAGTAGCTATAGCCAAAATTCATAAGTTTACCCAAGGCCTTGTAGAATCATGTAGCCTACTCTGAAATTGGGGATAGGGATGCGAGACTCACCCCGCCACCCACTCCCTCCATTTTCCCGATTTCCTTTCCCTACATTACATTCTGAAGTGGGTAAGCTGTGTCATCATTACTCATCAAACAAAAGGCTGGTTAAAGTTCAAGGTTAAATTCACTTAGATGTACAGTCAGATTCTCAAGTCATGTCCGCTACTACCAGAGGTTAACGGTACTGTAATTGTTTGTTCTGTGGTGTAAATATGCGTATGATTTTCACAATTCATCCATGAATGTGGACTATAAACCAATCGATAGTAGTTCCCACGAGAGCCATAAATTGTGACCTCTAGTGGTAGCGGTCCTGGACTTTAAAATTTTGACTGCATATCAGGTTATTTCTGACGTGTAGCCTACTTGTGACTAAGCCTAATCTATAATGAGGGTTAACAGGGTAGGTGGAGGTGAGGTAGGGATGAGATTTAGGGTAATTGATATGGGAGTGTACGTGAAAGGGAGGCGGGTAAGGAAAATCCCACAACTACAGAAGAGGTGTATTTGTTTATAACGTTGTGGCCCGATTTAGACCCTATTCAAGTATTGTCGGGCAGATGAGTTGATTATTTCTTGAATAATATACTTGTTTTGAAGTTACGTGGGGTTTTCCTTACTATTCTTCGTTCAGGAGAGAGAGAGAGAGAGAGAGAGAGAGAGAGAGAGAGAGAGAGAGAGAGAGAGAGAGAGAGAGAGAGAATACTAGGACGAAACTAAAAGGAAGTAAGGAAGAACTAGCATTAGAAGAGAGAGAGAGAGAGTGTGTAACTGGGTAAAACGAGTGAATAGAGAGTTTAAGAGAGTGTACAGTACAGTATAGTATAGTGTGAGTGACGAGAGGGAGTAGGCTAGGCTACAGAGGAGTGAGAGCACCTCGGAGGGAGAGTGATAACGGGTTTGGGACAGGCACAACGGAAATGGACTGTAATTAGGTTAGTACAGTATATGTGTGTTTATTCACGGGCATGTAGTCTCTCTCTTATTCTTTTAGTTCTTTTTCTCTCCCACACTTTTCACTCTAGGCTACCAGTTTTCTCTATTCTCTAATAATATAGCCTATAGTTATTCAGTTTCATTCCGCTTCTTTCTTTTCTTTCAGTGCTCATTTAGGCTACCTACTTTTCTTCATTCGTATCCCTGAGTTATATTTTTCCACTGCTATATTTCTGACTTCACTTTACTTCTGGTCTTACCCTCATTACACAACTTTCACTCAGGTATCGTATATCTATCTGTCTGTCTGTCTCCACGTGATGTCGTTCATACTATCTCTCTCTCTCTACGTCGTCATTAACTTCGTGCCCACAGTATCTTGACAATCCTAC
Organism: Petrolisthes manimaculis; assembly: GCA_034508575.1. Classification (NCBI taxonomy): domain Eukaryota; kingdom Metazoa; phylum Arthropoda; class Malacostraca; order Decapoda; family Porcellanidae; genus Petrolisthes; species Petrolisthes manimaculis. Next base: position 342,130 of record JAWZYT010002008.1, read on the forward strand.
CTTCCATCCTGTCTCCGGTCTGCTCTCTCTCTCTCTCTCTCTCTCTCTCTCTCTCTCTCTCTAGCCAAATGTAAATAAGTGAAGGCAACAGATGTAAAAATATAATTTATGCCAGTGTGCTGGTGAGGGGGATGGGACAACAAACCTAATCCGATATGTTTTCTGAGGGCACTTTAAACCCTCAAGACAATGTTTGAAATGTGACGAGTTTCACGAGCACTAAGATGTCAACATTAGAGGATGCGTACGGTAGTTTGTTGATTTGGTTAGACTGTTATATATACAGTTAGGCTATACGGTGGCAAGTTTTTCCATAATACTAAGAATGTAATTATACAGTATTATATAAAAAATAGATTTTTAAACATAAAAGTCTACTTAAACATTACAGCCTCTGTTTTAGGGATTGCAGAACGAATGCTTTATGTTTGTATCGATGTATTTACTAATAAATTAAATGCGATTATCATTAATTTTTGTATAATTAGAAGAAATCTATTTCTGTAATAATGTAGCATTGTTTGTAAAGTGAAAAGTATTATGCTTCTATTAAAGTGGTGTATGCAGTATTTGAAAGACTAATGGTAAATATAATGACGTAATTATTCCATAGTGTAAATATGAAATAACAATCAATGGCAAGCGTTAATATAGGCCTATACCGGTACAATTTACACTGAATTAATTGTCCCGTTTTATACACTTCAAAACACTTAGGATACTTACTTACTTACTATGGTTATATCTGCAATTAAATGGATACACAAATTATAACTTGGTCTGATAATTATGATGTATGAGACAAACGCTGTCAGTATGACTACGAGTAATACTGTAGGCCTATACCGGTATACTATGTGAGTCTACATACAATTTCTCTATGTTTCGACTCAATCACATTTTCGCTTCACGAAATTTTGAAGCAAGTTTCTAATGAGATCATGTATGTACAGTTGGCTCCACTCCCGCGTTTCTCCCCTAGCGTTGTCAATGTTGGACCAGTCAGAAATTCGAATCCCGATCCACAAGTTATAAAATTCGAAACATTCATATCCCTAGAGTAAAATATATGAATGTTTCTAATATCTTAACTTGTGAATCGGGATTCGAATTTCTGACTGGCCCAACATTGGCAACGACAGGTTAGAAACGCGGGAGTGGAGCCAACTGTACAGTAGGCTACGGCCGTTAGTGTAAAATATTTCTCCGGTTATCATTTTATATCAGAACTTATCGTGGAACACAGTTGTGGTCTCAACTGTACATACATGTTGGCTATACGCATACATTAAATTTTCATAGGCTACGGAGTCACAAAACACTCGACTCTATTTTTTTAATATTATAGCAGACAAGAGCGCTCTGGATGGCAAAAATGTATTGATATCAGATGATTCCCTTTATGTAAGTCCTTGAAACACCTCGCGTCCACCAGGCAGGCAGGCAGGCACTCGGTAATGTTATTTTTTATCCCTCTCGCGCACGGATGACGCATTCGTGGAATATACGGCAATGTGTACTCTCATAGGATTAAATTCATGTTCTCTGCCACCAAAGGTCAGTGTAATCGCTTTGCCTGTATGGGGTGGAGTATGAATATAGTTTTCATCATCCGTATATCCTACATGAGCATAAACATTTTTAGAGTTCTCATGAGTCTTGTTTATTTAATCTTTTTTTGTTGTTTTTCATAGAAAGTAAACAAAAATTTTACAATCAAGTTACGGCATAAGATTGCAGTGACATCTGGTTTTGAAATCTAGGACTAAAGTTGTATGTTACTGTCTGTTTTATGAAGCCTTTGTTTATATACTTTTCACATAAAGATTCATGGCTCCCAAATGAACTCTAGATGGGCTTATATTCCACAACTATGATTGTATGGATGATGAAAACTATACTCATATCCTGCTGCTTCTCCGTGCACCAAAAAATCTATAAAATATTAAAGTTTACCTTGTCACTGGAGAAGACTTGGGTATGGTGTTGCATAAGTTATAAGTAGGCTACCTGAACTGAACGTGACTCTGTGTGAAGTAGAGATGATATAGGCTAGCTTATGTTAGTGTAGTGATTAATGATACGGTATTCAGAAGTTTTATATATGTTGCTCTGTTTGACCCCATTCATGTAAGATGGTAACTATATGCTACACAGCCCTATGCACAAAACGTTTTATTTTTGTCACACATGATTGATAATGTGGACAGTCGATGTTTTTGAGATGCCAGATGACCATATGGTTTTATAGACTGAATATGTTGTTGTTGTGGGATCCGAAGGCACAGATAAATAGTCTTTTCTCTGAACCAAGAATGCAAATACATAAATGTGTTAATCTCGTGGGGCAGAATTCGTTCATACACAGACAGGACCAGGCAAGGACGACTCTACAGTACCGGTATGGTTCAGGCTACCTAGTTGCAACAGACCAAAACTGGTGAGCACATGGATTAGGCTAACTTCTCTGGCTTCTTACTCAGTGACGGGGCGTTTATTTGGGTGCGTGTTCTCCTGCCCGAGCAGAACCTGGGGGAATCGGTGGATTTCTTCAAGCAGGTGTATGGTGATGATGGATGTTGATCGGTCATAAGGGTGGTATTGTTTTGATGGCATATCTACCTAAAGAATCACGTGGTAAACTCTATAAATCTTCACCTATAGAGCTGAAATTCAGTGGCCTCAGGTGAATAGAGTGTTAGAAGGACTTTTCTACATCCATGGTGTGGTGGCCGTGTGAGTTAGAGACCCTTTCTATAGGGTCTCTAGTGTGAGTGGGCGACACATGCAGTTTACAGCAGTCGTGGAAACATGATGAGCCACAAATAACAGTCATAACCAAAAACATTCGACGTCGTTGTTTATCTTTACATTTGATATAGATGATCACAATATACACTCGAGTGGTGGATACATTAGCCAACGTATAGACTTCAGTTCGCCTACAATTAACTAACTACGGTACCCCCTTTTAGTGCACCATCGAACAGTGCATGAGAGAGGGTTAAAGGGGGAAGTTTGTTTTGTGTTGGTAATTCTGGAGCACCTGCTGAATCCTCCAAACTATTCCAAGTCACAGAACACCATTATTTTTGCTCTTCTGGTCCTGTTTCCTAGCATACTTTTGGAGGAATCGAGGCACTCCAATGTACCAAAAAAGAAATGGCCACCTTAAATGCATTACGGGGAAGGGAACTAAGTTAAGGACGACTGGTAAAAGGAGGTATATAACTGAAGAGAGAGAGAGAGAGAGAGAGAGAGAGAGAGAGAGTCGTGAAGATGGGAAATCGGTAGAAGTCAGAGAGTGAGGGAGGTAAAAGTGAAAAGGGAAGGGAAAGGAAGGGAAAAGAATGCAAGGGACGAAAGGTTTGCAAGAAATGAGGCAGGGGTGGAGAGAGGAGGTGGGGAGGAGAAGGGAAAAAAGGGAAGGGAGATAAGAGGAAGGGAAGGGTTTAGGTTTAGGGAGAGAAGTGAGAGAGGAGAAAGAAAAGGGAAAGGAAGGGAAGGGAGAGAGAAGTGCAGAGAAAGAAGAGGAAACAGAAGGTAAGGGAAGGGAGAGAGAGGAGGCAGAGAAGGGAAGGGAAATAAGAGGAAACAGAAGGGAAGGGAAGGGAGAGAGAGGAGACAGAAAGTAAGGGAAGGGAAAGATGTGAAGGAAAAGAAGAGGAAACAGAAGGGAAGGGAAGTGCATGAGAAGAGAAAACAGAAGGGAAGGGAGAGAGGAGGCAGAGAAGGAAAGGAAGGGAAAGAGGAGACAGAAGGTAAGGGAAGGGAGAGAGAGGAGGCAGAGAAGGGAAGGGAGAGAGGAAACAGAAGGTAAGGGAAGGGAGAGAGAGGAGGCAGAGAAGGGAAGGGAAAGTTAAAGAGGAAGTGCAGAGAGGGATGGACAGACATACAGACGGTCAGGGGATGGTGGCGGGGAGACTTAAAGAGGGAGTGTAGTCAGCTGGGGGAGAGACACAAAGACACCAACAACTGCATGGAGAGAGAGAGAGAGACTGACTAACTGGAGAGAAGCTGGTTAGAAACGAACTGAGACAGACTGATTGACTAACTAGAGAGAAAGATGGAGAGAAGCTGGTTAGAAACGAAATGGAGAGAGAGAGAGAGAGAGAGAGAGAGAGAGAGAGAGAGAGAGAGAGAGAGCAACTGGGGAGAGAAGTTGGTTAGAAACAAACTTGAGAGAGGGACTGTGAAGGAAACACGAGACATGAGAAAAAATGACATACTCTGAAGACAGTTTTCTTTGTCCTGTTTCAACTCATTGTTTATTTCAGTGTGACAAAAATTAAGAGAAACCAAACATGCAGTCGTCTGTAATTGAAAGACTTGAATTGTATTTTATCTATTTATTGATTGATTGATATTTTGGACTTTTATATGCAGTCGTCAATTTGAGTTTTATTTTACATATTTATATATTTACTTATATTTTGAATTTGTATATATATATTCGTCAGTTTAATAGTTCGATAGCTTAAGGAAGGTGGTAATTATTCACTTTTGTTTCATCATTGGAGTGCCTTGATTCCTTTAAAGTCTGCCAGGAAACAGGACCAGACGAACAAAGCTATAATGGTGTGTTCTGTTGCTTGGAATAGTCTGGAGGAATTCTTTTTTCTCCAGATTTACCAACACTGTACTTAATTCCTCCTTATATTTAATGGGAGATTCTGATTCCTCCTGAGTTATGCCATGAAACAAGCTCCTTCAAGTAATGTGAGGTGTGTGTGTTTCGTGGCAATATTTAAAGGACTCGTCTATCTCCAATATGTGGGGGGAGGGGAGGAGAGAGAATGGAAAAGGAGAAAAGAACAACTGTGAACGAAGGAAGGGGGAAGAGGAAGAGAACGAAAATATGATCAGAAAGAAAGGAAAGTCGAATGAAAGAAGAAATTTTTAAAATGAAAAAAAGGAGAGAGAGAGAGAGAGAGAGAGAGAGAGAGAGAGAGAGAGAGAGAGAGAGAGAGAGAGAGAGAGAGAGAGAGAGAGAGAGAGAGAGAGAGAGAGAGAGAGAGACCAACTGGGGAGAGAAGCTGGTTAGAAACGAACTAGACAGAGACAGAGGAAAACGGTACCAATCACTTAGGCTACTGGAAAGGAAGGTGTGGGACAAGGTCGAGGATGGCTATAGGATTGTAATGGGTTCGTTTCCTCGTATAATTCTCCATGCATGCAGGTGATGGTAATAATAATAGTCCCATGTCTGGAGGTTGTGTCCGGGTGGTGGCTGAGTGTCTGAGTGGGTTGGTTAAGGGGGGGTGGGAATAAAGGGACAGGCTTGGGGGGGGGGGAGTTAAAGGGTGCAGGAATAGGGGGACAGGCTTTGGGAGGTTGAGGGAATAGGGGGACAGGCTTTCTACCCACCACAAGCCTGTCCCCCTATTCCCCCACCACCCCCAGTCCCCTCCAAGCCTGTCTCCTACTCCCACACCCCCTTAATGGGTTCAAACTGGGTTGGTTGGTGGTCGACTTCTGCTATCATAACCTCTGGGTGGAGAGCTTTTTGTTTTGACCCATTTTGGATAGGCCTAGGCTATAATTATATACTCTTCTATTCTATACGATGTTGACTGGTATATTTAGCACATATACACTCACACACACATTCTCTCACTTATTCACGCACGTACTCATTCACACACACATTCATTCACTCACTCAAACAAACACACACGCACACACACACACAATCTCTCTCTCTCATTCTCTCTCTCTCTCTCACATACACACATACACACACAGGTGGGGAGGGAAGGGACAAAGAGAGAAATTTGTTTTTATTGGAATTAAAAAAAGAGAAGAGAAAGAGTGTAAAATAGGGAATGAAAAGCGTTAATTAAACTTGCATGGAGAAGAACAGACAATTTTAAGAGACCCCGTGTTGTAGTAAGAAAATTAGAGTTAAATGAGTCCTTCAAACATTGCCATGAAACACCATGGATCTACTGTACGTTGAAGGAGCTTGTTTTGTGGCATAATCAGGAGGTATCAGTAGCCTCCAATTCCCACACACGATCACTGGGTTCTTAATTAAGAGAGGGACAGCCACGAGAAAGAAGAGGCCGGGTAGAACAAAAAGAAAAATAAGGGACAGACTCCATCTTCATATTCCCCTACTAACCTCTTTCCTTCCTTCCTTCCATTTCTCTATATATACCCTTGATGAAAAGAGTAAAGAGAGGGATACATACTACACTGAAGGAGAGTGGTGTGGGGTTGAGGAGTGAGCTGGGGGAAGTGCAAAGCTGTGGGTAGGTAGGTAGGTTGGTATGTGGGTGTGTATTGACGACTGATGGTGACTGTGTGGGTGTAAGAGAGAGAGAGACAGACAGACAGGCAGGCAAGTGGTGGAAGAGAGGACATAAACAAAACAATTAAAGGTAAAGAAAGAATGAGTGAGAAATGCTGGGGATGATTCAGAATATGAGAGGAGGAGATAATGGTAAAATAATGCCAATAGGTGTTAGTGATGGAGTCGTGAGAGAGAATGTTTATGAGAGGAATTAAAAACAAAACAATGTGAGGGAAGAGTATATGGAGGCGAGAGGGGGCAGCTATAGGGATAATAACAAGTATAACCTATATATATATATATAGACTCGTATATAAAGTTATAAACAATCTTACAAAAGCAAATAAAACTTCCACCATGCTATACATATACAACATTCGATCATTATTTTCTTATGTTTATTCACCATGGACCTTCCCTGCTATTCTAATCTTTTTCCTTTATACCATTGATTCATATGTATATTTATAAACAATCATCATCACTTCCCCACCCACCACCACCCACCCAGTCTGTCTGTCTGTCTGTCTGTCTGTCTGTCACCCCTTCCTCCCTCCCACTCCACCCACCCACCCACCTTCTTCCTTCCCAAAATACCACAAGGAAAACGTCACTCACTAACCCGTTGTTGTCCCTCCCTTGTTTCGTCTTTCATACACACATACAGTACGCATACATACCCGTATGTTTAGTATATGTATTCAGAATGTATGTAGAGTAGGTACCGTAGTGTGTGATTTGCCATAGCCTATACGAATAGGTCTAAGTATGGAACAGGCAAGGGAGACGTGGAGCTCCAATTTTTGTCTCTGTTTTAGGTCAACATAAATATGCTTGTACTCATTAACACACACACATCAAATTAAAATCAAACATCTTAGTGAATTTTTATGAACCAATATGACAGAGACAGACAGTAATGTTTTCAATTATTTTTCCAAGTCCTTTTCATTCAAAGATGTTGTAGGACTATTGTATTTAATTTAGTGGTATATTACGCCCATGGCCTAGTCTTGCAACACGTTCACACATTTATTCATAGACGTGCAGAGAACAACACAAGCATAAAGTACTATATGGTGTTGTGAGGACCAGGGTTAGCCTATAGTTCAGTGGTATAAGGTAGTTAGTTATATTGCCTCTGTTTTGGGTAATGGTAGGCTATCTCCCTAATGTATCCTCACTGTAGAAATGTATAGCTTAGCTCGATATAATTTATTTGTACTGACTGACTTTTTCCTAACTGGATTGTCATATGAGGTAACATTATATAGGTTTAAATAGCTCTGACTGTAGGCTATACTTACTCCTTATGCCTCGTCTTGTCTCACCTTCCAATGTCAGGATTCTCGAGTGTTAGGAATGAGGGTATCGACTATAATTATTACTACACTTGGTGAGGTTAGGGCGGCTCTCATTTTTCAGAGTCAGAGCACCTAAGAACTTCTCTATGGTAATTTTATTTTTGCACCTTGACCTAGGAATGTCTGGCTTGTAGATAGTGTCGACAATATAGTTAAGTACACTTGTGCGTAATGTCTAAACTCTAAAGTATATAAGGAACATGCCTTGGCAACATATCCCATAATTCAGGCCTTAAAGTTTGCTGACCTTGTGAAGCAAAATGTCATGCAGGGTAGTAGAGTGGTGGCTTTACACAGTGACGGCATAGATAAGCACTGCATGTCGGTTGCTATCAGGTGAGGGTGCATGGAGATAGTTATTTTATGCCCAAAATACAGTCCAAACTTAGGAACGGCAGCACTACAATTGAAAGTACTAACAAATGTGTATTCCTAATGATATGTTCAGCTTCTATCTATTGGTCCACCAAGTCTACTTTCAACTAATCACGCTGCCTGGAACCATGACTCCGCAATCCTCAATCTTGTTGTTGATTATGCAAAGTTAAGAAGAAGACTGCTGTTGGTTTCTTATATACTAGACTCTAGAGAGACGTATGATGGCTAGTGGCAATCTTTATCAGTGTGGGTGTCACCAGGTGGACATTTGCAGTAGGTACAGTACCTGATAGTGTATGAACTAACCTAACTGATCTCATTACACGTTGTGCAATTTTAATGGTCTTGTATTTTAGTACAGTACCGTATATACGTGTAAATATAACAGATGCAACATTAGAAATAATGAATTAGTGAGTTGTCTTTCTTCCAAGATGAGTACCATAATTTATCTTTATCGAGCATCATTCCATATAAAGTCACCGAGTTGAAAAGGTTAAAGGCAAGTGACTTTAAGAATGACTCACGTATTCTCCCCTCGAGGTGTATCTCTGGGAAGCTGGTGGTGTTGCCCGGGACACACAGGCACCTCAGATTCTCTCACATCTGGCCACAGCGCACAATGCACAAATTATTAGTTTGTTTTTACTAAGTGAATATACAAGGAATGAGTGAAGTGCTGTCCAAACACACTTACTTACTCATTTCACAGTGGTGGACATGAACTCGAGATACAGCCCATGAGGGAAGCACTTGATGATTGCTGTAAGAGTGTGAAGGTGTATTTCAAATTTACACCAAAGATGGAGCTCTCCAAAAAGGGGTAAAGAGGAGAGGAAAGATAGGCTATGGGCGGTATTGTGATTGGAGGAGGTACCGGTATGTACAGTGCCAGTACTATACAAAGCCATGGGTACATTCCTTATCTTTATAGGCTCTACAGGGAAAGTGTTTAAGTGCAGTTAGGGTTTAAGTTAATGTTTTCTCCAATAAGAAAAAAAAAAAAAAAAATCGCCAACATTTTATTTGCCTGTCCTCACAACGCGACGCAAATATAATTACAATAGTCTTTGAGGGCTTCTGCACCTGACGTGTCATTCTCTATTACCTTATATACAGTTTCTAATGTAACCAGCTGAGGGGTGTGGCCCAAGTGGGTGAACTCGTGTTTTTATCAAGGTAAAACAGTGCCAACACAAGACCTCGAACTTGGCAAGAATAAGCCCTAAACCTTTCCCGAGACGACACACACACATTCTCACAATGGCTCTCACCACCGCTACTGCACCACCAACCACACATTTTAATGTTTTTTTTTTTTTTTTAATTTTCTTTATGACCTTCACGTATACAGTAAAAGTCCATAACTCAAGTGAAGGTGAATGCTGAAGGCCATGGACTTTTTGTATATTATAGTATATGATATTTACCTTTTATACTTATGACATTTCTTTACCTTGTATATTACACTTCGGTAGTACTTGTAAGTGAATAACAATCTGAATATTAATTATATAACACACACACACACACACACACACACACACACACACACACACACACACACACACACACACACACACACACACACACACACACACACACACACACACACCCCTGCCTGGTACTGGATATCACCCTTATATAATTCAAACACATGAATAAATATGAAGTCCACCAGAGGAAGGCCATATAGAACACGTAGCACATATATATAAGGGGGTGCGGGAATAGGGGGACAGGCTTAGGGGGGTGCGGGAATAGGGGACAGGCTTGGGGGAGTTATTTGGGGTGGTGGTGCGGGAGTAGGGGACAGGCTTGCCGGGGTTTAGGAGGGTGCTAGTCTTTCAATATATAGATATAGGAATATTATTTAACCTCATAGTTAGGGGTAATGAGAAGCTCTTAATTCAAAGTCCCTTTAACATAATTATAGACCGCCTTTAACTCGTCACATATATACAGTCGTGAGGTTTTATTGATTCCACCGTGTGTAGGAGTATTGTGAAGTTTGAACCCCCTCACATATGATGCTATCCGTACTCCATACACGGCCAAATGACATCCTTGTACAGAAACAGCTGTTGTATCGGATGAAATATTCGTGGATTTCTGCGCAGCACACCTAACTTCTTAGAGGCGATTTAGGTAGAGTTTATAATTATGAATCTTTTAATTAGAGATGTGCGAGTCACCAATGAGGTTGAGAAAGGATGTAATATTGAATTGTGTGTCAAGAAGGGATAGTCATGTGTCAGAGCGTGATAAAAGATCATGTATGTCTTGAAAGATTTGAAAACCCACAAAAGTTTTCTCTGCCCCAATCATGTATGAGCGATAAGCTAAGAAGTCAGAGGTGCTATACCGCATATAATCGCGTGATGTGGCGAGAAGTTGTTTGAATGGAGTTGCAGCCATTGTTACGATATATGGTAGCGCTTCAGTCAAATATATAATACGTAACTAGTCACAAGTGGCATGTGCAGCAGCTGTACATTCACTCACCTTACACCTGTGAACGAGCTGGCAAGATCCACAAAAATATACAGAACATGTAGAAGGAGGGCAGGGATGAGAGCAGAAGGTGGTGGTGGTGGTGGTGGTGTTCCGCAGAAAAAAGGCAATAAGTATAGATGTTTGTTGGTGGAACGAGAAGTGGAATAGGCGGGTAGGTGTGTTTGTTTTAGATAGTGGAATTAAAGGTGAAAGGGAGTAAGTAGATGTTTGTCGGTGGGACGGGAAATGGAGTAGGTTGGTGTGTTTGTTTTAGTTAGTAGGTGTATTTGTTTTAGATCGTGGAATTGAAGGTAAAAGAGAATGAGTAGGTTTGTGTTCGATAGTGGCGGTGGAGGAGTGTGGAGGGAAGCAGGTGTTTGGCGGAGGTAGTTGAAGGGGAGGGAGAGATTAGTAGGTGTGTTTATATGTAGTAGTGGTGGTGGTGGTGGTGGTGGAAGGGAGAAGGGAGTACTGTATATGTAGGTGTGTTAGGTAATGATGGTGGTGGTGGTGGTGAGGGAAGAGGAGGAGGAGGAGTAGGAGAGGACAGGGTAGGGTAGCAGCAGGTGTTAAGCGGAGGTGGCAGGGAAGAAGAGGGGTGGAATGTCTGGGAAATGGAGGGTTATTGATTCCACCAAACTTAAGATACTACAAAACAGATCCCCAACTCTTAATTATACTGCTTGAAGTGATCTGTTTCCTGGTGTAGCTTGGTGGATTCAATCGCTCCCTAAACTCGCCCATAGCAAAAGACCCCTTAATTAAGGACCCTGTGATCGTGTATGGGAATTGGATGTTTCTGATTCCTCCTGACTATGCCACGAAACAAGCTCCTTCAATATAGGTGTAGGTGTGTGTGTGTAGGTGTGTTTCGTGGCAATATTTAAAGGACTCATTTACCTCCAATTTTCTGACAACACCACAGGGTCCCTTAAGTGGATTATTATGACACGTTACATTAGGGTTTCAGTTTATGTACCCATTGTTCTTAACGCAACACAGAAATGACCACAACACAGAGGACACGAGAGCCAAGTGATCACGTTATAGAATGACCTACAACATGTGAGTCAGTCGTGAGCGAGAGGATCAGATTAGCCTACAGGTGTTGGTGGTAGTGAGAGAAGGGTCGTGGCAGGAATGAGGGTAGACGGCTTAGTACACACTACACACACACACACACCTACATTTTCCTTGGCATTCCCTCCATATTCTGATCTTCATTAGAACATTTTGTATTTTATTTGTACCGTACTATCACGACATTCTGATTTTTATTAGTAGTACGTTAGTAGTACCATTCTCCATCAATAGTTTGATTTCCAGCACTCTTTCAGTATTCTAATTTATATTTGGTTCATTGTCTTATGTTGTATTATGATTCCAAGTCCCATGTAGCTACGTATGAAACCTCTCATGCACGGTGACTCACAAGTGCGTCAAACTTGATCACCCACTCATGCATCTGAGGTTATGGCGTTTGCTTCCCGAGTTTGCTGCCCAGACACGGGAATCATTGTACAGTTTTCCTAGGCCCCTATGCCACAGTCACCAAACGGCTATAATAGAGTAGGCACCCCGTCGTCGTCAAGTTGAGAGTCGTACAGTACATTGGGGGAAGAAACTACAAACTCTTAATTAACGAACATCATGAGATTTATCCTTCATTTCTTCATATTTCAATATCCATTTCTTGTAGAATCTATAAGCTTGTGTACAGAGACAACCTGGTTATCGTATAGGCTATAGCTTATAAACTAAATACCAGGTATTTCTTTTTACGTTTCGGCACACCTTGGAGTGGTTAACCTTGCCCTTGCTACTGATTGGCAAATATATTAAAAAATCTGATGGTTGACATTTCAGAACTGGCCATTGGCAATTGTAGACCCGGCATACTTTAACCCTTTGCCCTTGACTACATAGTATACATATATGTCATAAATTTTCGAGTGTATTTTCTGTAGAGCTGTAGTATAGACAAGATAGCAATTGGCCGTTTGTATTCCTTATTTCTAGCTTCTCTCATCTTGCTAAACAAAGCTTCATCATGGCCAGGAACACTATAGTGCTTTACTTATTTCGCTTCGTAGCCAGCTTGCTTCATACCTGCTTCTCTTTTGGACAATTAGTATGAATTTCTCTTCTGTTGTGTAGTTACAAATCAAAATTAGTAAATTGACATACATGCATAATATTAATGAAACGTACCTTTACACACAAAGCATCTTTGGCTCCACTAAAATTTGATACGGTACAAAAAATCAGCATGGAATAATGCACGCTTTGAACCTTGCATCTAGCTACGAATTAACCAACGTTGATTAGAGGGAGACCTGTTTGTTTATTTCAGACTAAACCTGCATATCACTCACCATATTTGATTGGTTGTGAATGATTTTAAGCTGGACACTACCACTACTACTACTACTACTACTACTACTACTAACACCTCGACCACAGCAGTACTAGACGCAGACATGAACAAGAATGAGAACTGCATGACCCACCAGATGCCAGGACCGGACATACAGCAGGAGCCGGCAGGTATAATTGAAAACAGACGCTGAGATTCGATAGTTAAGAGGTTACCGAGGTCTGCTGAAACTGAGTATATACTGTATATATAGGCTTTATAGTCAGCCATTTGAAGTGATTGATTTAATTTATAGATTTCTGTGGAAGCTTAGCCTAACTTTACTATTTAATATTTTTGTTTCTTAGGATGTATTTATAGACCTCCGCCTATTGTCTTTTACCATGATTTTTTGTTTCTGTTTTTATGCCTCGACGTTCTTCAGAGTAATAATAGTAAGGGCCACTTTTCAAAGGCAGGTTTAATAATTTAAGTATTCGTTTGTATTGCGAGACACTAAGCTAAGAATATCCTTTATACATACGGTACTATAGATGTGTGGAAGACTCGTTGTGACTCAGCTAGACACACACTGACGTTTGCAGTCTAAATAATGTGAGGTTATATTACTGGTGGCGTGGTTAATTAAAGGGGCAAGTTTTGTGTAGGTAAATCTGGAGCAACTGAATCCTCCAAACTATTCCAAGCAGCAGGACACCATTATTTTTGTTCATCTGGTCCTGTTTTCTGGCATATTTTGGAGGAATGAAGACGCTCCAATGTACCAAAAAAGAATGACCACCTTAATTAAGTTATAGTTGGCGAGTAATAAGAAATGCCTGCTAGTGTGGTTAATAATATTTTGAGTTGTAATTATAGTGTGTGTGATGACTGAGCAGTTAAAGACCCTGTGATCGTGTATAAAATTGGAGACTTCTGATTCCTCCTGACCATGCCACGAAACAAACTTTTTCCCTATAAGTGGTGTTTCGTGGCAATATTTGAAGGACTCATGTTTCTCCAACTTTTAGACAACATCACAGGATCCCTTAACCTATCTTGGGTGGATATTAAACTTTTACTTTGAGGAAAAGACTTGTCGTCGGTTCATTCGTGTTACAAAATAACACGAATTAAAGAGAAAATAAGTGTGTGTGTGTGTGAGAGAGAGAGAGAGAGAGAGAGAGAGAGAGAGAGAGAGAGAATGGGAGTGATTAAGTGACTCAAGAGCCTTTTCCTCTAAGTAGTAGTTTAACAATATGACTCTATGTAGACTCGTCCCCTCTTCCTTCTTCAGGTATACATAAATATTATACATTATATTACAAAGTGTACTAAGATCCAACAACTCACTTCAACACAGCTGGTATTCGTAAGTAATTAGTAGTATTTTTGAAATGCATTTTTATCATTTTTCTGTTTATTTTTTGGTGTTGCATGCATGTTTGATCATGTTGCAGCCACTAAAATTCGCTATAATCTTGTCACTCAGAGAATTCTCATCCCATTCCATTAGGCTCAATCAATTGTAAATTCGGCTCTAAAAAATTCTTCTGTGTGATACTTCAAACGGCAAAAGAATGCCTTCATCGTTGTATCTATTTACTCAACATTTCCACTTAAAGTGTTCAATAATATCAACTTGAATATTTTTACTAAATGTATAGAAACCTTCCGTATACCTTGGATTTGAAGTTCGAGCTTGTTGTACACTCGTGATACATATTTTCTGACCAGACTACACATATAGAGGCGGATGAGTTCGAATGCAGGGTGTGTGTGTGTGTGTGTGGTGTCTGCCGTTCGTCTCTGGTCAGAAATTACGTATCACGAGCGTACTGTGCATACCTTCTGCACATAGTAACACAACGTGGATTCCCATGTACAGATTTGTAGGGGAATATAAGTATACTCTATATACAATCAATACGTGCAGAAAAAAAAAATGTATACGTTTGTCCAGTCACCATGATGCATCGTTAGAAATGATTTATACTCTGTTGTAATCTGGTATGAGCAACACTACGGTGACTACTATCAAGGGCTACGTTATGTATAAGTGAGGACAACCAACTGAGCATTTCTCTTCACGACGTCCTTTGCACACAACTTCCATCGATATTTTTTCATGTGAAGGTCAGAGATGGATGATTTTGTGACACATCTGTTTGTTTGTTTCCTTACCAACCACCTAGGCTATTTCAGTAGTAGAGTGAGTATACATTATCATTTTCTGGTATCGCACAGGTCAGTAACAATAGTGACTGATTATATATGCACACAACAGTTTAGTCACACACACACACACACACACACACACACACACAAGCCCACTATGTACAGTCGGACTCAGGAATTCGTATACACCACTGGGACATCAAGGGTGCGTAACAACTAGAAAATTTAGTATATTAATTTCCCAACACCAAACATTTCTAGTGATATGATCTTGGCAACAAAACTTGAATCAGTCAACAAAACGATAACTACAGTATGTGCAAAATAAACACCCCTTTTAACCAGTGCTATGTGTACGAATTCTTGAGGTCGACTGTACATGTCAGCCTTCGGTCAGTCATAATTATCAGTTTGAAGTCGATAGTCATTACACTAAGCCTCAATAAAAAATCGACAAAAGTGTTCTTGAGATCGTAGCTTAAACCTCCGCCCCAAAGCTGAGTAATGAAAATTTGAAACCCCCACAGTGTCGTGAAAGTCTAAGGGAATGGCCACCATTATTTTACTGTCATTCTTAATACAGTAGGTATCAGTAAATAATATATATATATATATATATATATATATATATATATATATATATATATATATATATATATATATATATATATATATATATATACATATATATATATATATATATATACATATATATATATATATATATATATATATATATATATATATATATATATATATATATATATATATATATATATATATATATATATATATAACTTCGATCATAGCTTTTTACATAATCCTGCCAACAAAATCCAGGTGGACAGACACAGAAAACCAAGCCAAACCAATCACATAACTGGATCTGGTATGAGGAATGTCTGTGTTAAATATGTAAATGTGAAGGTGTAAGTACAGTATGAACAAATGTCCTCAAGCGATGAATGACAAATTAATAAAATATCTGCTACTTTTTTTAATTTGTTCAATATCAATCGTGAATCCTCTTTCCCCCGAATTTAGAATTCCTTACAAAATTATTATAGTCACTACAATTATGCTATGGTAACTTTCAGGAAAAGTTTGATCATTGCTAAAATTTGCACTTAGTGTTAATGGACGGGTAGTATGTTTGTAGCTATGACTTGTCTGTTACTCTTGATTTTCAGCAGGTAGTGAGTCAGAATTATCTGTAACTTGTAAGTATGGGTTACAGTTGGGTTAATAATTATGTTGTGCACAATTTGGAGGGAATTTCCTTCAAACTGCCGAAAAGCAAATTTCCACAGTAGACTATACGAACAGGATCTGTGTTGTATATAGCCTATGTCGAGAGTGTTGCACCATTGAGTCATTTAAATACAAGTCACAGAACTTTAGGAGGAAGAACTGAGTAGGTTATAATGAACTCTTGAGCCACTGGATATTGTGTAGCAGCCTCACTAGCAGGTGAATAATTGTGCTGGTATTTTTATAACAGCGGGGGGGAGGGGGACTTTACTAATCTTTAATAGGTAAGTTCAGTGATTATTTTGTAAGGTTCGGAAAACTATTCCATCGTAAGAGTGAAAAATACACGTGTTTGTGTGCATGAAGGAATAGACTTGGTGTTACTGCACATTTGCTACATGTGCAGCTAAGAAGGTGCGATAATAAATAGTACCACCGTTTACCTGTAAAATGAATTTAGTAAACAGGAACCTCTTAATCAAATCTATGATGCTTTCGTGTATTGAACAACCAGTTGTACAAGTATGTTTCACACTGATAGGTCATAGCTGTAGTACCGTACTATTTTTTTCCACTTGAACATATATTATTAACTTGTCACTGAGTGTATACAGTATAGTACATATTTTCATTCTACATGTATGATTTTGAAGAGGTTTTACTGAAGGTACAGAAGCCGAAGGAAAACCTCAAATGGTGGTACCGTATAACATTCTGTCAACTGTCAAGCAACGCACGCAGGTTCATATTACAATACCTTACAGTGTGCTTTGCCTTTCAGACGAGTTCCTGTATGGTGTCCAAGGCGGAGAGGAGACTGTACAACGAGTGAAGGACGGGGACCAACAGTCACCAGGACAGGGAAGTGACAGTGAGGCTGACCACAACGGGAAGGCAGAGAAAGGCTGTGTCCAGAGTCAAGTAGAAGAGGAAACAGAGGAACCTGAAGTAAGACAGGAACAGATACAGGTTGAAGAGAAGGAGGAGGAAGAGAGCCTAGTAGCCGAGGAGGAAGAAGTGCAGATTAAGGAAGAGACTGAAGCAGAGGGAGACGTAAAAGAGGACAAGGCAGAAGAGCAAAGAAAAGAGGAATTACAAGAAGAAGAAAACGTAGAAGTAGAGGAAGGTCAACGAGGAGAGAAACATTTAGAACAAGAGGAACAGGAACGAGAAGGAGAAACAGAGGAATTACAAGAAGAAGAGAACGTAAAACAAGGAGAGGAAAAACCGAAGGAAGAACAAGAAACTGAACAAAATACAGAAGCAGAGGAAGAAGAGCTTAAAGAAGTAGATCTCAGAGAACAGATCAAGGAAGAAAATTGGAGGGAAGAAGAGGAAGGCGAAAGTGAGGAAAGGAAAGAAGAACTGCTACCGGAAGTAAATGACAGTGTGAACGAGGGAGAAAATAACTCAGACTATCAAGAAACAGAGGAGGTAAAGGAAGGAGAGGACCAAGGGAACTCCCAGACTGAAGAGGAGAAGGCACAACTAGAAGGTGAAGAACTAGGAACGCAACAAGCAGTACCGGTAGCAGGAGAACAGCAGGAAGAACAAAGAACAGAGGAAAGTGGCAAAGGAGAACAACAAACAGCTCATCAGAAACCGGAAGAACTAGACAGAGAACAAACTACTACTGAACCGAGAAACTCCTATCAAGAAGAAGGAGAAAAACAAAGCCAAGACGAACAGGATCACACAACAACAACAAACACAGCAGTTACCGACGGGGTCACAAACCACAGTCACCAGAGCCAAGATACAACAAGGCCGACAGAATATCCCATCTCTAATAATATTTACATAAAACATAATAATAGTAGTGTAAAGAGTAATAATATATCAGATAAACTAAGTTCCCTCAAGACCCGTTTTGAGCGTGCCAACAACTGCGAGCCACCCAACCGAAGACGTGTGACTGGCAGGAGTGAACGAAGGAAGAACATCATGGCTGACACCACCAAGTCCAGCAGATTCGTGAGTTTTGTTGTTGTTGACTTTAGTACTCTCACGCAGACTTAAAAAAAAAAAAAAAAAAAAAAAAAACCAAGTCCAGCAGATTCGTGAGTTTTATTGTTGACTTTTAGTACTCTCACGCAGACTTTAAAAAAAAAAAAAAAAAAAAAAAAAAAAAAAAATCTCACATTGTTCTGCTTATGACACTCTATTATTATTATTTTTGTTTAGTCATTATTCCTATTTTGAGAGTGAATATAACTTCGCTTAATTATCATTTGAGGCCGTGTCCTTTGGAGGTGTTGCAGCCTGCAGAACAATAATATTGGGCGTGACTGTACGTTGCTTACTAACTCTACTGTATATTATATTCTGCACATTTCTGTTTTACGCAAAGTGTCTTTTATATTCTGAGGCGGCAATCAACTAACCACTCTTAGTCTTAGAAAGATTATAATATTATGTGTGGATCTAGGTGAAATATCCATATTCTATTCTCGGGCTTGGGTTTCTCTGTCCTGTTTTGACTAAGATTGACAGAACTTTGAATTTTCAGTGTACCGAGGAACTTAACAATTTAAAGACTGAAAGTTATAATACTATCAATGAGTCTTGTGAATATCCCACACTTGTAACGAGGCCTTTAGGCATAAACAATACTGTAGACTCCATCGCCGTTTATAGATTTGTTTTTGGTGTTGATGTCACTAACTCTGGTTGCTCAGTGATTTAGATAAGTGAACACTGTAGGGTTGTCTGCTTAAGTTCCGCCGTCGAGAGTTGCCACGAGAGCCATTTTGTTTGCGAAAAGTAAACAAAATCTTCAGCAAACTGCAGTGTGTTTACAGTGACCTCTAGACTCTAGACTCTAGAGTGTACAGTCACGATCACTAATAAGTATACAGCTTTGGTTGAAGCTTTGAACAGTCTAATTCACCAACGAACTAATTCCAATGGAGATCTTATTAGCCTATGTATTTATTTATTTACTGTCTCTAGGTATTCGAAGCACACCTGAATACTTATAAGTGCTCGTGACTGTACCAGGATACGCAATCCACACATAAGGATAGCTTCATGAGTTGGGCATGTTTACGAGTCGAGGATTCATTTACTCCACTAGTGATGATGTATGGTTGGAAGGAAGCTTGGCACGTGTGATGTTCTAAACGGTGGTAGTGCTGTGAGTGTTTCGTTTTACCCAACTGACGAGCGTTGGCAAGCTTCAACGTTGCCCTGCTGCTTGTCATTATTTGTGAAGAATGTGTAGAACAGTGCCAAGATGTTATCAACCCTCGGAGTGTCGGTGATCAATATTGCCAATAGCAACAACATTAAAATATTATATAAGATTGCCCTTGTACTGAATTAGCGTTCTTGAGGTGAGTGGCATAAAATTAATAAATATAATCACTTTGTCCAAATATGAATGAGATACGGTATATAATGAAAATTTAAAATATAAATCCTCACCTCTCAAGCAGGAACAGACGAAAGGAAGACGCGAAGGGGAAGTACCGTAGAGTTACCTGTGCTTGGCTGGCTTGATAATTCTGGAGCAACTGAATCCTCCTGGCATACTTTGTAGGAATCGAGTAGCTCCAATTTAACAATAGCGAGTTACCCCCTTAAATGGACCTTGTGATCTTGTATAAAAACTGTAGGCTTCTCTGATTCCTCCTGACCATGCCACAAAACAACCTCCTTCCATCTAGGTGGTGTTTCGTGGCAATATTTGGAGGACTCGTTTACCTCCAATTTTCCGACTAGTGAAATATTATCCTTCCAGTATCAACTCAGGTGTTCTCTTATTGTAATTGAGATTTCAGGGTATACCGATTTTAGTGCCATATTTCCCTGGTGGTTTAGTACGAAAGAAACATTATGGTTAAGGGTAGATTTTCTTGTTAGTGAATTGGAAAGTCTGGGATTCCTCCAAACTAAGCCTATGCCACGAAACAGATCCCTTATTACAGTAGTAACATTAAAAGTCGTCTGTTTCCTGGCATAGTTTTGTAGGAATCAGTAGCATCCCAATTAACCAACACGAAAATTTCTCCTTAACAGTTAGCTATATTTCGTGGACATCATCTCACCTTTTAGTATAATGACAAAATAGTGTAATTAAAATACTAAAGGGCCAAGAGAAGCATGCGAAAAATAGTACAGGTACCTTGCTTCTACCGAGCTACGCCATACGGACCACTTAACCCACTGAGGTCTGCCATCCCTTCCCTTTCTTCACAACATTGTAATGATTGTATGCAGTGGCGAGTTTCGTACCCGGAAGAGTTAGGAAACACGTGAGGAGGCGCAGGTCGGAATTAATTGACGGTTTAAATTATAGGATAATGACCGGTTGAGACCAATAAATTTAGTAACAAGTAGGATAAAATTATATGTTTGTATTGTGCTTATTTTTATTGATAAGGGAAGAATAAAAATTAAGAACTGACTAAAAGAATTTAGCTTGGAACATCAAGGGCAAACCAGAACACCCAGTAGGCCTAACCTAAAGGCCATTGAACATCAGACATTCAAGGCAAATAAACCAAGAACACCTGAATATGATCATAACTTGTATTTTTAATAAATTGGCAATATTCTAGGGCTGTCCAACTCAGCGACATGCATTACTGTTGAAAATTAAAGCTCATTCACTTTACATTTAATCTACTGTTCTGTAGTTGAGTTTTACTCGTCATATCTAAACTTTCATTCTTCTGTCTTGTGGTTGTGAGGAATGTCTTTTTTTTTTTTTTATTAGTTAAGGAATATTTATTACACTCGATTATAGTGTCTACTTTATCATCTTCATGATAAACTGTGAAAAGACACTAGACAAATAGGTGGACTGTTGGTATTTTAACTGCGTTCAGTGTCAGCAAAGGGAGAATTCCTCTTATGTCAAAATGGTGGTCAGTGACTTATTAGTGATTAGTGGAGGAATCCACCCTCAGATTTTACCACTGACTTGTGTTCATGGCAATACACTTGGGAAAGGTTATAAAAATAATATGGCCCAGCTGTGAGTGTTATTTCTCTTAAAGCCTGTTAACGTCTGCTAACTTAAAGTTATAAAATTCATGTATTCAACAGGGCGGGAACATTGAAAAGTGTGCTCAATGTAACAAGACTGTATATGCCATGGAGAAGATGGAAGTAGCAGGCCGACTGATGCACAAGACTTGCTTCAGGTGCTGCAAATGTAACTCACCTCTCAAGTATGTATTACTGTGCTGCACTCGAACAAGGGCATGACAAATGTTTTTGTACTTAACCATTTTCATCACAAAAATAAACATGGTTGCCAACAAAAGCTAGTTTCATGTCAGAATATATGAGTTACATCTTCCGAGGTGGCCAAAACATTACGTACTAAAACAGAACCTTTTCTTTTCTCCTGTTGCAGCGTGGGAAGGTTCTCAGTGGGTGGAGGGGAGCTGTATTGTCTCACTCACTACAAGCAAGCATTCAGAGAGAAGGGCACCTATGATGTCTTCACCCCAGACAACCCAATCAAGGGCAAATGGCAAAACAAGGCCGCTGAGTGATGTCACCTATAAGGAACCAGGTCAGGGAAACTTGGTTGACTGTGGATAAGGTATGGTTTTGTTGATGATCTGAAATTCTGCTTAGAGTCAAGAAAAAGAAATTTCTCACATTATAACTGGGCTGGGTGGTGTAAAGAAACAGCAACCAGGGAGAGTGAACAGCTGAGATGAAGGTACCTGTATTGTTATGATGGTAATCTGAATGTCTCCTTGAAATCATAGCTGGTTGACACAAAGAGACAGAAACCAAAGATGCACTCTCCCATACTGTCAGTATCTATAGATATACTGTATGTAAGACCTGCACAGTAACTTGTCCAATATTTTTAAACTGGATTAATCATGGTAGAAACTTGGCCTTCACTCTCTACACCTGGAAATGGCAACTGAATCTCAGGATGAGCTTAAAGGTGAAGTGCTACTTACTAACTTACGATAATATATAGCTTCACTCTGGATATCATTCCTCGAAGACTGTATCTATGAACTGCAAACAGGAGTGTTTTTGTAACATATTTATGAACTGCAATCAGGATTTTTTTTTATCTTTCATAGTAAAAAAAATTACTTTCTTTTTTATTGAAGACAAAATTTGTAATAGCTACAATTGCAATGAGTAAATGTTAAAATTGCGGATTAATGTTATTCATTATAATACACTGAACATAGTGGGAAGTGTTCTTTGAGGTTCAGGGTAATGTTATTAAAACAGGAGGAGTTACTGTCCCAAACCTTTATAGTAAAGTTAAATATTGACTGACATTAGACAATGTAATCAGCTGAGGAACTATAACAAACAATTTTAGAATTAACAACTCTGCTATTTGTACATAAGAGAGGAAACTATTACATTTTTTCCCATACTGTGAAAATATAGCTGTAAGGTACAGTACCCCCACTTGTGTTAATAATGTAACTATCTGCCAACGTGTGAGACCCTTCATGTACAGTACAACCTTGCCACCATGCGGGATAGGAACTCATTAAGGGACCTGACTGAACAAATCCCTCAGGTCCCAGTCTTGCTACCTCCGTCCCTGTATTGCTGCCTTTTATCACTCTCTTGGTGCATTACAGCTCTCTTATAAGGCTTCACTATAGAGTGATAGCTGCTGGAGTAAGATGGAAGCTCACAGCCATTTTTACAGTCTTACCCAAATTATCAGGATCTGCTTTCCTTACTCTATACCAAATCTTGTATTGCATTTCTATCTGTTTTAGAAGCAAGTGGAAAGTGTAAACAAACTACTCCAGTAAAAAACAAAGTATTCTGCAGAGTTAGGAAGCACTTAACTGAACACCTGGAGGCAACTGTAAAAGCGGCTGTGGCTCACTGTCCTATTTACCACCCATTTATGTGTAACAGACAGATTTACTTATCAGTTTGTATTTCTTGAACTGCCACCTTCCTTCCATCTCTTCCATTGACTCCTCATTTAAGCATATGATTCTGTTTATTATATAGGAGAGTAGAAATGCCAATAGTTTGAAGAGTAGATTAATTTGTTAATCCCAGTTATTCTAGTCTTCATTATTTATGATTTACTGAATTTTTAAGGTTTTTAACTAACTTTAAATGTGAATGATGAATTGAGTGTTATTTATATACTGTATAATATACAGTGTGTGTATATATATACATACATACTGTACTGGTATTACGTGTGTACAGTCAAGATGTCAAATAGCCAACGATAACAATAAGGAAATATATATATCACTATCACTATTCATGTATAAGATTACAGAATTTTCTTCACACTGCCTGACTGATCTACAAAATGTGTCTGTTTAATGGAGAAGTTAGGGTATAATGCACTGTACTGTGCTGTGCATGTTACAGTGCCTTACATATTTTATGTTATGGCAACTTGTATATATCTGCACAAGTCGTAACATTAATGTGAAGGACTGAAAGCAAACCCAAAATAATTGTCTACTGTAATGATATACTGTATCACAAAGTGTATAAACAAAGTTGACCAATAACTCCAAATGTGCAAGCCACTGTTTGTGTCCAACCATAGGGTACAGTAATTTAGCAGTACTGTACTGTACTGTACTTACTCGACACCATATAAATATAGTACTCTGAGGCACAACTGACCAGTCCTCAATATCAGCCGCAGTTACATCCCCTGTTATTTTCACAATTAATAGTAAGTTTGCTTGGAAATAAGATGTCACAGACACTATCCAGTCCACATAAATAATGAGTAGATCTATATAGGACTTGTGTAGGAAAATTGAATGGTTGCTTGATGTACTGGATAGCTCTACATATACAGTAAGGAGTGTGGTCATATGCCTGTGGAGATGGAGCTGTAGAACAGGGAAAGCAAACGAGGAACAAGGAAGAACAAGGAAGGAAGAGACTGTAGGAAAAGAAAAACTCAAAAGATTATTAAATTGAGAAAAATTGGCATCAAACACGTATAAGTACTTACAAATACTGTACTTATCTCTCTGAAGGCAATACTGGCTAGAAATTAGATATTAAATTTTCATACTCAAACTAAATCCGGCATTGTTTATAGATATCCTATTAATGATCTCAAGATTATAGAACTAAGATGTGATCATATTCATCTCTATGGGTTTATAAATGATGAGTATTACTGTATGTAAGTGGCATTCGCACTGTAGAAAACTAGGGAAAATAAATAAAATTACATAGATTACAATTTATACCAGGAAAAAACTGCTTTATAGCAACGCAGCTTACACATTGATATGTGAAATTTGTATTATATGTGGAGTTGTTTAGTGACTTGCAGAACTGATGTGTACCTCTGTTGACTAGTAATCTTTACAAAGTATGAGATGTACGGCCACAGTCAAATATCCACCAACACTTTCCTTCTAATGTAGTAAATATCATGGTAATAATGAACAGCACGTGTATGATTTTGCAGTACCTCATACTGTAATAATTGAAGGGGTTCAGTTGATGTAAGGTGTTGTTGTTTGAGTATATTTAGATATGATAGTGATTTATTTGCACAAGGGAAGGAGAGTATTGGTGGTTATTTGATTGTGGCTGTACATGATGTAGTGACGAATGTTCCTTCTGCCTTGAATCTGCCATTGCTTTTTTTTTATATGATCAGATACTTACAGTCATACAATTATCTATGATACATTATACTCAGACTAATGATATACCTGTACCTCTATGGGATTTGTATCATACTGTATAGATATACTATACAGTACAGTATAATAGATTGTACTGTAATATTTTCTATTTTAAAATTTGTTACTGAGGAGAATTTAACCTATGATTTTACAGGCAATACATATTACTTATGTACTATTTATGAACATATATATTAATGCATGTTTGTTTATTATGTTAGTGTTTACAGGAAGCCGATTGCTTGTGAATAAAAGGATGCACAGGAGATGTTGATTACCAAGACACACAGTCACATTTTACTACTTATCTTGTTGGAGAGAAAAGTGAATGTATGAATATTATATTGCTAACCAATGCAATAGGATTTTACATGAGAAAATGATTTATATGGTGTCCCTTTCAGATACATAAGGCTAGTCATACTCACACTTTTATAAGCTGAAACACCTTCACTCAGGCACTTTTCCATGCCTTCATACAAGTGCATACTTTTACATTAACTAACTCTTCATACTGTTTATGTAGTGTGTGTGTGTGCGTGTGCGTTTCCTGGGAACTTCAAGGCGTTAAACATTCATAAAGGGTGAAATAAAATCTGTGGAAACATTGATCTGGAATCGCTTGATGCTCTGATAAATACACAGTCCATCTACTCTTGTCCAATGCACCGCACTTCTATTCCTCTACTCTTAGATAGAGTGCCAAAATACTGAAGTCCATGAACTATGATTGAGGGAGCTACATCTATGCACAGCTTTTATAGCAACCATAATGGTGTATCCTCTCCTATCACATTATCTTCAACAATTAGGGAAAGTTAAAATCATCATAATTCTGTTCATGCACTGTCATGTTATTCCTGTGCATGGATGACTGGTAAAATTTAAACTGATGAAAGAATTATTCTAAGCATAGTACAGTAACCAGCACTTTTATTTGTCAATGTAGGATTCAAGTTGATTAACAATAATGAAGTTTAGTTATATTTTCATGTACCATACTGTAGTTTTTAATTAAAGAAACTAATTATTTTGCCTGTATGAGAGAAGCTTTGTTGATATAACTTGCTTTTTTTTTCCATTATAGAGACACTTCATGGGTTATACTATATATTACCCTTGATGTACAGTATATCATACCCAGCTGTATGAGCTTTGACACTCAGGGTCATAGAACAGGGATGTAGGGTCTTGTGCTAAATAATCATTCTGTCGTAGCACAGCAAAAAAAACATACATTATGAGAGTTAATATCAATTGCAATGAATTTGTAAGGTTATTCAAACTGATGGAGTATAACTGTATAATTAAAATTAAACACTTTCCACATCTTTTCCCTCCACACATATCTGACATACTCTCAATTTGCTTTAACAACCAACATGGATAGGGATTTCCCAGCTGTTTCCTCTCTTATTGTGGAGAAATCTGGAACATACAACTCTTGTCAAAATAATGATTTAATGTTTATTATGTGAAATTATATACAATACATTAATTTTGTGAAATAGTGTACAGTACAGTACTGAAATGAATTATTTTGTCAGAATGTGTTCATGGGATCATGCAGTAGATACATGGCAATAAGAACAGGAAGTCTAAAGAAAAGTTATATACCTTAACAAAAATTATTTTAATCTTGTTACCCTGTGCACTGAAGTAAAAATGTATGTTCTTCCGATATTTTGAATGGTTTTGAAGATACATTTCTTTCAGTGAATTTCTGTGAGAAATGCTTATACTGTATGTCAAAACTTAGTTTATTGCTCTACACATATTGTGTCATTGGTGTGCCACAGCTGTTTTTATAAGTTGGAGGAACTGTACTGTACTAGTAACATTCGCCTTGAAAGGACAAATTGTTCTGGGAAAGAAAACTTTTATCAACAAACCTTACCCCAACAGTCATGGCAAAGGTTTATGGGAAACTGGAGTAAATACAGCATAAATGTCATTTTACAATATTGTTTTCAAATGTTCTAAATGGTTTTTAACTTGTATAAAATATATGTATGTTACATGGAAATCACATGATACAGGGGGGGCTTCATAAGGTTGCTATGGTCCCACAGAAAAGTTGAGAAGGCAGTGAAGGACATGAGTTTAGATCTGGAATGTACAGGGATTAAAAAACAAAAACGAAAGATTGCAAAATTTCTGATTGGCAATTACATTCTGAAACAAAGAACTGGAGACAAGCATCTTACCCATTAGACTACTAGTGCCCCTTGAACTGGAGATGTAGACTTAAAGCTATGATGTTTTTATCAATTAATGGACGGCATTGTGTGCCCTGAGTTTGTTTGGATACAGCTTGCAGTTTTCCTCACAACTGTGGCTAATTTTCTGTCACACTTATCTCTGTTCTTCATACTCACAGTATTTATGCACTTGCATGCCTCATTCTTCCAGATACATAACTCCTTAACTCCACTATTCATGGTGTGGGTATCTTTTATCTTAATACTATGTTCATAATATTATGACTTCTTCACCATCATTTACATTTAGGTGAGTCAGGTCAGCTAAATTATATATATCAGTTGTCTACAGTGTACAGTACTTTGTATGTATGGTGTGAGGTTCAGTTTTGCTGCTATGCAATGCATTGTTTATTGGTAGTAACTATTACCTTATAATGTACTGGATTTTAATATTTTAGCACTTGGTGAGTTGTGCCTGAGAGTACCTAATGCAGTACAGTAAATTACAAGTTTTCCCTTTGTGTAATATCTGGTTAACTTGTTCTACCATATTATTGGTGAGCATTATTGTTTTATTATACAGTATTTCTGAGGCAATCAGTTTTTTTGTGATGTCTACATGGGCATTTTATGATCTGATTTGAAAAGATCATGCTGTTGGCTTTTAAGGTTATAATGAATACATATAAGGTTTGCTTGGACTTAGTATTACAGTACATTATAATAATACAGTAATAAATTTCATGCATGTTGATAATATATTTCCTCATCTGTGATATATATTTTCATATGTATGATACGTGTTATTTTTGTATTGCAACAAAATGTGGCTGCCTAACATTTTAACAATAAGATATCAGATGGAAACTAGTTGATTCATGATCCGGTGTCACATAACTGTGCTATTCATCTCAGTATTTGTAATTGTTCTCAGTTACAATAAATAAATTTACACTTTTTGTGTTTCATTCTAATTTACAGCACATGTACAACTACCAAACATTGCAGTTGGTCTGCTTAGTCACTGGGTGTATGTCATCGTAATCATCAATACCACCATTTCCCTTTTTTGTAAGGGGTGTGGGCTCCAACACCAGAAGTGGAAATATGAAATCAGAATATAATAAGAGACAGAAAACCCATCAAAATGGAACACACATACATTAATTTTCCTGTTTAAACCCACAAAATTCTCTATTTTCACCAATAAGTTCTTGTATCCATAACTCTAGTCCCTGGAGAGTCTTAATGGAGATTATAATGAATCTCTTGATAACATTAGAAATATTAAAATATAGGGGAGACCTGGACCCGTATTTATCAAAGTAAAATTCACTCATAAGTTAAGTATTTGTTCATAGCTGACAAGTTGGATGAGACCAGCAAGAGTAGGGTGAGTGTTACAGTGTTAGTATGTAGCCAATAAACAGTATTCCTTTGTATAGCCCCAGACAGAGTTAAATATTACAAGTCGGCACTGACACCATCATTTTCAAAGGGTTTAGGTTCGAAGTTGAATTTGTGAATTTGTTACCAGGGAGAGGAAGAGTTGGAGGGATGTAATGGGGTGATACTGATCCACTGGTTATTCAGTGGAGGTGCCAAGAATAAGAGAAAGATCATTAAATTTTGGTCATGAGAAGGATGGAAGATTATTTACTCTTAATATGTCCTCATTCCCGTAGTTAAGTACACTGTATAGTGTATTTACAAGGTATGGTGAATGAGATGGCTGGTGTAGGGATGGAGGTTCGAGGAGTAGCCTTGTGTTAGACGAGCAGGGAGAGAGAAATTTATAGAGGAAGTGGCTGGTTGGAAATGAGGATAACACAGTACAGTACATGTTTCCTAGTGGAAGAATGTGAGTGGGAGGTGCCGAGGTGGCTAAGAGGAGGAAGGCTGACCGGAAAATGTGTATCCGACAGTCCGTGAACAGACTTCCCCTTACACCCTGGCAGGTCAAGGAATATGTGCCGCGACTGTACGCTGGATAAGGCGGTGAAGGAGTAGGAAAGGGTAGAAGGCCCAAGGTGTAGATTGAGGAGTTTGCTTGGAGGAGGTGGGAGTAGATTTGGTAGAAGGGCAAAGGGAGAAGTTCAATTTGGTACACGATTGCCTTAATTAATGAATCCATTTAATTATTTTGTAATTGTTCTAGCCTATAGTTGTTACAATTTAAGAACACAGTACTTGGAAGAAAAAATAAGAGAAATAAAGATTGAATAAAACGTCGAGATGTGAGAAGAAAAGTAAGAGCACCGTTGAAAAGGCGTAATGACACACGCTTCTCGACATTCACATTAATAAATTTTGAGCGACAACATTGACGGGAGATCGGAGAGCAGTGTTGCCAGGTCAGGGAAATTTTGAAGTCCACACAGGGAAATAAATTATATAAAGAATATTGAAGAGTAAACTTGGACATTTCTACCAGACGATAATATCACCAAAATTACCGTCAATCTTCAAGAGTAAACATGGAATTATTGATGTATAAAAGGGAAACTGATGTAAAAACGAGGTTAAATATTACCAAGCAGATCTGCCACTCATCTGGTAACACTGCAAGGAGAGACCTACATGTGCAGAAGTAGCAGCATATCACCGAAGGAATTATTTCTAATATAATAGGCTGTATAACAAAACACACATTTCAAGATGAGTGTGTTGCAAAAAATAGCAGACATTGAGGCTGAGGTAATTACAAATGTTGAATTTTTCTTGTGTAAACTGAAAAATGTATTTAAAAAAAACGATAGGATGTTCATAACAGATTGTATTATATGATATTCATTCTTAATTTATTTAATACTTAATCGACATGTATTGTGTGATATTCATGCTTAATGGACGTGTATTATGTGATATTCTAATTTAATACTTAATAATGGGAGTATATGAGCATGTTGATGTAGGATATTCCCGGTACACTCTGGTCCCAGTGGAAAACAAGACAAATTCATAATAACAGGCTGGCCCAATATGCCTTGTTGGTTACCGAAGCAAATTCCAGGGGGATTGGGGGGAAGGTCTGTAAATATTGAAAGATTTAACGTTTCCATTATTGCGAACGGTTTTTCTACCTTGATTACACACTTATCGTTTATTGTACTTTATTACAGAATAACTGGGTTTTTGGCTAGGCTTGAGCAGTATTACCACATTAGGTTAGGTCCTGGAAATTTGCCCCAGTCACTTTATAATAGTTTGCCCAGATTAGGTCCGGTAGTTTGCCCAGGTCAGGTCCTGGTAGTCTGCTGTTGTCTAGGTTAGGTCAGGTCCGGTCAGGTCAGACTAGTTTCCAAATTATGTTTGTAAACGAGGCATATCCGAGAGAAACACCATAGATGAAAAGTGTCTTAGAATGGTCCAAAATAGTGGATAATTATACAAACATATACAATATAGTGAACCCAGGTTTTCTGTAAATTTACCCATTCTTTTCCAAAGAATTTGAGCAAACTTTTCATTTACCCGGTAGATAATTACATATACTATACAGTATATTGGCCTACATGGTTTGTGGAACCAATTCCATGGTTAACAACCTGACAGCAGTACAGATTTATTGCTTAAATTTTTCAAAATTTTGGGGTTTAGTGGTTTAAACTTTGCTCTTGAGAAAGAAAACAAATTGCATTGTGTTAGATCAGGTGAGCAAGCCAACCTCTCAAGCATGGCAATTTTGTACATATTTTCTCATTGTAGGAAATTATGCATGAAAAGTCAGGAAAAAGAATTACTGTACAGTAAATCATCCTACCATTATTTGCCCCAAAAATTATTGACCTCATTCATTATCTGAAAAAAAAGTAACAGCTGCAGTAATAGTTTCAAGAGAATTGTGATAATCCTGGACTATTGTTGTTTTGCTATACATATAATATGTACCAGTACTACTCGTACAATACAATATTCCTTTATTTCAGATGGCTCGAACTCAGAGAAATAAAGCCACCATGGGTCACCTGGGCTTACTGAAGGCAAAACTAGCAAAACTCAAGAGAGAATTAATTACTCCAAAAGGTGGAGGAGCTGCAGTTGGGGAAGGTTTTGATGTGGCAAAGACAGGAGATGCTCGGATAGGCTTTGTTGGTAAGTAATGTCAGGAGTGTTCTGTATGCTAAATATAAATATTGTACATTTATGGTTTTATATTGTTTTTTATTCCCATATTGAGATCTGACCTTTTTGCATCCATAACTCTCCATTCATCTATTTCCTACCTTTAACCTCCCCCTCTTCTCTCGGTCCCCCATCACCTCCCTTTCCCAACCCTCCTTTTTATCTTCACAACCCTCCACCTTTCCTTAGGGAATAACCACTACTACTCATGACATCTTGCAGTTCCTCAATGACACAAAAACTAGACAAGTTGACGCCATAGTATTAGACTTTGCCAAAGCCTTCGACAAAGTCCCTCACCAAAGACTACTACACAAGTTAGAATTCTATGGCATACAGGGACAACTTCTTCACAGGATTAGAACGTTCTTGACTACCAGAAAGCAACGCGTAGATCTTGACGGTAGTCAGTCTCCACCTGTTCCTGTGATCTCTGGGGTATCCCAGGGCACTGTCCTGGGCCCCCTTCTCTTCCTTTCATACATTAATGATCTCCCACTTTCACTTTCCTCTACCACTAGACTCTTTGCAGACGATAGCTTAGTTTACAGACCAATTAAAGATAGGAATGACTGCCTTCGACTACAGGACGACCTAACTTCACTTGAAGACTGGGAAGTCAAGAGGCAGATGACATTTAGACCAGACAAATGCCATCACATCCGTTTTACCCGTGCTCATAATCCCATTCCATATACATATCAACTACAAAACACTAACCTCAACACAGTCCCTTCCCACAAATACTTGGGTGTCCACATCTCAGCAGACATGAGGTGGAACACACACATAGGTAGCATCAGGGCCAAAGCCAGTAGGGTCCTGGGGTTCTTGTGCAGGAACCTCACAATGATATTAATAAATTAGAATCCATACAAAACAAAACTGCAAGATGGGCCAGACGTGATTACAGACACACTACATCAGTCACTTTGCTTAAACAAGACACAAAACTAGACCCATTGGCAACAAGAAAACAAATACACAGACAACAGATGATATACAAAATCACAAACAAGTTAGTTGACATAGACAAAGACACATATCTACACCCTACAAGTATACGGTCCACTAGAGGCAGCCACAACCTAAAATACCATACATACCAGACAAGCACTGATATATTTAGGCACTCATTCTTTCCCCGCAGCATCCAAGAGTGGAATTATCTCCCATCTCATATAGTTAATAGCCCCGCTCTTGACACTTTTAGAAATAGGATCACCAATCATTACCTCCCCAATCCTAATCCTCAACCCACAGTCCCTGACCCAACCCACCCTCATCCTAACCCCCTTCCTAATCCTACCCTGGATCCCTAAATCCCCTGCACAACCCCCGCATATTATGCTGCCCACGAGCAGCCCTCTGCTGGACCCAAAACTTAAACTTAAACTAAAAAAAAAATCCTGTTCACCTGTGATCGAGAATCATGTTTTTTGCTGGCCACACAAGCTTTGTTGTTATACGAAAGTAAAATGGAATATACCGTAACCTAATAAATAACTTATTTATTGTTTTAGTGATCAATCCTTTAAAGGTTCAGAATTTTACTGAACCAGGAAAGGGAACCATAACTTTGCCTGATAATGTGTGGAGATTAATTTCCTATTTTAGGTATAGAGAATCTGATACACACATGGTTTGGTTGAGGGATTGCTAATGGTATGTTTACAGTCATGGACAAAACTCCCTTACACCCCAATTTACAGTAGAGCCTTGATTATCCGGCATACATGGAAATTTTAAAAGTCTGGAAAATTGAATTTTCCGGATACTTGAATAACTCCCATTTTTTTTTTTTGTGTGTGCATCATACATGTAGTCTACATATGTGTAGAAGTAAATAGCTAATCGGCAAATGTAACAGTAGCCATGGCTATTACATATTCCACCAAATATTTGGGTAAATTTATATAAATTAGTGTGTAATCGCAGACACTGTATATGCTTCAAAACAAAGGCCGGTAACATGTAAATTAGGGGTGAGCACTGCACAGCTACATTAATTGGGCATGATGATTGCTGGCTAAAATTTAAAATTCCGGTTAGGTCCTGGATTTTCCTTGTTTGATTGATTTTAGAATTTTTCTTTAAATTGCCTGGTTAAGCTCCAATTCCAGTTCATTGGTTCCCAGATAATTTAGGCTCTTCTGTACATTGTATTTGGCGGCAATGGGCACTCAGGTTCTTTATCTCAACCAAGTACAGTTCTGGTGCTGAATGGGGTGTCAGAATAATTATCCAATATTTTTTTATTATGAGCAATGGTATAGTTATATTGTTACGAACAGTACTAATCATAGTGCTGAACTGTAACATGTTCCTGTACATGTATCTTGGCATGCCAATATACTGTAGATTTATCTGTCCTTAAGACATTTTTAATTTACAATTTGCAGGTTTTCCCTCTGTGGGCAAGTCAACATTACTGAGCAACTTGGCTGGTGTTTACTCTGAAGTAGCAGCATATGAGTTCACCACACTCACAACAGTCCCTGGCTGTATCAAGTACAAAGGTGCCAAGATTCAGGTACAGTAGTATTTAATAATACTCTGATTTTAGTTTTTGTTGTGGGAGGCTTTCATAATTGCTATTATTGAAACTTTATGCTAGAATTTCTAATCAGGCATCAGTTATCAATATAATTAATTGAGCCAACATATTGGAAAACTGGTTGGAGGTACAGTATTAATATGTAATAAACTAAATAATAATATTGCGAATATACTGATATATAGCTTTTGCATCCTATAAATAATTTTAAAGTACTGTGTTATGTACTGTACTTTGTAAAATGTTGAATGTTTCATGGACCAATTAGGTGGATCTGTTTTGATGTTGCTGCAGTGTAATAATACAGTATAGTGAGCATTGATTTGAGAAAATATTTGATGGAATATACATTATGTGGCTCAAGTTTGATGATTGTCATTGCACAAAACAAGTTGGGTAGTGAGTGACATCCTTTTGTAACCAAAGTACAAACTGTCTGCTGAATTAGTGCCCATTGTGGTAAAAATTGAAACTTGTGAGATATGAGGCACACTTGGACTGTAGACTTTAGATTGCTTTTGGCAAGTACCAGGAATTGGTCACTGGTTACTGAACTGAAGAGATCAATATACCAGGAGCACGAGTCAGTAGGCTGCTGAGGATAGTCGTGTAAAGCAAGTACTGTACCTTGAGTAAGTCACTAAGTACTGAAGGGTGTCAAAATACCAGAGGCACAAATCAGATGGCTACAGCATTAGGGATAACGGTGACAAACAAGTACAATGGGATAGTCACTGGTTAATAAAGGGAGTAGAGATTTTAAAGGTACATGTGATACTGAGGATGGTAATGGCAAGGAAGTAGAGGGCCCAAAATTATAACTCATCATATAAGACCCATACAAATTCTCTATTTATTTGTAGCTCTGATGCCTTGCTCCCTGTTCCAGACATCCCCTTCCATTCATGTTTCTCTCCCTCTCGTACTTTTCCAGCCTGTTCACTTACCTGACTGCCTCTCACACCAGTTCCTGAACTGCACCTTCTTTATCAACTCCCTATCTTGCATTATATCCAAGTCCTAACCACCTCAATGTACTATGCTTCACCCTCTCAACCACCCTATACTCAACACTTTTCCTTTCACACAGCCTACATCTCTCATAAACATCCTCAGTGAAGCATAGTACATTGAGGTGGTTAGGACTTGGATATAATGCAAGATAGGGAGTTGATAAAGAAGATGCAATTCAGGAACCAGTGTGAGAGGCAGTCAGGTAAGTTTGTATATACAATACAGTAAGCTGATTTAATAACATGGGAAAGTACAAACTCATTGTCCTTGTCTCACAAATGCTGGCTGAAGGTTTGCTTCCCAGATGGGGTCATATACTGAAGAGAATTTGTACAGTCTCGGCCTAGAGTAAGTATCCACCCACTCCCAGCCAACCCAGACATGTGGCACCATTGCTACAGTGGATACGAGGAGTGAAGCAGGGCAAGACTCGGCAACCTGAGTCGAATCAGTTACTTGAACCAGCGAGAAGGTGGAGGAAAGACAGTGTTTTGCTGATTTACCCTATCTCAGGTTGATGAGTCTTTCCCTGCTTCATCCCTTGTATCCATGGTTGCAATGGTGCCATATGTCGGGGTTGGCTGGGAGTGGATGGATACTTACTCTATGCAGAGACTGTACATTTACCCTCTTTTTTTCAAGTATATAATAGTCTTTAGTCTCCCAGAGTATTTTAGCATCTACCCTAATCTGCAATGATATGGATACATGGTTGATCTATAAACAATTTCTTTCCCCAGTTACTTGATCTGCCTGGTATCATTGAAGGAGCCAAGGATGGCAAGGGTCGTGGCAAACAGGTGATTGCTGTGGCTCGCACTTGTTCACTAATCTTCATTGTACTAGATGTACTCAAGCCACTCTTGCACAAAAAACTTATTGAGAAGGAGCTGGAAGGATTTGGGATGAGACTAAACAAGGTGAGACTATTTTATTGTATTTTCCTCTTATCCCTTCACTAAAAGTATTGCTCCTGAAACATCAAAGATATTTGGCATTTCAGATCAGTTTATCCAACATGAAAATAACCAAATTGTAATGCTCTAAGCACTAAGATGTAGGAAAATTAGTTCTGAATTTTATTATGTTGGGTAGAGATAATTAGTAATTATTGACTCACTCCACAGGAATATGTAATCTGTATGAAAGTATTTGGTGTTGGTTAGAGAGGATATTATGGTATTTGGTCATGTCAGTAACCGTGGATTGACGACAATTAGAGTTTGCAGGGTTTGAGTGTTCCCAGTCTTATTCTATAGCCACGACCAAATATTTTTCACCCTAGATCCCCATCTCAAATTTCCCTAAGTTACCCTAGATCTGTTGGTACTCATAAACATTGAATATTTTCTCTTCCACTCATTGTTTCATCGACTAATTGAGTAATTTGCATCAGGATTGTCTGGTTCTGTTTCTTTCTTATAATATTCTATTGATTTAACACATACCAAAACACTTCCAATGCTACACTGTATAGGCTAGTCTCTGTTGCCTTGTACTGTAGAATTTATTAGTTAGGATTTCATCCAAGTCATTCAACCTATTAAATTGATGATTGTACTTAGTACTTATCGTCCATTCCAATAAGAAAATTGGCTCAGATTTGTGTGAACACATTGATAGAGGTGGCATTCCTGCTGCTGTTCAGAGGGCATGTGTTTTGTTTACATTCTGTTTACATTCAAATTTTTTTTATATTTCTTCACTTAGTGCACCTATTACATAAGCTAGGAAATTTAGTTTATATCATTGGATTAAGCAGTAATTGTACAACTGTAATACAATTATTAAAACTTTGGAGGTTAAACAAAATTAAAGTAATTACAGCAAGTATAAGTCAGAGAATATAGTCTTACGGTTTATACAACATTTTACTTATCATTGGTATTTGCAGCAATTATGAAAGTAATCTAAGAATAAATTATGAGCTCTTGAATACGATGATCCTTTCAGATTTTATGTAAAAGCACTATAGGAGAGAAGTGGAAGGATTTATATAGATTGTTGCATCTTACCAACATGACTTGATGGAGGGAGAGAGGGAGGAAGGGGGAGGTGGATAAGGTTGCCAAGTACCACCAACATGAATATTGT
Organism: Petrolisthes manimaculis; assembly: GCA_034508575.1. Lineage (NCBI taxonomy): Eukaryota > Metazoa > Arthropoda > Malacostraca > Decapoda > Porcellanidae > Petrolisthes > Petrolisthes manimaculis. The sequence goes on from JAWZYT010002008.1 coordinate 379,087, forward strand.
TAGTATTTGGAGAGATATCGGCTAATAATGCTTACTTGTATCCACTTTAAGTACTCTGTAATAATATCAGTTTGAAATAATTCCCATACATTATAATTACCGAACTCCACTAACAAAATGGTTGATTGAATTGACCCGAATTTTTACAGCCACCTTATTGGTCCATCCCACCTTTATTCCATCAAGTCATGTCAGTATGTTAGGAAGATACAACATATTTGTACAAATCCTTCCATTTCTGACCTATAGTGTTTTTACATAAATTTTATGTTCAAGAGCTCATAATTTATTCTAAGATTACTTTCATAAGTTTTGATAGTTGTATTATAGTTGTACAATTACTGCTTAATCCAATGATATAAACTAAATTATCCTAGCTTATGTAATAGGTAAGCTAAGTGAAGAAATATAAATATTTTTTGAACAGTAGCAGGTGTGCCACTTGTATCGATGTATTCGCACTAATCGGAGCCGATTTTCCTTTATCCTGATTATATTCCAATTGCCCTAGACTTACCCTCAGACTCCTGATTATCCTAAATATGGAAGTACTGTCTATAGCTGTTAGATTTAGATGCTTGATAGTATCCAGGGAGAGCTAAACTTACTCTTTGCTATAAATTGTTCTAACAGGAACCACCTCAAATCACTTTCCGGAGAAAGGAGAAAGGAGGAGTGAACCTTCAGTGTGCTGCACAACAAAATGAACTTGACCTAGAACTTGTTAAGGTGAGAATTGTCAAATGCTGCTGCTAAGTATTTTATTATTCCATCCATTATATTTGTGCCAGAATTTACTAAGTTGTCAATTTGAACACTGAAATTTGTCAGGAGTTTATGATTATAAAACCACAGTGTTACTGAAGAATATAACCAGGAATATTTTCACTTATGCCATGTCACAACTGGGAATGGATTTGTCTACCATTTCTTAAATGACTTTGCTAAGTAGCACAGCCTTGGACCCCTACACCCCTGAGTTGGGTTATGTGAGACATGGATGTTGCCTTACCTATATAGAAAATAGTTTGATCATCATCAATACCCCATTTCCCTTGTGTCAAAGTGTGGGGGTCTCCAGTACCCTAGGTAGTAAAAGGAAGTAGAATATAGAAGGAAGAGACAATCATCATCATCAATATCTCATTTCTCTGTCTTGAAGGGGTGGGGAGACTCTTGTTCCAGTGCAGGACCCCTGACAAGCAAGGGGTCCACCTTTGGTGGTGTCATTGTTAGAGAGCAGGGTTCCCAACCCTCACTACTCCAATGTATTGTAGGAGGTACAAGGCTGACTGCACCATCACAAGAATGGTTGGTGATGGGGAAGCCACTTCCCTACGTCGAAGGAGGAGACCATACCCAGTGAAATGGGTCGCACTCATATCCACTCCCACTTTCAAGCTGGCAAAATTCTCAGCTCCCCCCCCCCCCCCCCCCAAGTTCTTGCATCAACAACATACTGCAAGTCCCTTTACTTAGCCAGTATTTAATTTTCTCCTTTCCCACAGACCATCTTAGCTGAGTATCGCATCCATAATGCCGACATTGTGCTCAAGTATGATGCTACAGCAGATGACTTGATTGATGTCATTGAGGGTAACCGAGTGTATGTACCTTGCATCTACCTCCTCAACAAAATTGGTAACTAATGGTTATTTACAGTAGTTGCAATAAGCTTTCTTTATGACACACATAATATTTAATATTTTTCATTTGACACAAGATCATTATATTACTTGGTCAATAAATCTAGATGATAATGGACTGCAGTATAATAATGAATGTTGTTAAGTGTTGAAGTTCCTCAAGCTGTCTGGCCAAGCAGCTCATTCTGAGGAAGGCCATGGCCTGAACTGGGCATTCCTATAGAATCCTTTACGACTGTATTTTGTATTGTTTATGGGTGTGTTTATTTTGTGGTATTTCATTTGGTTTGATCATGACTATTACGTGATACTCACAGCTGACTTAATATTCCAGATCAAATCAGCATTGAAGAGTTAGACATAATATACAAGATCCCTCACTGTGTTCCTATATCGGCTCACCACAAGTGGAATTTTGATGACCTCTTGGAGAGAATGTGGGAGTACCTCAACCTTTGCAGAATGTAAGAAAGTATAGTATTTAAGTTTCTCTCATTATTAATTTTATTAGGCTTGAATATTACCGGTCTCTCTTGATCGAGGTATGTGAATGATTCCCAGAGGCTGGTACATCTGCATTTCTCTTCCCCATCACTCACGATTCTTGTGATGGTGCAGTCAGCCTCGTATCCCCTATGATACAAGGGGGGAGTGAGGGTTGGGGACTCCACTCTCTAACATTAACCCAACCAAAGGTGAAGCTGGACCCCTTGCCTGTCAGGGATCCTGCACTGGTGCTAGAGCCTCCCCACCCCTTGAAAAAGGGAAATGGGGTATTGATGATGATGATTGGCAGTCCCTCTTTCACACCAGACCCAGAGACCTCATACACTATCGTTGTAAGTCACCAGTCTTGCATTCTCACCAATATGATTATGGGGAGAGTTACCCATGAAAACCATAAATCTTAATTATTGATGGATTTTCATAATTTTTTCACAGGTTATGTGTACCTTGTCTATGAACAATATATACAGTTTTGAAGAAAATCGGACTGACCTGTCTTTGATTTTGACGATTTCTTTGAAATTTTGAAAAACTTTGAAATTGAAAAGGCTTTGTTATTTGTGGACCAATTTCAAAGATTTTGGTACCATTGGAAAGAACAGAAAATAATTAACAATTTTACCAGATAATTTTTCAATATTCATATTTTTTTTCATTTTTATGATTTAAAAAAAAAAAAATCAAAGTTGAAAATCTCCAGTCAACTTTTGGGTGGATAGATCAAAATTCAATATGGTAGTTTTGTAGCTAATTATTTTCTCTTTCCAATGATATCTTTAGTTTTGAAATTGCTCCATAAATAAAAAAGTTATTACAAAAAGAAGGGTTTTTGACCTAGTTTTGAGAAAACAAGGGAAAAAGTAATCTTTTCAATCGCCGTTCGATTCCGGTCATGAAAGATTATTTATTGTTTTTGAATAGCAATGAATATAATTCACGTGATTGAAATGTAATATATAACCAGTTATTTCATCGACTATCGGTAGCCACAATTAGAGACCCTATATAGGGTCTCTAGCCATAATGACCCTGTGAGTGGGGGTGGTGGTGGGGAAAAACCCCTATAACTATGGAAATATTTATTCTACAGTAATAAAACTTCGCCAGATGACTTACCAATTATAAACAGTGTTACTAAGGTGAAAAAAGAAGCCATTTTTCAATTTTGCGCTAAAATTTATGGGTAACGCCCCCCCTTAAATCACTTAATGTATTTCACCTCTCCCACTGCAAACTACATCAAACTGTATCTTGTACATATCCATTGCATTCACATTTGAAACACACTTAACCACTTGCTTCTCATTCAAAACTTGCTAGGAGACTACAATACAGCCAGCAACCCATTGCTAAGACTGTCATACAGCATCCCACACCTTATTCAACACAGAAATCCCTTCATCACCTCTACAAAAGATATCTAGGAGAAACTCTTAATGCAAGTAGTTGCCTTTGTGTGGGCCCTCGTGTTTACATCAATGTGAACAAGAGCTTCTACAAAGAGCAAGAAAAATGCCATTATTTTCAGAGTTGAGGAAATAAAGAGGACCAAGACTGATTTGCTGGAATATGTGAATCAGTCTAGACTAATAGAAACCTTTCATTCAGTCTGATAAGAAGGGAAAGGATGAGAGGTAATGAATCTCTGACCCTGTGAATGGGAACTATAGATATAATGTAGAGAAAGATTATCATCATTAATCCCCATTTCCAAGGGGTGGGTCCAGCTCTTAGGGTATTTGAGCCTTGGTGGGGTCATTGTTAGAGTGGGGTCCCCAACCCTCACTCCCCCTGTATTGTAGTGGATACGAGACTGACTGTACCATTGCAAGAATGGGGGGTGATGGGGAAGCCACTTTCGTATGCCAGTAAACTAGAAGGATTATGATATATAATATTTATATAGTAACATTATATTTTTAAATAAAAATGTATGTAGACCTAGTGTCTCATTTCTTGCATTTGTTTGATACAGCTACACAAAACCCAAGGGCCAGCTGCCAGACTACAGTGCTCCAGTTGTTCTCCGAGCTGATAGAAAGACTGTAGAAGATTTCTGTAACAAGATCCACCGCACTATTATAAGAGAATTTAAATAGTAAGTACTGTAAGAAAATTATTTTGTATACCTTAAGAATTCCTTACAAGTAGTGTATTTTAAGCAAATAACTTATGGACTGCCTTCACCATAATTGACTGGGGACTGTCCAAAGATATTTTGTGGCAATTGAAAATTTGTTGTTGAAGTTCCTTAAGTTTTCTGGTGGAGCAGCCCTGAGCCTGGCTTTCCCACAGTGTTCAAAGAGTGTATGATGTGTTGTTGTGTGCATTACAGTCTTCCATAATGTGTGATAGAATGGTATGCTGTGTTGCATCCTGGACTGACATCTACAATGGCTCCATCCAGCTGCTTCTGGTATGTCAGAAGGGCCAGGTGGTGGACACATTGCAGCCTGGCCAGGTGGACTCTGTCCTCACAAGGAAGGGAGGATTCAGATGGGTGGTTGTCTGGAGGCTGTGCAAGCAGCTGAATGTTGTACAAAGTAAAGCACAATTGCATGTGGAAATAGTTTCTATGAATGTCCACACTAGGGATTGAACCAGGATACTAGCAATGCGAGAGACTCACTAAAACGAGAGTGGAGAGAACCTCGCTATCAACTGATGGCATAGGAAGCCCTGGGTCATCACTAGGTCATCTCACTTTCCTTGGTGGGTGGATGACTAACATGTACTTCTACCCTTACCATGGAATACATACTGTACAGTGGTTAGCACCTGGGTCTCACATTGTGAGTATCCTGGTTTGATCCCCAGTGTGGACAGCTGAGTGTTGTTGTAAATTTTGTTATTCTGTCATGCCTAAAGTGACAGTGTGGCAGAGGACTTTACTCTAGTATGTGCTTGCACGAATCATATGCCATATCATGAAGTAGCATTGGAGGGAGGTGATTTGTGGTTGTTTAATGTGTACACGGATGAAATTATGAAAGAGGATACAGTACTATATTTTGAACTTGATATTGTGTGTGTATGAAATGTATGGTATGCATGTAAATGTTGTGTGGTGAGTGCCTGAAGTGTAGTAGAATAGGGTAGTTATAAAACATATAATATACTAAAAAGAAAGTTCTCAAAGACAGTTTGTTATAGTGAGATTGAGAGAGCTGATGAGTGATAAACAGTCTGTCATGTGGATGTACAGTCGTGCTAGGAAGTGTTGTCATATTTATTAATATTCCGTGACATTACTTTCTAGTGCGATTGTACAGTGGAAGAGGAATGTTTCCTAATCATCGAAGGAGGGAGTGTCGGAACAAGGATCTCTTAAACCCTGTCCAATATAGAGGACTATGTGCACATATTTCTATTGCTTCTTTAGCAGTGTTACCAGATGGAGCACTTCCTAACAAGCACCACACTATCCAGCAGTGTCTGGTAGGCTGCATTTGTACATAGCTGAGGGTGTTAATGTTGGTTTGTAAGCAGGATAGACATGTTTTTCTGGCTGCAAACCTGTAAGAAAGTCCATTTTGATTGTTTGCCTGTAGGTACTCCACCAACCACACATGTGTATTGTACTGGGATTTAGTATCTGTTTGCCTGTTGGGATAATGTGGACAGGGTTTTAGACTAATGTTTTGGCTGAACCTTTTATATGTTTGGTTCCCAGAGGTAATGAAAATTCGGAGTTGTAGATAGGTAGACATTGTTCTTTTCATAACTGTGTAAAAAACAAATAATTTGATATTCTTTACAGTGCCTTGGTGTGGGGAAGCTCAGTCAAGCACCAGCCACAGAAAGTGGGAAAAGAACACGAGCTGAATGACGAAGATGTAGTACAGATCTGCAAGAAGGTCTAGGCTCATCACACTGGTATATGACTTAAGTGTTACTCAAATACATAACATAACAAATAACAAATACATAACAGACAGTAATGTAGAATTACTCCCATACGAAGTGGTCTAGATACTAACAGTAAAGTATTGGTAGCTGTATATTATGGAGCAGATGTAAACCCAAGTGCCTAATGAACATTAATTTGCGATTTTCGCAATAGGAGTAAACAGTTAAACTTTTTGTTAATTGTAATTTTTTGTAAGTTATGGGGGCTAGTGGTTTTTGATTAATCGAAGGTTGCACAGAACGTAGCAACTACACTGAGATACAATAGCAAGTTTCTTGGTATAATTTGGAGTATATGAAAACTTTTAATTGGGTAAAATATCTTCACTTTTTAATAGATCAGATTGTTGTTAATTAACATCTTACCATTTTCACAACTTTTTGTAGTAGAGAGAAATAACCCTATCTACTGTCTCTGAATGTAGCACTGATCTTTTCTTCTAAATTACTTTTTCCATATCTTGCCTTTTTCTTCAACTGTTTTGGATTTTGCCCATATGCTGCTAATCTGGCATCACTTAACCCAGGTAGGACCTGGGTTTGGGTTTTCTCCATTGCTTGAGTGCGTTTCATTTTCTTGCTGGTAATTTTACGAGACTTTTTAACTCCAGTCTTCATCTCTCTTGCATGAGTGCTTACTTTATGAGAAGTTTTTACAATGTTTTTATTTACTTTCATGGGCATGTCCACAGCATCTTTTGTTTTACCACACTCTTCCATTCCACTTGTATCATCAACAAGTTTCTTCTTTATTTCTGTACCTGCATCCTGGTATTCTTTGCTTTCCAGTCCTTCAGCATGAATTTGTACATCATCATCATCATCCATATCAACCTGATCATTTTTTCTTTTCTTGATGCAACTGTCAAAGATATCTTTTCTGTTACCTGTTGGGTTTTCTACTGATTTTCCTGGATCAACCTTTTTAGCTTTCTTTTCCTTGATTTTGTTATCTGCATTATTCAGGACTTCATGCAATTCCCTGTGTTTTATCAGAGGATTATTGCTTTTGAGGTCTTCTCCTTTATCCTGCTTCTTCTGCCTTCTCAGTTTCTTCTTTAAATTCTTGATCCTTGTCTTTTCTTGATCTGCCAGTAGCTCTTCCTCAGGATCTCTGTAAACAAACAATAGCATGATGGTTTAGACACCTCAGATAATCTATGAAGTGCTCCACAGTTTTAATGGTATATCATTTACTTCGCCCCACTTTGCTGTCTGTATTATTAAATTCACTAACAATATTTTTATATATCTATAATGCTGAATTAGTCTTATGAGAAGTTATGAAATTTCATTCTGCTTTCAAAGAACAAATAAACTGGTAAGCATACTATCTGGTCATAATCAGCAATACATACATATATACTTATGAATCCCTATTTCAAATTCAATAAATAATGATACTTTGAATCTAGCTTATTTGTTATTCCAAATACAAGTATAGTAAACATAAATGACAGTGCATAAGACTAGGTTCTGCATATTATACTAGAATAGGCCTATCTGGTCAGCATATTGGTTCAAAATTGTTTTCTTGAAATCTTGTCATCGCCTCATTTACAGTATCAGGTTATCAGTACAGACACCGATTTAAGTATCAATATGGTTTGGTGCATTCCTACAATAAATACCAGTTCCATAGACAGGTGTATGTTTGTAACAAATGTATCCACACACCATAATCTCTCAACATTGTTCAATTGTCCACAGAACATCAGTTTATAATGTTATACAGTGCAAAATGTATTACTTCTCCTCCTGCATAGTAGCTTTTAAATATGTATTCCTATCACACTGATTTTACAGTAAACTGACACACAAAACAACTGCAACCAGAGTGTACCAGGGGGTCTGTGGGGTAGGAGGCCATTCTGCCCCAGGAGAACAACAACAACATCAACAACATACCTGCTGAACAAACTAGGGAAGATTCTCTGCTTAACTTTCAGTGAAGAAGCACGATTGTTGCACATATTGTTGTCGAGTTTCTCTTGATCATCAGTGCGATCATACTTTAACAGCTTTTTCAATGAATACCACTTGTTGAGTTCCTTGTTTTCAGCACTTAAAATCTAAAAAGAAATATAATGTAAATCCATATTAATATATTTTGCCTTGCACAAATTATGACAGTTTATTGTGTCACATCTATAGAATATAAAGTGTCCATAGTTTGGTAAATAGTAGACTATCCATGTTCTTATCAAAAGCTTAATGTGGCTCTAGCACACCTACCATGATTACTTAAGCATTGCATCAGAGGGGATTTGATATCTCTTGTGGCAGTAGACACAACATAACATGGTAATATTGGAACATAGCACCTAGAATGAGGTTTATGTGGGACTGGCGAAACAAATTTTAATGATCTGTGGACGTGGACCAGTGGTGGCATTTGCAGGGCAAAGATGGAATGTATTTCTATCCAAGGCAATTAATTCAAAGTATAAAAGGTAAAATATTATAAGAAAATAATTTTGTGCTATAAATATTTTGAATAACGACAAATAACACAATGTAGAATATATGATGTCAATATTTTACTGTGCTTATTGTTGTCATGACTCGTCCATTGTGGTGTGATCTACATTCAAAGAACAAAAGCAAGCTCCAGTGTGATAGCTCCTGCCCCATTTGTTCTGGTACCTTGTTCCGCCAGTCCCATGAAAACCTTGTTCGAGGAGCTAATGTAATGCCCACTTAAGATTAACTCTATTTGGTCCAGTTTCCTAATATCTGAAGCGGATGATTCAAAGTTCTGGGAAACGAAAACCCGCCCATGCCTTATGGAAATATAGCCCATAATGTAAACCAAATTAGCTACTATATTTGGTAGTAATCTTTCCTATACTGTACATGTTTATCCTTAATACATATATTCATCCATATAACGAGTTTTCAAAATTAAAAACAGAACGATACCCCCATTCTTTCTGCATGAGACAGAAATGTTGAATATATATAATGTACAGTTGTGGTCAATAATAATCATACACATATGGATAACTCAAACAAATTGCTGTCGAATGATTTAACGTTCTCATATGATGTTATTATAAATAGTGAGTAGCTGTTTGAGGTCAATTGGAAGATGTTGCTCAACCTATTTAATGGAATGTTTCCCAGCTAACGAACAGAGGGAAATTATAAAACTATTATGTGATTCACCCAAAAGGAGATTATTATTATTTACCCAACTGTAAAGTACAACAGTGTATAAATATCTTACCTCCTCAGTAGAAAGACCGAAGTTATTGGGATGAACTTGTCGATAATTAAATCTGCATGGCATACCCCCAATTATGTCTTCACAGTCAAGTTGGTAATATTCATCAAAGTAGGAATCAAAGTTTTTCTCCTGGGGATCAAATACTGGCTTTTGTGTACCAAGAACTTTTGCAAACTTTGACTTCCGACGTCTCCTTTTGTTTTGAGAATCATATTTCATTATCTTTTGAAGTTGTTGTTGTGAATGACTTGATTCATCATAATCAGCATCCATCTGAGGAGAAAAAACAGTTCATGTTTTTATCATTACATGCAGTTCACTTTCTTCTGAGTAGTACTATACTGGTAAAAGCCAGTCACAGTGGATAGGGACATCTAAAATCCTTCCAAAATATATTAACAGGGATGGGAGGGGTGTGAATGGTTGAGTTGAGGAGTAGCTGAAATATGACTTAAGAAAAGGTAACATGTGCAATAATAATATGAAAGAAAAACAGGCACCATTAGCTACTGTATTGTTAAAATTTAGTATTTATTAAAATGATGACCGAAATGAAAAAAAAATTGGGGTATTGATGATTATGATCTCATAAAATAAAGATAATAGTGTTTGGCTGTTCTCAGTAGCTCTCCATATATGAAACTAAGTCTCTAGTCTAAACTGCTTGCAGTACATGTACTTGTAGTTGGACATCAATCCAATAATGGGCACTGCAGGTTTTAGTTTAACTCATTCCCATGTTTGAAAAAGTATTTTTTTTATATATCTACACTGTTACATAAAACTGTGAACCTCAGTAATGTTGTGCACCATGATATAAAATACAGACAGAACAGAAAAAGTAATTCTAACATAGCATGAATTGTTTTATTAATCAAATATTTATTACTCCTACATATAGTGGAAGTGAGGTTCTTGATAGTTGGCTCAGATTGCAAATCTTGACTTCAGTCTCTATGTTGACTTAAATAAAAAGTTGAATATATATAAGTATTCAAGCATAGGCAGTGCAAGACAATCTCAGACTGGGTTGCCATGTCAGAGGTTGCTCTTTTGAAGAGGATTTTTTTTTTTTTTTTATATATATATAAGTGAAAAAAGATGAGAAGATATAGAAAACTAACAATGTTTACCCTCAAACACTTGCTACAGCCTCCACAAACCCACATCATCCACTACACTATAGTAACTCCCCAACATACGAACATTCGAGTTACAAACAATCGGTACATACGAACAAACTTCTTTAATCCATAAATTTGTCTGAAAGTCGCTAGCAAACTTCAAATTTAGCGGGCGTGCATATAGTTCGCGAGTCTGCCATGCCACGGCAGCACCACGCTTTGTGACGCTCACTCAGTACCCACACCGACGCCACTCTCCAGTCGAGCCAAAATTCAACGGCATTTGTTTGTCGTGTCGTGGTGTACTGCTCCGTAATTTTGCTTAAATCGTACATTATTTCATAGTAAATGTTGGGTGTGAAGCGAAAGATGGATAGTGAAGCCAATGGCAGTGCAAGAAAATGTCAGGCTATAACATTAGAAGCAAAAAGCTGTGCTGTGCCTGCCTTATCTCCGTGACACCCACCATTTTGTTTGTTTACATCGACAGCTGACTTGCCACTACACCATTTGCTTAGATATAATTTGTTTCAATGTTAACGTTGTGTAAATCACCTTCAAATAGCATTAAAAGTGTTGGGTAATACAAGTATGGGTATTAAGTATGCTGTAAGTATAGGGTTTTATCTATTTTTTAATGTAAATGAAGCTTTAAACCATGGGGAAAATTCTGATGGGGACCCGACTTTAGACATACGAACAAATGGACTTACGAACAGCCTCTCGGTCCCCATTATGTTCGTAAGTTGGGGAGTTACTGTACATGACAAAACACCCAGTACACGATACCATACCATACAAATACTGTACTATCATCTCTTACACCCTGTCCACCCCAAACCAATCTCCAGAAACATATCCATACTCAAATCACTCACAAATCCATCCATACACTCAAGAAAAATAACACTCAGCTGCATGCATGACCTGACATCCACCCATCAAAACCCTCCCTTCCCCATGAGTACAGCGTCCACCTGGCCAGGCTGTGATGTGGCCACCAGCTGGTCCTTCTGACAAATCAGAAGTTGGATGAATCCATTGTGGATATCTGTCTGGGATGCAACACAGCACCCCAATTCTACTATATACATTATGGGAGACTGCAATGTACACAAGCACACTCGCCAACAACACAATATACACTCTCTGAGGGCATTGTGGGAAAGCCTGGTTCAGGCCATGACCTTTCTCAGGAGCTCGGGGCTGCTTGGCCAGACATCTTGAGGAACGTCAACAACCCCCCCCCTCCCACAAACATGCACCGGACCAAGGTACTAGATGTCAGCTCCACACAGGGATGGTGGGGGGGGGGGGGGGGGGGGCTAAAAAAGGATCTGCCTATGGTGTAATTAAAAAAAATGCCTGATAATTTTACTGTACTGGAATTTGAACTCACATTAAAGTCTTCAAAATAACCTCCCTCTCCATTTTCATCTTGTTGAGTATCCTTGGATCCAACTTGATCAGTTGTGTTGTGGAGCTCTTCCTTAAACCAATCATCATAGTCATCTGAAAATAAACATTACTAATGAATATATTTATGAATATTTTATTCCATCAATCATCAAAAGTTAATGGTAGACACAAGGCAAACTACCATAACTTATTTATGTGAAAGTGACAATCAGAATTATGACTGGAATAAAAGATTAGGTTGAAAGGAGAGAAAGCCTTAGGGTTCATTATAGTAAGGTTGGATGTATTGTACAGGATTGATCCACATGAAAGGAGGGTCCATGGGTAGCATAGTGTGGAAATGAAAGTGAGTTCAAAATATGGGAAAACATAAAGGTGAACAGGTTATGGGGTTACCACCCAGCATAAGTAAATAACTTATGATTCCTGCAAGCTACTCTAGTTAGTCCCCTTTGTGGAGAAAATAATTGGTAATGAATGATGGGGTACCCCCAAACTTACTACATGGCATATATAAAATATATCTATAGAAAACAAATTAAACTTTAGTTGCAAAAAAAGTGGAATGGAGTTATTTCTTTTACATACACATTATACTAATCCACTTCTCTCTCTAGATCCCTTTTACATGCTACAAGCAACACTGTCATCTGTAAACACACACACAATCCACATTCTATCCATCATCACTCTTACATCATGACCTCCCACTTCAGCTTTTATCTCTCATACAATCACCATAGCACATGATGACATTACACTTTCCTGCCTCCACCATATGCATATCTATCCATGAAATGACATGATCCCCTCCAGCAAGCACTAATCCACACCACAGATCACAATCACATTCATAAATGACTCTTGTCATATACCTTCTCTGGGTCCGTAAAATTTCTACTCTTCCCTGGATACTTCTTTACTGTTGATTTGATTGCAGGGAGGATAGAAGACTTTAAAAACATAGCTCTATCCTAATTATTTGTTATAAGAATGTAATCCAGGAACATGTGCATTGAAAAAATCAGACTTACTGTGAAAGTTTCCAATATAATACTGAACTAGCATAATTCTCTCAAATCAGCAAATCCTCTGCTTATCAATAATGAAATGAGAGGAAAACTTACTGATAACATAATCGTCGTCATCACTATATTCAAAGACAGGTTTCTCTTCAGTTCCTTCGTCATGGGTGTAGTAGTCATCCCCAAACATATGTGACATTGCTTCGTCGTGAGCTTCAGGGTCAAATTCGTCATCTAGATTTGTATCCTGTGCAAAATAATAATAAACCCCTTCAGTGAGTTCATATATTAAGGAGGTAGTACAGTGTTGGTAAATATGGAGTAACTGATTCATCCAAACTATTCTGGTTCTGTTTCCTCACATATCTTAGAGGATTAAAGTTAGTCCAGTAAATCATAATACATAAATAAAAATTAATTATATATTAATCAGATAAATAAAGATATACTGTATAAACAGAGAGAGAGAGAGAAGTGGCATGTAGGGAAACAGGTGATAATTCTAAAATTGGTGGTCAGGTTGACCAGGTCGCAGTCCTGAACGGACTTCGTGGAGCGATCAGACTTTAGTCTAAACTGATGTATCCTATTCCATCCATGTCTGATGCATATGCCACGGTTGGCAGGACTATACTGTTATTTATATGCTTACTCTCTACTTATTATGATTCTCTCTAATGGCTTGGGTACTAAACAGAATTATCATTGCCAGAAGCAGTAAATGAGAGCTCTATTATTTCCCAAGCAACCCTCAATGATAGTGCTGGAATACAATATTCTACAATATCTTGGGACATGTCCAGCAGGAGCATGGTTCTTCTCCACATCCAGAAACCCAAGTCTTGGACACTCAAACAGAATATATATATAGAACACCTATAAAAATAAGATCTGGCAAACTAAGGAAATAAAGATGAAAAAATGCAGCCACAAGAGCTAGAATCCTGCCACCTAGCCCAAAATTTTGACTACCAATGTGCAAGTAAAAGAGATGAGAAAGAAACAAGTGAGGCTGACTGGCTGTGCTCATTCAGAGATAGAGGTGAAGGATATGAGAGGGTGTGCAAACAGCTATGGCAACAAGACTAACAACCCCAAACCCCTTTTCATGGGATGCCATAGGCTGATTGGGCTCATTTCTGTTTACATGAAATATGGGTTATTCTTTCTGCAGTTTTTACATCACCTTTCCCTTCCAGTCAAGCTTTGTACAATGTGGCTTAACACTCAACAGGATATGATTTGGTTTCTTTCCCTCAGGTTAGGAATACAATCTGGGATTATTGCATTGGAGTAGTGAAAAAATGTAGAGAATAAAAAGTTTACCCCAAAGTCAATGTCATCATTTCCAGAAGCCTCTTTGATTCTCTCAATTTTGGCTCGTATTTCCTGGTATTTGAGAGCCTTTAACTTTTCAATTTCTTGTTTTTTGAGCTCTTTCTCTTGCAATTTGCGCTCCTTGAGGGCTTGATGTTTCAGCTTCCTCTTTTCATTCTTGGGCCTCATTGATTCTTGTATGCTGCGAGGGTACTTCTTGATGAACTCTTGATCAGGTTCTTCATATCTTATGGGGAAAACAACCATACTTTAATGAAAAGGAACTTCATATGTAAAGCTTCTTAAATGGTAACTACATATATATATATATATATAATAAATTTACTAATTAAGAAGCTCTACATAGGATTGGTTTTACTACTGATTCTTCAATATAAAGTAGTAGTAGTCAAATGTTCTAAATAATAAACCTCAAACAGCACTTCACCAATACTGTTTAATCAAGGGCATCCTAACAGCAAATAAGAAAGGCACTTGGTGGAGTGCTTACCTTTGCAAATGTCAAGTAAAATAGTAAAAGTATATACAATACTTCATCAATACTCTTTATCCCTTTTTTCAATGGAGAGAAGGGGGCTCAAGAGCCAGAGGTGGCAAATTAATATTAGAATACAGAAGACAGTAATATTTAGTAACATCGGGGCCGCTCGGTCAGACAGCTTGAGGAACTTCAACAACTACTACTCAGTAAAATGAGTCTCATTCACGTTCACTCCTCCATTCAATTGGCCCTATAAAATTTTCAGCTTCTCCTTCACAAAATTCATTTCAATCCAGATTGGTGACAAGGAGCCATTCCATGGATTATTATGGAACTGAGGGTCCAGCCTTAATTTACACTCCTTGTGAATCTCTTCCATTCTTGCTTACCATACACCAGTTCTTTCCTTCATTTATTCCTATTCCACACTTTAATAAACAATCACTCACTCTATTGCACCATCTTCTCCAAGATCTTCCCACCCTTTATTTTTTCCCTTCAAAATCACTTTCATACTTGTTTGTTTACAACTCTTGTATTATCTATTCTTTCCACATGGCCATACCATCTGAGAACACTTTCCTCTACTTTTAGATAAAGTTATTTGCTTACACCACACATTTCACAAGTATCTGAATTTCTCACCAATAATAACTGTTCAAAATTCACACACACTTCTCAGTTTCCCACACTGTATTATTTCCTTGAAGATGTAAATGCACTAATGCCCTCAGGACGCTGTAATTCCTTTTCTTTGTGGATATCAGTAATTTCAATTATCATTTGTACCACACACATACACACACACCTATATATACAGTACATATATAATAATATAATTAAAAAATCTTAAGAGGCAGCTATACAGTACATATCAAATGCCACCAAGAGGAGTTAGTACCATACTGTACAATGAACAGACAATAAAACCATCATATTCATGGTTTACATTACCTGAATCTATATTTTGTTTCAAATGTTTCCATAGTTTCAAGTGTGTTCTCATCTTCAGAAAGAGTTTCTTCATCAATGATCACATTGTTATATTCCCTCTCCGTTGATTCATCTTCATTTTCAAGGTATCTGTAAATACCAATTGAACAATCTTTAATGACAAAAAAAAATAAAAAATGTCAGTATATTGACTTCCATAAAAATATCACATATAGAAATTACATTCAAATATTTGCCAACCAAATACAAATTTAATTTAAACTTTAAAGCCACTCTCCTGCCAGGAACTTCTGCCTAGGTGGTGGCTACAGCAAGAGTCTCCAGTTCTCCCAGTCCCCACACTCACTCCTCACTCAATTAAGCCCTTCCAGTGTACTCATGCTCTTTTCCCTCCTGTTAACTCATCTGACCTGTAGTCTGTCTCTCACACCAGGTCCCTCAACTTCACTCCCATACACCTGTGTAAACTACCCAGGCCCCCTATTCTGTAGGCTGTATCTTGCATAATATATACCAGAAAAAGAACCAGACATCTTATTAAACCTAGCTACAGTTAAATCAATTATGTCAAAAAAAACAAATAATAAGATTGGCAGGAGAGGAGATAATTGGCAAGTGTTTACATACATTCAGCAATTTTACTTCAAATTTCCAAATATGATGATGATGATTAAGTTAAATATACAGTACTGTAAAATCAACATAGTAATACTTAACCTTTTATTCAAGAAGAAGTCTGCCAACCATTTATCTGCTTTGGGTAAGTTAGGACTGTTCCAAGCTTCTTTCAGTCCCTCCAACCAGTTTTTGTCACTTGCATTTTTTAGTGATGTGATATCACCCTTGACAAAGGCTACTGCATCATCATCAAGCTGTCAAAATATGCATGATAATCATTATTGCGAACCATGCTATCTATCTATAATTCTGATGGTTCTGATTGGTTCCTTCAAAGGGTTGTACAGTCGTGGTCAATAACAATCATCTACATATGGGTATCTCAATCAATTTACTGTCTTATGTTTTCACGTTCACATATGATATTATTGTTTTAGGAAGTGCGTAGCTGCTTGGAATAAATAAAGAGTTAACTTCTTTATTGGAAAGTTTATCATCTAAGGAACAGAGGGAGCTGTCAAACTCTTATGCGAGTTACCCCTATAAGGATGATTATATTTGACCACGACTGTACACAGGAGAGAGTAATTTATTATTTACATATTTGTATGAGACCGAGGGTTCTGGTGTGAGAAGTAGACCATCAGTCAGATAAATGGGTATCATCATCTAGTGAGACAAAATGGAAGCAACCATCACTTCAAGGACCACTTATATTATGTTATTCTAACCATAAAATGTTCTATGGCCAAATAATTTTTTTTAGCGGTGTAATAATTTGTCTGTTGATACCACAACTTCCCTGTTTTCATAATGGACAGTTCCTCTCACTTTGTTCCATGTGGGAGGAAAGGAAGAGTCCATATGAGTTGTGGTATCAACAATTACTGTCAAACAATTATATCACTCATTATTGAGTTTTAGACATCTCACCATACAAGATTTTACACTTAGAATAATGTAATGAAGTGGTTTCTTAAGTATGGCACAGATAACCTGGGACACCCTGTATGTATGGTGTGTGTACAGTACTTTATATATGCACTGTATATATATATACTAAAAGAGCATTTTTTATAATCAAATGTAGGCTACTTAGAGTAAAACAGTAATTACCTTTCTAGGTTTATCCTTTTCATCTGTCTTGACTTTGAAGAGACCAGATGCAAGAAGTCCATCATCATCATTATCCTCATCATCACTTTTCATACCATCCTCAAACTTAGTTGCAGGTTTCTTCTCCAATAACACCTTACTTGAGGGACAGGATCCTGATAAACAGAAACAGAAGCACTGTAAAATTTGCTTTAAAATTACTACAAAATATTGATTTTGGTCAATATGTTACTATAGCACAATTTACAATTGCATATATATTTTATGACTATTTTTCCAACTGCTGTTCTACCATAATACAGAAAATTTTATAGCTGATAATACAAAATGACTGAGAAATCACGGTATAATAATAGTGTTGTGTTCTAGCTATGGACAGTAATACTTTAAATGGTCTTTGCAATCTTACCTTGTTAAAGGGTTTAATATAATAACTGATTTCATAGGTCATTATATATCTCTATAGTATTTGCCTAGGATCATGAACATTAAAAATTAGAAAATTGATGAAATATAAATGATATACAAATGAGAAAGAGCCCTATCAGAATCAAAATTAAATAATAGACAGCAGCTACAAAAGTCGCTATGATAAAGAACTTAAGAAGAAGCCATTTGAGACCACAAACCTCCACCAAAGCTGAGTAAATAAGGCTTAGGGAAAAATGACAGATATTGCTCCTGATGTTACTTCAAGCAATATTATCATTCTCTCGTTAGTTATTGACTGAAAGTTGCAAGAATAATGGAGAGATAAATTTCCGCAGTATGCTGCACATTACAGGTTGACACACAATGTTATAATGATGGTCACAGATTAAATTTTGAGAAAATAATCATTTTGGTATTACAGTATATAAGAAGAGAACTAATATTCATTATCAACTTACCATTATCATCTTCATCCGGGATTCCATTATAATCTAAAATTAAGTGTCTGTGATAGTCTTTGATAGTCATGGCCTCATCTTTTTTATTTTCAGTTTTCTTTTTCCTATAGTCACCAGGAAAATAATTGTCCTTTTTTGGGATGAGCTCTTTCTTGTGTAGAGCACCAAGGGTAACAAGGAAGTCGTGGTCAAATTCAGGGTTGTCTGGCTGAAAAAAAAAGTACAGTATTAATCTTAGAAATGACTCTGTAAAAGATTACAGAGAAAGAACAATTTTGCTTGTCTACAAGGCCTGTGTTTTCAGAAGGCTGGAAATATATAAAAAGAGGAAATAAATCGAAACATGCATGAACAAAAAAGGGAGGAGTTGTTGATATATATACCGGTACATATATACAATATATCATTCACTGTCCTGAAGCCAAGTGGCCCTAACAAGTCCTATTTATGCTAACTTTTCAACATGTTACTGTTACCACAAGAAGAATAGAGGACAGGGAGTCAGAACCGAGATACAATAATATAAACTTAAAGACAGTACAAAAGCTGACAGGTGACTACAATTCTACAATAGCAGTTACAAATTTCATGCTTACCTCAACAAAATCATCATCAGAAGTCTCTGAATCAGAACTTGATAACGTGGGATCATCCCCAAGACGATTTTTTACTGAAAATAAAATATTGATACAGTGGATGGATACATTAAGATACAATGATCACAAGTTTTGAGAGTTGTGTTTTCTAGACAGCCACATACTGTAGTGTGAAAATTGCATAATTTTACCAAGTGAGACAAAAGTCCTGGTCACTGATGCTACATGTAAACAGGCAACTTCAGAATACGAAGCAGATAGCATACACCATGAGAATATACAGTATATAGTGGCAGGAAACATGGAACCGGGTGTAGAGAGTGGGAGGATGGGGGGGGATAAAGGGAACTGTGAGCAGAGGAAGGATACCCAGTATAGGCCTATAGCATATAATAAGTTCTGCAAACCAAACACACTGGTAACTGCTATATTTATATAGATGGTGGTAAACTCATTATGAATATGGTATATCTGTATAACTGGGTATCTAAATCTCGGGTCATTCATAGTGCACGCACACACACACACACAGAGGAGACTTTGAAAACTAACATATTCATGTATAAAAACTATATAAATTTATAAACTTATGTGTATGTATGTAGCATTTATACAAAACTCATACATACAGTACATAAACATATGACAGTACAATATGCATTCCACAAAATAAATTGCAAAATGTACTTATTATAAAATAGTATTTCTCTATATAATGGACAGTGCTTTTCTGAACACTTTCAATGTACTGTGTGCTTCTTCCCCCAGGAGAGCAAGCAACACTTGCTGAGCTACTCAGTTTCCCCTCTTTTCTGTTCAACTTCTTAATGTATGAAGTCAGAGTTAACTGGCAGTCTCAATCATTCATAAACATCCAATATTCCCCATTATTACTACTACTTATGTTCCCTTAATTAAACACAATGTGTCTAGACACTTCAAACTAAGTTGGACAAAATTTTGGACCCTTCTCACTCTTTTTATATTTTACAAATGAAGCAGGCTTCTTACCTTTAGTCTTTACATTCCTAATGACAGAATAAATGTTTTACTAGATCAATAGCAAATTCATGAACACACCTGCATTTGCCAATTATGGGGAAAAAGGCCTTCTGGGAAGTCATCCAAGGCCAAGACCAGAAGGTGAATATGTCAAGTCCAACTTTTGAGTTTTTTCTTAGTTTTTTTTACTGAAATTAGGTTTCAGCATGGAAGTGTGATTCTTGAATATATACCGTACTGTACTATGACATATTATATATATATTAATTTCCATAAATGTAAAGGTTATTGACACAACTTTACCTAGTGGCTGAATAGATTGTTACACAGAGCTAGACTAACAATACAGACATCATAAAAATGTGTCAGACTAATAAAATAAATTATTAACTTACATTTCTCTATTTCTTCTCCTCTTCGCCACTTTTCATACCTGGCTGCATAGTCCTTATTAATAGGCAGCTCTCCACCCTCTTCAACATCATCATCTTCAAAGAGGGACATCTTTGTTTTGGACATCTTTTGTTAAGGAATTTGAAGGTCTGAAAAATAGGAAATCATTATTGATTCAGTTAAACTTGAATTTCATAAACATTAATTTTTCCATTTCCTCCACTATTCTATTTCACATTCCATAACATTTATTTATCCGTCAAACGTATCACTCGGTGACACTGGTCAACGTGGTGAACTGTATGAAATGCAACCTTGGTGGTATGCCTATTTTGGTAAGCCACAGGTAGTGTGGACAGCCTACTACAGTAGTTTGGATTAAATAATATAACCTATATTACTTGAAAACCCATTATCACATTGCTCACTGGCTCATTTAAAGTGCATTGTTCATCACTATGGCTGAGTTCCATAGAATCATAAGATTCTTTAAATATTCTGGTTTTCCAAATTTCAATGTTAGAAGACATATCCCCGCCTTTATTGGTAGTCAATGTAAGTCAATGAGTGCTGGAGTTATCCTCTCACCAGATGGAACAGCTTGAATAATTATTAATCTTGCAATGTTCTAACTGATAGTCTGGCAAACGAAAATAGAAAAAATTGAAATAATCCAGTCTGCTTATGACATAGTTGTGAAGAATCATCTTCATGGTACAGTATCTTCATTTAAATGTTATTTAACAAAAGCAATGTTCCTCAAGTGGTAAACAGAAACCTTTCACCACTTGATTAATTTTGAACTTTTTTTTTTTATAGTAGCACTCCTAAATCTTTCACTTACTTTCTTACATCCAGTGTATTACCTTGTGTACTACCTTGTACTTGTAAATTTGAGGTGTCTTATCTTCTAAGATTGATCTTCTTTCCAATGACCAAACACTCAGTTTTACTTGGATTTAGCAAAAGTTGCTTCAAGTCCATCCATTCCTTAATATCAGACATAATAACACTCAACTTCTCCTCAGCATCCACCATATTATTTATAGACATATAAAACTGGGTATCATAAGCAAATAATTTAAAGTTCACTCCAAGTTTCACTAATATACAGTATGTGATAATTCAATAATACATTCCCCTGAGGTACTCCTCTTCGCAGGGGTTTCTTCCTCGAAAAAAATTTCCCAATCTATACAGTTTTGCCAAAACTTGGCTCTAGTTCCCAGTTTTCAACTTTCTTGGCTTATCAGTTCATAATCACAACCAAATATGCTTAGAGTAGGCCTATGTGTTTTCCCACTACACAAAACCCTGATTCCCAACACTCTGCCACAAGATTGTAGGATAAATGGGTAGGGGCTATCTCCAAAACAAAGCATTCCTTAATGACACATATATAATACACCAGAAAAGCATATAGTACAGTATTGGTAAAGTTTCACCAAAAATTAATAGAATTAAAAATATGGAAAATTCTCTAGGAGAGCTCTGACCGTGATAAAATTATTTTTGATACATGATAATATCCCTTTCATTACCTTTTCACTGATAAATGAGTGGTTGTATGTTGTACTCAAGTTATGCATATCGTAATTATGACAGGTCCTCCAGAGTCTAAGTTAACCTAACCTAACCTAACCTAGAACACATCAGACTACTGGGACCTAACCTTGGCAAACTACCGGAAAATAATCACGATAAAGTACATTAAATGACCGGGGCAAAATACTGAGACCCAGCTGGAACTGGCAACACTGCTGAAAACGCTATTTCTTTCAATAACTACCGTAATTTCCTTATTGGGTATATCCATCACAAATGCATTAAAATGAACGGAATATTTTTACATGTTGCCACAACTCGATTTCAAAAATTATACTATTACCAGTGTTTATATTTCACTATTACAAACAACTTTTCTATATACCATTTCGGTAAATTTTTACAAGTTGCCACAACAGGATTTCACTGGAAAAAATTATATTTCCGAGAAGGATTTAGTGTGACTACCGGGACCTAACTGGGGCAGACTACCGGGACCTAACCTGGGCAGACTACCGGGACCTAACCTGGGCAGACTACCGGGACCTAAGCAGGAAAAAATATATAGTAGAAATTAGTCAGACCTCACCTTACCAGACCTTACCAAATGAACCGTCAGTTTCAGGTATAATAATATCAATTCAAGATGGCCACCAAATGTTTACATCCACCCCCATATTTTGCCAAGGTTAAGTTTCAGTAGTTTGCCGTGGTCCTGATTAGCTTAAGTTAGGTGAGGAGGTCTACCTAACGTTAATTCTATTTAATGCGTTGCAGTGTTTTCCAGACGAATCTAGGGAAAATCTGCATAAGAGTTCCACGCGGCAAATATTTAACTTACAATTTATATATATTTCAAATGGGTTGGGGGGGGGGGTGAATTCTAAATAAACAT
This sequence comes from Petrolisthes manimaculis, assembly GCA_034508575.1. Classification (NCBI taxonomy): domain Eukaryota; kingdom Metazoa; phylum Arthropoda; class Malacostraca; order Decapoda; family Porcellanidae; genus Petrolisthes; species Petrolisthes manimaculis. Next base: position 401,774 of record JAWZYT010002008.1, read on the forward strand.
TAATTTCACTGTTGTGAACAACAAATTCGTTCAAAACACATTACAAAACATTGTATTCTGAAAACCTCTAGTCAAAAGCAGATTATGGACAAACGCTTGACTATTACCAACAATCAAGGAGGAATATTATTTTTTAATTAAGAAAATAATAATAATAAACAGTCGACACATTTCCTTTATTTACTCCAGAAATCCATAGCCTTTTATCTTTTACGTTCACTTATATTTCCACGGTTAATAATGGGTTAATAGTCGGGTAATTATCATACAGCATACATAAACCTGCATTGCCACTAAATAAATATACAAAAACACTCACCAGAAGTAGAAAAATTTATAGTTATTCAATTAATGGGGCAACGTGTCGTATGTTTTTATTATGTGCAGCTCTCGTCAATGTTGCCAGATCTCCTTGACTACATAACCCCAACTTCACTTTTATTAGAATGTCCCTTTTTTACCTCAGTACTTTTATTATTATCTGCTGATTACTCTTGATGAACATTGACGGTCGTTTTGGTATTATTTTCGTCTGGCAGAAATTTCCCCATTTATTCTTGAACAATCTTCATATAATTTCCCCGTGTGGACTTCAAAATGACCTAAATCAGAAACAAAATTCCCTGCATATGGCAACACTGACTCCCGTCGTCGTCGTCGTTGTTGACTTGTTATTGCAGTGAAGGATTCTATTTTTTTTATAGTACAGGCAGTTCTTCGCTTAGCACTCTCGCTCTCTCAATCCATCTACTATTAGTCTGTCATTCAACAGTGAATCAACACTGCAATGAATATTTTCCCTACTGTGGTTAGAAACGCTATCGGTCTGTAGTTTTTAAGCTCATTCTTGCTCTTATATCCTATCTTAATTAATTCACTTTCATGTCATCACTTAAATTAGGAACTCTCTCTTCTTCCCACACTTCCACCACCACCTCACCTCCAGTCTTGAACTGTACATTTCATACGGAATTTCATCTAGTCCTGCTTCCTTACATGTTTTCTGCCTTTTAACACACTTCTCAATTTCTTCTCTTCTATTTTTTGTATGCAGTTCCTCTACATTCTCTCTTTCTCTCACATCAGATGTCTCACGTACACCTCCAATAATACTCTTCCAGAATTCTTTTATGCTATTTTTCATTTTCTGTTTGTCAGTTATACGTACTGCACACTATTTACTTTCACACACTACAGTCTACACTTTCATTACTTAACATTCCCTCACCTGCTCATGCACCTATAGCAGTGGTTCTTAACCCCTGGGTCGCCAAGCCATTTTATGGGTCGCCAAGGGTTTGTAAAAAAATATTATTATTTTCCCATTAGTAATATATTATGATTATATACTGTAAGTAGAATTCATGATGCAATATTACAGGATTCTAAGCAGACCATGATTGAAGAAAGACTCAAAAACAGAAAAATAATTTTGATTTTTTTTCCACAGGGGTAAATCATTGTCTAATTATCCATTTTAATTTTATAGCAAGTATATATTATTTGTTTATTTTCTTACGGATCACTGTTATTCAGATGTGCTACTTGTATTAATATATACCCCAGCCTGTAATTTTGTTTCTGTAACACGTTTTTAGAAGCATAATCATATATATAAAGACAATTTATATGGGAGCTTGGGTCGCCATGGTTGATTTGGGCAAGATTTTGGGTCGCTGTCAAAAAAGGTTAAGAACCACTGATCTATAGGCTACCATTCACGACCACCTTCCAACACTTTTTCTTTGAGGGACTGAATCACACTCCTTTCGGTCTTTATATTTGCATTCCTAATCTTTCATTTTGTCACCCTGTGTTGTTTTCTATACTCTGTCCATTGTCGTGACCCTGACCTTATACTCCGGTCTATAACCTCCTATAAAATCCAGCTACGGGAGAGAGGTTGAGAGTTTCGATCATCTACTCCATTCCTGCTGAGTCCTCTATATAGCCTACTCCCGAAGCACTCCAACCTATCCAGACAACACTGAATGAGACAGCCAGGCTTCACACCCGTAGTTTTAAAACATTTGAGGGCCCTTAATTACTGGAGTTCTATGAACCCTCCAAACTACTCCAGGCAACAGATTCCATATTCGAAACACTGAAGCGTTTTGTGGCCTGGATTATTTGGAGGGTTCATAGAGCTCCAGTAAGGGCCCTCAAATGTTTTAAAACTACGGGTGTTATACCTAAAAGACCATCAATGTTCTTGAGTAACAGGGAATAATTGAGGCAAAAAGTTCGTCAACGTCAAGCAGACCTGGCAACACTGGTTGGCAATAATGTTTACGACGAAAATATGTGCCAACGAGAGCCATAGTGAGTAGTGGGAACGGAGAGAATAGAGTTAAATAAGAGGACACAAAGTGAACGTTGATAGAGACTCCACGATGATTTTAGGGTATGGAAGGCAACAACGCCAAGAGATGTATGTATGTACGGTATATCTCTTGACCTTGGAGGGCAGTAGATTAGAAGGGTAAATACCAAAGTGATGGTAAGTCCGATTGTTGCCCTAATGATCAAGAATTTAATTAAGAAATTTTATGAGTGTGTTAAATCCCAGTTTGCATCGACGACGACAGGCAGGCAGTAGTAAATATACCTGTAATGTCCTGTATTAGATGACTCTATAACTGCAGAGGACATTACTGCTTAAATACATAATATTTAACTATGATAAGGCATGTGGACCTGATGGTGTTTCTCGTGGCGTGTTGAAGGGCAGTGCTTGTATAATTATATAGTTAATGCTTTATTTAACAGAGTGTTTGTCTCTGCCAGCTTTCCTTACTTTGGCCAGCAATTAATCGGAAAAGTTAAGAAAGGAGTTGGCCACTCACTTGAAGGGATATTTTAGCTCGACTCATTATATAATTATTTTAGTCAATAAATTCAGTATCGGATCTTTTTTTCCAATACAAGGACAGGTTTCCTGATTGTATTCGATCCTCACTTGTCTATAGGTTTCGTTGCCGGCTGTGTGGATTCAGTTACATTACGTATTTGGTCAGTTCTCGTCACTGAAACCAAGCGCTCCCAAGACGGTCTTGGTACCCCAATCCTCCGCTTGGACGACCAGATGACGGCTATTGACTCAACCATTCGTAACTTGTGAGTCAGAGTGTGTGAAGATGCAGGCAGGAGCTGTAGTACTGCTGTGGTCTGCTCCTGTCTACTCCTACACAGAGTAACATCAGGGACCATCCTTGTTTGGTAAATATTAACTTATAATAGATAATTTTTCCATTTTAGGCCATTGTAAAAACCAAACCTATCTTCGTATTTTAGAGTAACTTTTTATTTTAAAATAAAAACCTGAACTCAACGATGGAAACAGTGCCTTGTGTGGATTACTATTTATTTATTTTCGCCAGTCCCCTTCCTCTACACACACACATAAATAATTAAATCTCTTTTCTATGTCATGTAAAGTTTGTCTTATATTGTGTTGTTCTTTCACAACAGCTGATGATGGATTTAAATATCAGAAACTTTCTAAATAAAACAAGATGGTGAAATTGTTCTCTCTGGTCACATCTCCCATTATTATTCTCCCTTCTCATCATTAAGGGTGTGGGGGAGTAGGGGACAGGCTTGGGGGGTTTTGGGGGTGCGAGAGTAGGGAGACAGGCTTGGGGGGTTGGGGGGGTTGGGAGGGTGCGGGAATAGGGGACAGGATTTCTACCCCCCCACCCCGCCCCAAGCTTGTCCCCCTACTCCCGCACCCTCCCAGTCCCCCCCCCCCCAAGCCTGTTCCCTACTCCCACACTCCCTTAATGTGTATATATATATTATAAGTAATATATATATATATATATATATATATATATATATATATATATATATATATATATATATATATATATATATATATATGATACAGTATAAATATTACTCACAATGGTCAGGTAAACACTTGGATGTGATTGCTATGTACTTGAGGAAATCGAAATCAAGAGGTGAATATGATATGCAGTTGGAGCATGTGTTCTTAACCCCTTTAGAGCCTATAGACTTAATAATAATATCTTGTAAAAAATGAGTGGGTACAAGCCAGCTGGTTTGGTCTTTGCTGCTAGCCAGCAGGAGTTTGCCAGTCATTAGTGGGTTGAAATTTGAGAAAGATTACCTGTGTGCTCAATGGGAAGCAATAGTTTGGCCATATTTAATATTACAATGGAGAACAAATGAATTTGATATATTGCATAGCTGTTGATGAAAGGATAAGGAAAGATGTGATGTATGCTAGAGTGGTTAGAGAATGTTTCAGTGCTCTGACCACTGTGTGATTATGGCAAGGATTAGGGTCAGAGCAAAATGGGAGTATGGTAGGAGGGATGAAGGGAGGAACAAGAGGGAAGTGGCAAGTGGAAGATTGAATGACTGTGAGTATAGAGAGGTATATAAGAAGAGGGTGGGTGAGGTGCTGGAGGATGCAAGGCTGAGTATGGGGGGAGGGAGTGTGAGTGAATGCTGTGTATGAAATGTTTAAGACAATAGTGATGAGGACAGCAGCAGAAGTAGTGGGATACAATACACAGAAGAGGGGCAAGAAAGGGAGTGCATGGTAGTCAGAAGAAGTGAAAGATGCAGTAGAGAAGAAAAGGAAGGCATATAGGAGAACACTACTGAGGAATGTGTCAGAAGAGGTGAAAGAGTGGTGGAAGAGAAAATACAATGTATGTAATAGGCAAGTGAAGAGGATGGTGAGTGAGAGTAAAAGGAGAGTGGATGAGGAGTTTGGTAGGAAACTGAATGAGAAGTTTGGAGAAAACAATATATTATTCTGGAAGGAGGTTAAAAGAGAAAGAGGAGAAGGAAAGTCTGGTAGTGTGAGAATGAAGAGAGACCATGGAGTTACTGTGAATGGAAGTGAGGAAGTGAAAGAAGTGTGGAAGAGGCATTTTGATGGTCTGATGAATGGGTGGACGGGAGGGGATGCGGTGATGACATGTATGGGGATGGAGGCAGGTGGTAGACGATAGGACGTACAGGGAGAATAGGGAATAGTTTGGAGGATTCAGTTGCTCCAGATTTACCAACACAAAATGTCTCCCTTATTCATTCCATCCAGGCGTATTCCTATCCTTCCACATAGGCTTAATTGATAATTATGGGGGCCGTCACGGTGAGACTCTTCTGCCCTGTGATCACGTGTGGGTTAGTTAATCTCTTTAGTCACCTCTCTCTCTCTCTCTCTCTCTCTCTCTCTCTCTCTCTCTCTCTCTCTCTCCTCCTGTTGCAGAGTTTATATAATGACTGGTGGTGTGGTCGGCCCCCCTATAGGCTACACGGACCCCTTATACACGAAAACTGTTGCTGTGGGAAATTTTCTTCGTCCAGACACAGCTGACAGTGTAAGATTCTTGTGGAGTTTAATTGGCTGCTATTGACAGTTTGTAGTAAGATACCTAGACATTATACAACATTTTACATAATTATAAAAGAATACCACATTCACATTTGGGCCTGAATAACAATATAGTTTTGAAACTTTGACGACTTATTAGAGTTTACAAGTTCACCAACATATTTCATTTAGGCAACTCGTATGCTGAGCTGTAGTTTGTTTTGTGGTATAATTTCTGGGAATCGGTTGCCCTCTAACATACATACATACATACATACATATACCTTCACGCTGGAGGTAGCCCTTTGTTGGGGAAAGTTTACAGAGGTGGGGTTCCCCGTGACCCTCACTACGAGGCCATCACACCGTAAACAGTGGGTGATGGGGTTAACACATGTCCCATCTTGGCCATGGGGTTAACACATTCCTACACCTATAACAGAGGATGGGGTTACTCAGACCCTCTCTTCTGAGGCTGACTGCATCACCACCCAGGGGTGATAAAGTCTTCCCTTACTGATGGTGGGTGCTGGGGTCGTTACATCCCGAACCCCTTCCTCTGAGGCTGACTGCACCGCCACCCAGGGGTGACAAACACCCGTAGTTTTCAAACATTTGAGGGCCCTTACTGGAGCTCTATGAACCCTCCAAACTACTCCAGGCAACAGATTCCCTATTCGAAACACTGAAGCGTTTTGTGGCCTGGATTATTTGGAGGGTTCATAGAGCTTCAGTAAGGGCCCTCAAATGTTTTAAAACTACGGGTGAAAGTCCCCTCTCACTGACGGTGGGCGCTGGGGGTCGCCACATCCCCACGCCTTATTAGTAGGAAAGAAAAACAATAAGTAGGAGAGCAAGAAAGAGCGAGCAATGGGATGTAGAGGACTCTCAAATCCTCACTTAGATAGACCCACTCATCACCATAATGACTCACTCATCACCATAATGACTCACTCATCACCATTATGACTCACTCATCACCTTAGTCCTGTAATATACCCACAATAAATTACACTTATAGGATGTGCCTTTAATAGCTATTTAAAACTTCGATCACTTCTGTCATTGATGAGGATGACAATTAGTATGAGGATGATGGTTAGTAGTAGTAGTAGTAGTAGTAGTAGTAGTAGTAGTAGTAGTAGTAGTAGTAGTAGTAGTAGTAGTAGTAGTAGTAGTAGTAGTAGTAGTATAGTAGTAGTCACGTCTCAGATTTGTGCACAAAAATAAAAGGTGATTACATAAAAACCAGTCGATCAATGAGGACGATTTTTTTTATTTACGGACAAGTTTCATAGTTAGCACTTTTTGTAGTTGGGGTGGATATAAGAGAAAGGTTGGTTTTCCCACCGACGCATTGTTAAAGCAGACGGATACACAGTAAGAACAAGGACAAGTTTGCTCTGCAGGTTCGCCATTCTCCTACTCCTTCCGTACCAAGGAGTATCTTTACTTCTTGTTCTCCTTCAGACAACAAGCGTTTGGTGATGGTATTTTCTTCTACAGCCTGGATATCCTCGTATATCTATTCCTTTTAGAACTCTGAGTGAATGGAGTGCTGGGCCTTCTTCACACAGGCTGTCCAACTTCTGACATTGGAGATGAGCATTATAGGGAGGAAGTTAATGATAATACACACACAACACTAGAAATGACTGTAACTATAAATATAGTGACATCAATGTCGTTTATTTTTTAGAATCGTGTAAGGAGCCCAAACCATTGAACCTCAGTGACCTCAGTGACCATGACGGCCGCTGATATTATGAGTACGGTGACTACCTCGGGTGTGTTCTCGAAGGTAGACTTGATGGTGTTCTTGGTGATGTTGGTGGGTTCCCTGATCATTGGTGTGGTGAGCGCCTACACCAGCCGTAACAACAAGACCACCACCGAGTACCTGCTGGGAAGTCGTCAGATGTGTCCTCTGCCAGTTGGTCTCTCACTCCTCGGAGGCTGGGTGTCCGCCATATCCATTCTAGGTGAGTTGCATGATACGGTCAAGCTTGCATAATATAACTTGTGGAATGGCCGCTCGTTAGAGAGAGAGAGAGAGAGAGAGAGAGAGAGAGAGAGAGAGAGAGAGAGAGAGAGAGAGAGAGAGAGAGAGACTCTTCTGTGTGTATGCGATCTTAACTATTTATATCCGTTTATTTTTTCAAACCCAATTATTATATTGTTTTTTAAAGTTATGTACAGTATGTTTTTGGAACACACCACTTCTTCCCATAATTTGTTCCATTGGTCTATTTCTCAATTTGGAAAGGTATACTTATGTACAGTCGCGAGCTGATGGGATGGAGACACGAGCACACTCATCATGGGGTCGCTTCTACCTGACGAGTTATGCAGGAGGAGTGAGAGAGGAAGAAGGGAGGAAGAAGCTCCATGGAGCTAGCTCCATGGGTATGGAGGGGCTGGTGGAAGGAGGAAGGGAGGGGTATGGAGGGGCTGGTGGAAGGAGGAAGGGAGGGTATGGAGGGACTGGTGGAGGGAGGAAGGGAGGGTATGGAGGGACTGGTGGAAGGAGGAAGGGAGGGTATGGAGGGACTGGTGGAAGGAGGAAGGGATGGTATGGAGGGACTGGTGGAGGGAGAAAGAACAAGACATACAGACGCCAATAACCGTGGCTGTAGAGACGACTTTTTGTATCTTGATGATTTATGGTTAATTTTGGGTGAAGGGACTAATGGAAATGGAGTTCGCATTAACAAACCTATACAGTATAATAATTATTAAGTATTGAATTTTATCATTGTCATCATATTTTCTACTCTCATATGTAGGCTAAGTATTGTTCGATATCAGCTGAACTGTAATGACATCAGATGGGATGGGTGTTTATATAACTTGGACATATGTAATGAAATTGCTATACTCAATGGTAAATGTTTCAACAATAATGAATATATCAAACAAAATTATGAGAACCACAATTATCCATATATTATAATTATGTGAAAAGAATATTCTGTGGAAAGGAATGAGACAATCGAATCTCTCCTGCAGAATATGGGCTTATTTCTGGTTAAGTGAGGGTTCGAGTCATGTGAACCACAGTTCCCTTTACACACACACACACACACACACACACCAATCCCACATCTTGTAGCTTTCGCAGGCTTACCAACTTAACACACGGGGAAAAAAATAACTTGTCCTACGTTACATATAGTGTATTATTGGATTACAAGTAAATTTCTGCCCATAACAAGGACATCATTAAGACGTAGACATAGTAGAATAAAGCTAGTTACTATTTGTGAAACATATGATAATCAGTGGTGACAACCTTTGAAATGTCAGCCTTCATAACCCCACACATTTATAATGACGAGTATTTATATGCACACACAAAGGATTTATTCAATAGAAGACTACCATCAGCATCTTGCTATTACTTTTAATACTTATTTTATGATGATATTACTGCACCTTGTATTCCACAATTTTCATATAATAAAACTCTTAATAGTGACAACATTAAAGTAAAATACAATTTACAGAAATACAAATTTCAGTTCCATTTCTATAAAAATTATATATTTGTCTTCCATTCTTCTTAGTGTTTATAATTATGAATTTAGATGCGGTATATATATATATATGCAATTGGTTTATATATATATATATATATATATATATATATATATATATATATATATATATATATATATATATATATATATATATATATATATATATATATATATATATATATATATATATATATAAACCAATGTATTTTGAGGGCCAGAACTGTAACATATTATTCTCCCGACAATGAGAATATATGTTTGTCACCTTTGATTCTCCAGGTTTAACAGAAACGGTGGATTTGCGGTAAATTTTTACTTAATAATTTGTTTATGTAATTATTGATTAATGTTAAGTTGCAATGGATAACAATATTTCTATTATTTGAAATTTTTGAGCTAACTATCACACAGTTCACAATGGTGAGTTTAGTGTGGCGAAATAATATCAGTTATATATCCAACGCGAAAACATTAATCAGTTATTACATATCATTATCTACGTCTAACTCGTAGACACAACTAATTCAATTCATCCTGCCATATCTTTACTCACGTCACTCATACATTCATCCCCAACCATAATCATTTTTCCTTCCCGTTTCTCCCTCCCACCAATGAATGCTTCGAATGAAACTTTCAGTGGATGGCGCGATAGTTCTATGTGAGTCAGAAGTGCATGGCAACACTCCACCAGCCCCTCCATAACCTCCCCCATCCTTTCCTCTCTCTCTCCCTCACTTCCCCCCTCCATAACTCGTCAGGTAGAAATGACCCCACGATGAGTGAACTCGTGTCTCCATCCCATCAGCTCGAGACTGTACATACATCTTTATCTCCTTTTATAATTATTTTTTTACTGTGACCTTTCATTGTAGGTATTCCTTGTTGACACAAGTTTTTTTTATATATATTTGTTCTTTTTCTGTGACACATTTGTAAACCATAATCATATCTCCTCTCTTTGGTGTTTCTTCTAGTTAGGTAACATTAGTTTCTCTAGATTTTCTTCATAGCTCAACAGGGTGACCAGATTGATGTTCTCGAGCGGGAATATGTTAGACAGCAGATGAAATTATTATGCTACATTGGCAAAACTTATGCTGAATCTTTTGTTGCTCTTCATACGTTCAGTTTCTGTTATATTTTATTATTGGTATACAATTATTCAAGGTTGTTAACTGTATACAGTATACACTCATATTATTATGAACAATTCTAGTAAAGAACATTAATTAAAATTAATAATTAATTACATTGTGAAAGTTTATTTGACAATAATTTGTGCAACATACAGTAGGTTGGAACTCTTCCCAAAACTGTACATTTTTAATACTATCTGTAGCCTACTCGTATAATTATGAAAATGTTTTGTACAAAACAAAAATTACTGTACAGTATATAATACTGTAGTAGGGTTCCGTTCCAGCCTTCATCAATGCCTGTCATTACCAAGGCCTATACAGACTTGGCCGTGGTCATTACATACTTTATAGGGTCCTTAAAACTATGATGGACTGTTTCATAATTTTCATTAATTAGGTTATACAGTATTAGACATAATATTATATCCTGGTCGTTAATCCAAAAACAACCGTTGGCCACAAGTGCTAAGTTATAATTAGGCAAGAAATTGCCCGAAGCTCATTAAATTATGCTAAAAATATGCCAGAATTAATAGTATGCTAAATTTTATGTAAACACAAACTACTCTGGAAAAAATATGCCAAATATAGCATAATTATGGTAAAGCTGGTCACCATGGAGCTTAGTTCTCTTAGGCTGGCTTCACACCAGCCATTTCAATCGCGATTTTTTTCCGCGCAGTTTAGAAATTAAAGTTAAAATCGCCAAACTGAGACGTCGAGAGCGGTCTATAATACAACACAAGTATATGGTAAGATCTTGTTTGTTAGTTTGGTTGGTTGTTTGTTTGTTTGTTTATAAATGGCTTCTATTCACACACACACAGGCAACGCGACGGAGGTGTATCTTCATGGAACTCAGGTGGCCACGTCCCTGTTGGGTTGTGTGTTGGGAGTTATACTGGTGGGGAGAGTCTTCCTGCCAGTCCTCTACCACCTTAATATTACCTCCATCATTGAGGTTAGTAAACAATATAATGAATAGGTGAATTATATATGTCATACTCACTTGTTCTGCTCACACTTACACACGAACACAGACACTCATTCACCCAACCACCTACACACATTCATACACACACACACACACACACACACACATATTCATCCACCCAGCCACACACACTCAACTACTACTAAACACACACACACACACACACACACACACACACATTCATCCAGCCAGCCACCTACCAACACACACACACATAGATAAGATAGATTTAATGACCACAAGTTTTTCATAACCTACATTACAATAATACCTTTCTATACATTAAGCAATACTAATTACACATTTGCACCATAACGCAATAGTTCATAAATTATACAACCTATGAATAATCTCGCATCAAACATTACTTGGTTTTACAACGAGCTGACTTAATTAAGGGGGAAGTTTTGTGTTGGTATATCTGGAGCAACTGAATCCTCCAAACTATTCCAAGAAACAGAACATCATTATTTATGCTCTTCTGATCCTGTTTCCTGGCATGCTTTGGAGCGCCTTGATTCCTCCAAAGTATGCCAGGGAACGGGGCCAGAATAGTAAACGACATTCTATAGGCATAAACATTTATACATTGTTTTAAGTTTAAGCGATATACTTCGTGTACATCAAAACTAGAATTCATACATTTATATATATAATAATTTATACAGTAAGTCTTGTGGAAGATTCAAACTGAAGTATGCCACTCCAAAACATTTTTTGTGCCAAAACGATAACATCAATTAACCTCAACATTGATCAAGTGTTTGATATAATTACTATGGTAGTTATATTCCTAAGTGCATAATATAATAATGGATCTTTTTGCATATTTTCTCTCTCTCGCCATATATATTTTTATAAAAAAAATGCCTATCTTTGTCTTACAAGGTCTGGAAAGGGTGGATATTATATCTAACAATACACAAATCATTACACGTTGACATTCACACACTTATTTACTGTTTTATTCCCTAATTATATAATTTAATAACTTGTTTTAGGTCAGTATGGAGCCAAGACTCACATCCGTACAGTATGGGCGACATTACACCTGCATCAAATACTCTGTCCTGTACATAAAAGGGAACATCTTCATTTTTCTTAAAAAAAAAAAAAGAGACAAATTTCAATACTGGCATGAGCCTTGACCAGTAATGTTGCCGATCCATCTGACTCAAATATACATCATAAATAAACATATTGGGTCGGATCCACAAAGGTGGTATAATTTGTGCCGGAGTATCTATTTGTTCCGTGTGAAAATGACACCTGGCTGGCTACTCCAACATTTACACCACTATATATCCACAGTGTTAAGGGGGTTCATTCTTTTTATATACATTGCAGTGCCAGAATTCCTCCAAAGTATGCCATGCAAATCTGGAGCAACTGAATCCTCCAAAACTATTCCAAGCAACAGAACACTATAAAATGTGCTCTTCTGGTCCTGTTTCCTATAGCATACTTTGGAGGAATCAAAGCACTCCAATGTACCAAAAAAAGAATGACCACCTTAATTTTCCTCTCCTAACCTCCTCTTGATAAAACTAAAAGCAATGTATCGTCCATAAGCCCCAATATGTGTAATTTCTTTCATGATTTTAATTATACACTTTTGGGATATCTGGAGCAAATGATTCCTCCAAACTTTTCCAGGCAACAGGACACCCTTATTGTAGTTCATCTGGTCTTGTTTCCTGGCATACTTTGGAGGACTCAAGACACTCCAATATATCAATTAGTTCGTTGACATATAACAGTACTAATGATTATACGCTGAGTATATTGGTACACTCGACCTCGTAAATTCGCGACCACGTCCCCCAATGCTTATGTCACCTGAGCTGGTAACACTGTGTGGGGAAGGTGTCAGTGTGGGTAGAAGATTGTATCATGTCCCTCTTCTATGTTCCACCTACTCTGATTCCTCCCCAAATGAATGTTACCACCAGCTCAAATGGCAGAGTAAGTGGAATAAAGTAGAGGGACATGATACCATCTTTCCCCTACAATGACACCTTCCACACACGCAGCGTTACCAACTCAGATGACATAAAACATCTAAGTAGGCTACGTGGTCGCGATAGCACTCACCATGACCATATCACCACCCATCCTGTTCATTGTCAGACGCTTTGGAAAAATCTACAAATGTGACATATAATTTCAAGTTTTTCTTCCTGGCATAATCGATTAATAAGTACAACGCCCCGGGAGAACATCATCAACAACAACAACAAAAACGCAACTGTAAATATGCTCCCCCCTCCCCCCCCCCTTTTTTTTTGACTGACTGCCACCTTGTTCCATTCGCCAACTGTCCCTCTCTTCATTTTATTTCCTTCCTGCTTGCTGTCACACCTCTCTTATCACCTTTTCTCTGACGCTATAATAATGGTATCCTGTTGCCTAGAATAGTTTGGGGATTTTTTTTTTCTTCAAATTTCAGGTGATCCGATCCACATGTAGGCTTTATCATTGTTTATTCTTCTGGTGTGACTTTGCACTTCATCTTATACAATAGGTTAGTTTAGTATTTTATAGGTATGATGGTCAGAGTGTGGTAATCATTAGGGTTTAATACTGTAACACACACATCCACTCACACACTAATCTACCTACCTAACTACACACACATACACAGACACGCTAATCTACTACACACATACACACACACGCCATCTACTTAACTACTACACACACACACCATCTACTTAACTACTACACACACACACACAGACTCTAATCTACTTACCTCCTCCTCCTCCTCCTACTACTACTACACACACACACACACACACACATACACACACACTCATCCACACACACACATAAACACACACACACACACACACTCATCCACACACACACACACACACACACAAGGGCCTGATAAATTGGAACATGGTTGACAGGCTATAATTAAGGAGCAACAGATGACAAGGAAATCCTCTTAATATGAAAAGATAGAAGACACCGTTTTATATATACAGTTTAATATTAATGGACTCTTCTTAACAGGTGATCAGGAGTAAAAAGGTGGATACAGACATCTCCCAACTTGAAAGACAGGTCCACTAATCGATTTTTTGTTCATATATTGTACTCTTTTGGTAGGAGTGAAGGTTAGGGTATGGTCAAGATACGATCTGTGGACTATAGTAACCTAAGTTAGGGGACACCTTCTCTAACAAATAATTTTTCTCCTTAGAGCTGGATCACATGTCTCAATTGAAAAAAAAAAGAGAAATGGGATATTGATGTTGATCATTGAAATCTCGCCTTCCCAAAGAATCCACATAATTTTATTCTTCTTTGGAGCCTATGGAGGTGTGGACGAAAATGCTACCCAGGAGTGTATCATTTTCGCCCATAACTGCATGTTGAATTTCCATATAGAGCTTATTAGACGTGCATGTACAGTCGGCAGCATAAATTCGCGTCCATCTCATGTACTTAGAATTGCTAATATGACCAGATAGTTGCATTCTGAATCGGCTTTTATTCCAACAACAAACGTAATATACCATATGAGAACTATATCTGTCATATCTGTATTAAAGTTGTATTACAAAATCACTAGAACTAATACATACACAGGTGGATAAAATGAAGCGAACTTATGGTGTCGACTGTACGGAAGGTGGGTGTTCATATTCTTTTTCTGTTTGACTGCATAATAATGAGCCACGAATAAAACGATCAGAAGAGGCAAGTATAGGTTTAATTCACAACAACGTTTCTATCAAATTAAAATTTACTATCATCCCAGAGAGGTGACATGTAAACTTTAGGCCGCAACTGTACACTCGAGCTCGTAAATTCGCGACTATGCACGTCCCCAACTGTTAATATGTCATCTGAGCTGGTAACACTGTGTGGGGAAGGTGTCATTGATGTAGGTGAAAGATTATATCATGTCCCTCTACTATGTGTTCCACCTACTCTGATTCTTCCCCAAATAAAAATGTTACCAGCTCAAATGGCATAAATATCTTACTTAGTACGTGGTCGCGAATTTACGAGCTCGGGTGTACATCGTGGACCAGGTCAACGGCAAACGTGTTTTAGGTTCCGGTTCTCGAGGACTTTGTATGTAATGGTGGTGACTATCATCTTTATCATTCCCATAATACCCCTTCGAACCCCATATATTTATTCCCTTTCATTTATTCAACTAACTGTCCCTCCACTCCTTTCGTGTTTGCTGTCCGACATCTCTTAGTATCACCTTCTCCCTCGTCCTATATATAAGATCTTACAGGACAATATAGGGGTTTCTTCATACTATACATCTTCAAATGAATCTCTCTCTGCCCCGCCTCCAGTACATTCAGTTACGGTTTGGGAGTATTGTGTTGCGGAAGGCGGTGACGTCGTGTTACATATGCCTCAACTTCTTCTACATGGGAATGGTTCTGTACGCTCCAACCCTGGCCCTGTCTACCGTCACTTCTCTCCCTACTTGGGGCGCCATGCTTATCCTGGGCTCCATATGTACCGTCTACATCACCATCGTAAGTCATCTGCTGCTGCTGCTGCTGCTGCTGGAGTATTTATGCTAACTTCAGGTAATGTTGCCTCAGTATAATTATGAAGTATAACATTTATTATCGACAAAATTCGTCGGACGTGTTATCTTGCAAGGGTGTTATGACTAGGCTATAGGACTCCTTAGGCTCTACAGTATTTACAGTGAATAGATCAAGTGCTTTTGAAAACCCACATGTAAGAAATCACACTGTATTATGAACGTCACTGATTTTGGCAGCGGTCTGGTTATAGCTTTGCCACCAGCCAGTCAGTGAGTGACGTCCAATCTGGTCCATCTCTGTTAACCAGAGTCGCTAGAGGATTTAGGGAATTGGGTAGCGTCATTATGCACAGTTAGTAAAATCTTTTGTTTTCATTAAAGATATAGGCCTGAAAGTGAAAAACAAAATAAACTAAAATCAACATAATATGTGTAAACAAAATATTATATTTTATTATTGTACATGTCCGTTCTGTGTATATACAGGGTGGAGTGAAGGCGGTAGTGTACACCGATGTACTACAAACAATACTCATGTTCTCCGGTGTGATGGTAGTGGTGGTGATATGTTGTGTGGACCTAGATGGCTTCAACAATGTGTGGACTCTGTCACAACAAGGCGACAGGATACAGTTTTTTAAGTGAGTGTCATTCAGGTTTACAGAATACTACCTTGAAGTAAATGCCAACCTCTTAAGAACTTAAAACACCTCAGATAGTTACTGTATAACATGAGGTAAAGAGAGTGTCAGTGTCAGGTATAGGGAGCCAGGGAGGAAGGGAAATCAGACAGAGATAAACCCACTATAGGTCGTCATTCATTGTTTATCAGACAGAGATAAAGCCACTATAGGTCGTCATTCATTGTTTATGTTACTACTGAGGTTTGCATTTGCATTCAAAAGTTTGTTGTTGCTGCCCTTCGCAATGTACAGTCACGGTTAAATATAATCATCTATATAGGGGTCACGCACGTAAGAGTTTGACCGCTTCCCTCGGTTCCTTAGATGATAAAAATGTCCAATTAATAGGTTGACTACCATGTTTTAATTTAATACAAGTAGCTACGCATTACTTAGAACAATAACATCATATGTGAACGTAAACACATTAGACAGTAAATTGTTTTGAGATTCTCATATGTGGATGATTATTATTGACCACGACTGTACGTTTTAATTATCCATATTCTCACTATGGTGGATGATACTGATTGATACATTAGTGTTTTAATTTATACCCTGCTATTTATCTGAACACGTTATATTTTAAACATTCCAGTGTTAATGTTGTTAATATCTGTTTATTTTTTCATCAAACACTAATATCCCAAGACAAACTTTTAAGTGGTTCACATAGAGAGAAAGACTATGAAACTTTTTAGGTTCGCGAGTCTTAACAACATTAAGACTCGCTAACCTAAAAAGTTATCTTTTTATTTTTCCATCAAACATTAATAACCCAAGAATTTTTTTAAGTGGTTCACAAAGAGAGAAAGACTATGATACATTTTAGGTTAGTGAGTCATTTGATGCCATTCTCTGTTATTAGTGAGTCATTTGATGCCCTCTCTGTTATTAGTGAGTCATTTGATGCCACTCTCTGGTCCCCAGCATGGATATCAACCCCTACCAGCGACACACATTCCTCTCTACGTTCGTATTTGGGTGTTACCTTATGGTGAGCAACCTGGGCTTCAACCCGTCCACCTTCCAACGCTTCGCTTCCGTCAACTCCCTCAGAAAAGCACAGGGGTAGGTATCATGAGTCTCTACAGTGAATTATTATTATTATTATTGTTATTATTATTATTATGGATATAGAGAAGCTCCTGTTCTACTAATTCATTCTGTCTGTCTCTCTCTCCCCCCTCTCTCTTTCTCTCTCCCCCCCCCAGCATAGTTTGGAGGAATCAAGGCACTCCAATGTACCAAAACACAACATCAACAAGACCAATAGACTATAGAGTGTTCCTTAGTATTCCATTGGTTTTGGGTTTGATTCCCGAGTTGGTGAAACAGGCTGACCTTTGCTATACACTTATACACGAGTTACCCTGTAATAATTAATAATGGTCAGAATTTAATTAACTCTCGCAACAAGAGAATGGAGGGTAATAGGGAAACTATTTTAAACGTAATAAAAAACACTATTAAGGGGGTGCGGGAATAGGGGACAGGCTTGGGAGGGTTAGGGGGGTGCGGGAGTAGGGGGACAGGCTTGGGAGGGGGTTAGGGGGATGCATGCGGGAATAAGGTGACAGGCTTTCTACCCCCCCCAAGCCTGCCCCCCTATTCCCGCACCCCCCCCCCCCCCCAAGCCTGTCCCCTACTCCCACACCTCATTAAGATGGTATATAATTCATTTTTGGTACATTGGAGTGCCATGATTCCTCCAAAGTATGCTAGGAAACAGGATCAGAAGAGCAAAAATAATAGTGTTTTGTTGTTGCTTGGAATAGTTTGGAGGATTCAGTTGCTCCAGATTTACCAACACAAAACTTCCCCCTTAACTAATGAATCTACATACGAGTCGATAGGCATGAAGTGCAAAATCCTCCTCCTCCTCTTCCTCAGGATGATAGTGTTCTTCCTGGTGGGAATTTGGTGTCTATGGACGGTGTTCTTTTTATCTGGTCTGGTCGCCTTCGCCACGTACTACGGCTGCGACCCCATCACCGCTGGCAACATACAACAGCCAGACCAAATCATTCCCTACTTGGTGATGGATAAGTTGGGTCGTTTCAAGGGTCTGACGGGACTCTTCGTGGCTGCCGTGTATGGAGGTGTTCTGAGGTGAGGGTTAGAATTATACTAAATATTCTGTCGTTACTTCTGCAAACTCATAAAGTAAGTATGGAAATATAATCTTCAAGGACTTGTAAACTGAAAAAAACAGAGAAGTATATCAATTTAGCCCCTGGATATTATATTTCTGTATGATGAATGTGATTATTCGATGATTAACCTTTATGTTATTTTTGAAGACTATTGCCGCCGGCTGTACAGTCACGAGCACTAATTAATATACAGGTGTGCTTCGAATACCTGGAGACAGTAGATAAATGCACAATAAAATCTCCATTGGAATTACTTCGTTGGTTAAATTGCATGGACTGTACGAAGCTGTGCTGGAGAGGTTTTTCATATTGATAAAAAAAAGAAAAAAAAAGACTATGCACGACTGGGAAATGAAGTTGAAATGAACACTGGTGGTTGATATTAGTGTGTGTGTGTGTGTGTGTTTGTTGTTACAGTACTCAGTCATCGTGCGCTAACTCCATGGCCTGTGTTATTTGGGAGGACTTCCTTAAACCTGCCCAGTATTTCCACAACCTACCCGAGGAGAAGGCCATTTACATCGTTAAAGTGATATGTGAGTTAAAGGGGATAGTACAGTGTTGGTAAATATGGAGCAAATGATTCCTCCAAACTATTCCAAGCAACAGGACACCATTATTTTTGTTCATCTGGTCCTGTTTCCTGGCATACTTTGGTGTAATCAGGCACTCCAGTGAACCAAAAGTATATTATCCTCTTAAAGGCAGTGTTTACCAGAATATTCAGACTCATAGCAGTACGTATCAAAAATGTCCTAATGCAGCTTGGGTTGTACAAATATAGCCACAATCAAATATCCACCGACATCTTCCTTCCATCGTGCAAATAAATCAGTAGCATATAAAAACATAATCATACAACACCTTACGTCAACTCAACCCCCTCAATTATTTTTATGAGGTTCTGCAAATTCATACACGTGTTGTTCTTTATTCCCAAGATATTTACTACGATGGAAGGAAAGTGTCGGTGGATATTTGATTGTGGCTGTACCGACAGTACCGTACAGCTTGTGGTGTTGGTATAGTTCAAAGAGTATTGTGATGTGTTGTGGTAGAGGAAATATGATGATATAGTGCATGTGTTATGATACAGTTTGTGTTCTTGGAATAGTTCTAAGAGTATTGTGTTGTGTTGTGCTACATGGGATACATGAAATATGATGATCTAGTGTGTTATGAATAGTAGTAAAAGTGTTGTATTGTGATGTGTTGTGGTAGAGGAAATAATTATAGCTTAAATGATGTGGCGGTGTTGTGGTCCCTAACAGCTTGTGGTGCTGGGTTAATGTCGGTACTAGTGGGACTGCTGGTGGAACATTTGGGCAGCATCTTCCAAGTGGCGTACAGTGTGTGTGCAGCCTTCGAGAGTCCCATGTATGGTGTCTTCCTGGCTGGCCTCTGTGCTCCTTGGGTCAACACAAAGGTATAATAATAATAATAATAATAATAATAATAATACTTTCTTCAGTGTTAATTGATAATGAATACAGTGACATTATGGCCAGCATCAACTTCTCTCCACAAACTCATCTTTCATCAAGTGAATTGTACTTTCACGTCCTCGCTTACGGAAGAAAATCATGGGCTTTATGCCTATCGACGCTTATGTAGGTCATTACATCAACACATCCTTCACCAGCCTACAAGGTACTTATCTTCGCTCTTACAGCCGGGTACCTTCTTACTGCTAGGTGAACAGGGACATAGGGGGCTGGGAAAATTTCCAACCATTCCACTTGCTAGACGAGCATGATTTATTCTTCTTTCAATAAACCAGGTCGAAAGGAGAACACTCATTGTAACGAACAAAATCATTCAACCAAGTAAGTCCCAGAAATTTATCCATGTTGTACCCACGGGGAATCAAACGCCGGACCAGAGAAATCTCAGGCGGTGACTCTACGGGATGAGCCAAAGGAGCACTCCATTAGTCCAGTTCTCAAGTCTTGCCTTTAACACTCAGGTCCAGCCACTACATCACAGACAACACACAACACACACACTCTGACACACACGTAAACTTCTCCACATTACGTAGTCGATAGACGTTAAGCCAAATAACAAACAAACGAACATACGAATAAACCATTTTTATTAAAGTCATCACCAGTCTCTTATTCCTTACCTCCTCCCAGCCTAGAAACGAACATAGACAACATGTACAAGAGAATAGACAACCAATTGGATAACGTCTACGGAAGGTCTATATGGCCAGATGTAACACACTGCTATAGAATGATGATGATGCTAAATAACCAAACCCAATATTATGTTGTCCCTCGTACTACGTTCCAGAAGACAACATACGCAACTACTGTATTATTTTTAGCTCCGGCCTAAGCCGAGAGCTCTAGCTTTTATCCGAATTATTGTTCTTCTTGGGGCGACCACTTCTTAAAAGAGGTTCAACTCACTCATTCACTCACTCACTCTCTTCCTCCCATCCATTTTCTTTTACCGACATTAAATCATTTATTATTATAATTTTTTTTCTTCTTGGGGTGACCACTTCTTAAAAGGGGTTCTACCAATATTTAAGAGGTTCAACCGAGAGGAGGTTCAACCGAGAGGGGGTTCAACCGAGGGGTTCACCCTCAATTAAAAGGGTTCATTTTCAAAATTTCAATATAACCATATGAATACGAATATCCAGATAAAACATAATTAATATTTTTGAGACCTTTACATATGGATATTTTATTATTTCACTTGAATCATTAAGAGTCGGAGCTTTTGAAGGGTTTTCCTTCATGTTCTTGTTCTATACAGGTGTCACTCGCTGAGGTCAAGTAGAAAAGGCAACTAAACTGCTTCTCATCCACGACATTGTTATTACCACAGTTACCTATACAGACGGGAAAGGTGCATGATAGGATGTTTTATTTTATGTGTACAGTCAGCAGTATACATACGTTTCATAACTACCTGAGTATTTATGAGTTATTGTGATGTTGTAAGACAATTTTAATGCAGAGTTGACACATATACTTTTCATGTGGTAAATTACATATGTTGTTAGAATAGCAACTGGTTCAGAATGCAACTATCTGGTCATATTAGCATTATTAAGTACAGTCACGAGCACTAATAAGTATACATGTTTGGTTGATGCTTCGAACAGTTCAATTTAACCAACGAAGTAATTCCAATGGAGATCTTATTGTGCATTTATTTACTGTCTCCAGGTATTCGAAGCACACCTGTATACTTATTAGTGATCGTGACTGTACATGAGATGGACGCGAATTAAATGCTGCTAGGCTGTACCAATACTGATCAATTTAGAACTAGTTTGTCGTGTTAATGTTTACCATGTTTGTTTACTAAATACATTATATTTGTTTTCTTACAACTGCAGGGAGTTACCGTGGGCTTCATATCCGCCCTTGTCTTCAATCTGTGGCTTATTGTTAGCAAACTTGTAAATGGTGGAGGATCACCCGATGCACTGCCCCTCTCCATTGATTACTGCCACCTCACCAACACTTCCTCCATCTCCACCACCAACACCTCCTTCATCTCCACCACCATCACCAACAACAACAACAACATGACTGATCCTGAGTGAGTGTTTGTGGGGAAAGTTTTGTGTTGGTAAATCTCCTGGAGCAACTGAATCCTCCAAACTATTCTAAACAACAGAACACCATTATTTTTGCTCTTCTGCATGGTCCTGTTTCCTAGCATACTTACTTTGGAGGAATCATGGCACTCTAATGTACCAAAAAAATAATTATATACCTCCTTATTTAAAGCAACAATTGTAATGATATTTTTTATGTTTTCCTGCATGAGTGTTATAAAAAAATGTGAAATGTTGGTGTTTAATTTGATGATAGGATATGATATAAATATTATACCCTGCATGGTCCCTCTTATATTATGCAGGTATACATCACCGAGGTTATACGACTTGTCCTACTGCTACATTGGTGTCCTTGGTCTGGCTATCACAGTAGGAGTGGCCTCTGTTGTTTCCCTCTGCACAGGTGAGATAGTCTTCGTGTACTAATGCTTCCTGTAACTTCTTATCTATTTACCTCGAGAGAATGTCATATTAAATTTACGACTACCTGTTTCATTCCTCTGTTTCTTCAGATTTGAGAAGACTACATTAGTAGGCTATGTAAGTACGACCTTATCAGCCAGTGTAAGTACAGAACATCTATTATTATTATTTATGACACTTGAGAAACAGATGAGTGTCTAGAGAGAGTTATTGTGACGTACACTAGATGTCCATAAAGTCAAGCCCACCTGAGTTGAAGCCTGAGATCTGCAGCAGGCGGGTTTCTGAACGACAGCTCACACAAACCATCTTGAGGCCACACACATCTGGAATCAATGGAGGCCTTGAGTGAGCTGTCGTCCAGAAACTCATACTTCGACTCAGGTGGGCTAGATGAAGGCAGTGTAGATTTTATAGTCAGCGAGTGTAAAGTACATACCGGTACATGCATGCCTTGCATGGTAGCATCTGTGTTTATTCCTGAGAGTTAGAACAATATGTTTGGGAAAACGATGTGTTCTACTTCCATAACAACGTTGGTTAAGTTACAGCACATCATATGTCTGAAATCTAAAGCACTAATGATTAATCGTGCACAAGAATGTTTGTATCATGCACTTATCAGTCTCCCAAGCACGACTAGGTTAGTTAAGTTGGCTTCTGGTGGTGTGCAAATAACTTTTATTTTGAGTGTTTCTATATATACCTTGATTTGTTGTGCAGGAGTCATTGAACCCGAGAGGGTGGTGAAGGATGTGGTGGTCCCTGAGTGTCTGAAGTTGTACCAGTGGGTGTGGAACCATTGCCATCACACCACTACTATGGATGTTACCCCAGACCACAGCAGGGAGGACATCCAAAGACCCTTTGGCAGCAAGATATCAAATGTGATTGAAACTACTTCACTGGAAACTATGAATATGCAATCCAGAGACAAAATGAGAACAGTGAACATCGAAGCTAGACCTCTTGTTCTTTAAAAAAAAAAGAGAACACTCTATACCGATACCTTATGTCAAAAGTTTGCACAAAATAATGCTTGTAGGTATTAGTTATTTTGGAAAACACGCAAAAATATAAAATAGATAATTGTTTCCATCACTCAAGCAAATTGAAAGACTGTATTATTGGACACAAAAATTCCTATACACACTATTGTTTTCTAGGGATTACAACATATATATACATCATGACATCATGTAACACTACATAACTGCAATACAAAATTTATCATTAGGTTTGTTGTTTTGTAATCACCGAGGCACTTGGTAGACCATTCATTACAGTACTTCCAGAATAATGAATGTCCTCTCTTTCCATAATATAGCCTGTGTAAGAATTCCTATGGCCAACCTTACTTGTCAATTTTATTACTGTATAAATTATATACTATAGAACGGAAAGTAAACTGAACTCAACCAATTAATCAATATGACATTAACTATACTGATAATGAGACTTTACTTGAACCCTGAGTAGGCTACACAGAGGGACAATTTTATTATTCATGAATATATACTCTACGCCAGCAGGGTTCTTCAAACAACGGCTTCCTACTCATCATTACTGGGTCGTCAATTCCTCCAAACTGGGTTGCAGGCTCACAATACTAAGGGGGTGTGGGAATAAGGGGACAGGCTTGGAGGGGGGGGTGCAGGAGTAGGGGGGACAGGGTTGGAGGGGTTTGGGGGACAGGCTTTCTACCCACCCCAAGCCTGTTCCCCTATTCCCACACACCTCCAGCCCCCCTCCAAGCCTGTCCACTACTTCCAAAGTTCCAAACCCCCTTAAATACATGAATAAAATAAAATAACAATGTTCGTGATAATAAGATAAATATGATGCTCATACATTTTTGTACTCGAATATTCATATATTTAATTATCAATAAAAGCTACAACGAGTACTTCCAGCTTTTGTTACATTTGAGTTTTAAGAGTGTGCAGAAGTCTTTTCGTCATAATTATTGCATTTCAGTTTTTGGCTCTATTTTTTTACGTTGATAGTTCTGGTAATTTGTATTTTTAAAGATCTTTTAGTATGGGTCGCGAAAATGATGTCACAGTAAAAACTGGATTACGACTGAAAAATTAGTACAGTTGCCCACACATGAATCTGGTACGCCTCGCTACTTGTGAGATACCGGCCTACAACAGAAAGGAATGTGCGCAAAAGTTATAGTTTGTTAACAAGCAAACCGTAATAATATTTTACTGTCCGTCTGTCAACAAACATCTTTGTTAGGTTAGGGGGGTGCGGGAATATGGGGACAGGCTTTCTACCCACCCCAAGCCTGTCCCTCTACTTCCCGCACCACCACCCCAGTCCCTCCCAAGCCTGTCCCCTACTCCCACACCTCCTTAACCAATAACAAGAGAGTCCAGCTACAGCGCTGACGAGGCATTCAAACAAGGCGAGAAAACACCATAGGTTGCTGCTACTGTCCAAAACTTTGAAGTAGATATTATTTTCGGATTTACGGACTACATCATGGGTTCCTGAAGAGACTCTGTGTTGTAGTTAGAATATTGGAGGTCAAACGAGTCCTTCAAATATTGCCACGAAACGCAACTTATATCGAAGGAGCTTGTTTCGTGGAATAGTCAGAAGGCATCAGAAGCCTCCAATTTTCACACACGAGCACAGGGTCCTTTAATGAAGCTAACACGCGTCACTTATCACCAGGAACATTGAGAGGTACATACCTGTTTTGGTGATTTTTATAGAAAGGAGAGCCATCTGGTGGTGGTGGTGGTGATGAAGCTCTATATAGTAATTGATTATGTTGTGTACTGGGCCATATGATTGACTATTGTTGTTGTTATTATTATTCTTGGAAAGCCCATCATTATAGTATGCAGCCCCCAGCTTGATCTTAGAGGCTAATGTATGTATGTGTTTTTCCCAAGCCCCTATGTCCCTGTTCACCTAGCAGTAAGTAGGTACCCGGCTGTAAAATCAAGGATAGCAACCTTGTAGGCTGGGGGAAGATATGTTGATGTAATAAGACTGACTGCCTTAATGACCATTACGAGTCGATAGGCATAAAGCCCTAAAATTCTTCTTCTTCTTGTATGTGTGTAGACGTGAGAAGATATTGCCATTCCCAGTGAGACAGTCCCAAGTTTTTGCATATAATGAGAGAGAGAAAGAGAGAGTGAGAATAAAAGTATATATATATATATGAGAGAGAAAGAGTATATGAGAGAGTGAGAGTGTGTGTATGTGAAGAATGGATGGAGCAATGAGTGATAAAGAAGATGTGTGAGTGAACATGAGAGGTAAAGGAGACGGAATATATATACTTCAGA